>SRVM01044896.1:0-10944 GCA_007570785.1 Antilocapra americana | reverse complement strand
GTTGGTTTTGCCATACATTGACATGAACCCGCCATGGGTATACATGTGTTCCCCTTCCAGAACCCCCCTCCCACCTCCCTCCCAATTCCATCCCTCTGGGTCATCCTGGTGCACCAGCCCTGAGCACCCTGTATCAAGCATCAAACCTGGGCTGGTGATTGATTTCACATATGACAATTTATATGTTTCAGTGCCATTCTCCCATATCATCCCACCCTTGCCCTCTCCCATAGAGTCCAAAAGACTGTTCTATACATCTGCGTCTCTTTTGCTGTCTCGCATAAAGGGTTATCATTACCATCTTTCTAAATTCCATATATATGCATTAGCATACTCTATTGTTGTTTTTCCTTCTGGCTTACTTCACTCTGGGTAATAGGCTCCAGTTTCGTTCACCTCAGTAGAACTGATTCAAATGTATTCTTTTTAATGGCTGAGTAATATTCCATTGTGTATATGTACCACAGCTTTCTTATCCATTCGTCTCTTGATGGACATCTAGTTTGCTTCCATATCCTGGCTATTGTAAACAGTGCAGCGATGAACATTGGGGTACATGTGTCTCTTTCAATTCTGGTTTCCTCGGTGTGTATGCCCAGCAGTGGGATTACTGGATCATATGGCAGTTCTATTTGCAGTTTTTTAAGGAATCACCACACTGCTCTCCATAGTGGCTGTACTAGTTTGCATTCCCACCAACAGTGGAAGAGGGTTCCCTTTTCTCCACATCCTCTCCAGCATTCATTGCTTGTAGATTTTTGGATGGCAGCCGTTCTGACTGGTGTAAAGTGATACCTCATTGTGGTTTTGATTTGCATTTCTCTGATAAGGAGTGATGTTGAACATCTTTTCATGTGTTTGTTAGCCATTTTTATGTCTTCTTTGGAGAAATGTCTGTTTAGTTCTTTGGCCCACTTTTTGATTGGGTCGTTTATTTTTCTGGAATTGAGCTGCAGGAGTTGCTTGTTTATTTTCGAGATTAATTGTTTGTCCGTTGCTTCATTGGCTATTATTTTCTCCCATTCTGAAGGCTGCCTTTTCACCTTGTTTTTAGTTTCCTTTGTTGTGCAGAAGCTTTTCATTTTTATTAGGTCCCATTTGTTTATTTTTGTTTTTATTTTTAATATTGTGGGAGGTGGGTCATAGAGGATCCTGCTTTGGTTTATGTCAGAGAGTGTTTTGCCTATGGTTTCCTCTAGGAATTTTATAGTTTCTGGTCTTATGTTTAGATCTTTGATCCATTTATCCCATTCACAATAGTATCAATGACAACAAAATACTTAGGAATGAGTTTAACCAAATAATTGAAAGATCTGTACACTGAAAACTATAAGACAGTGAATTAAGAAACTGATGGCACAAATGGTAAGCTATCCTGTGTTTATGGATCAAAATAATCCACATTGCTTAAATGTTCATATTACCCAAAGTCATCAATAGATTCAAAGTAATTCCTACCAAAATTCCAATGGCATTTTTTTCACAGAAAAAAAGTGTTTTTTTTTTATTAAATCCACAAAAGAACCCAAATACCCAAGGCAATCCTGAGTAAAAGCACAGTTGAAAGCATCACATTTCCCAATTTCAAAACATACTATGAAGCTATAATAATCAAAATATTATCACACTGGTAGTGAAAGAGATGCAAAAAGTAGTGAAACAGAATTAAGAGCCCAGAAATAAAGTCTCATGTGTATACTCTACTAATATTTGACAAGACAGCCAAGAATATTCAATGGTAGAAAGATAAGTTATTCTACAAATAATGTTGGGGAAACTGGGTAACCACGTGTCAAAAAATAAACGTAAACCTCCAATATCTTACAGAATTCACAAAAATTAAATTGAAATGGATTAAGGACTTAAATATAAGATGTGAAACAATAAAACTTCAAGAAGAAAATATAGGGGAAAACATGATGTTAGTCCTAAAAAGATTTTTTAGATATGACAATGAAAGCAAACATAACAAAAGCAAAGTATGTAAGTAGAACTACATCAATTTAAAAAGCTTCTGCGCAGAAAAATAAACAATCAACAAAATGAAAGGTCAACCTACAAAATGGGAGAAAACATTTTCAAATCAAACAATATCAAATGTGATAAAAGAATAGTATCCAAAATCCATAAGGAACTCATACAATTTGATGGTTGTGTATATACACAGACACAGACACATTCATATGTGTGGCTCAGATGGTAAAGAATCCACCTGCAATGCAGGAGACCCAGGTTTGATCCCTGGGTTGAGAATGTCCCCCGGATGAGGAAATGGCAAGCCACTCCAGTATTCTTGCCTGGGAAATCCCATGGACAGAGGAATGTGATGGGCTCCAGTCCATGAGGTCGCAAAGAATCAGATACAACCTAGCGACTAAACCACCACATATATATCCAAGCAATTCAGTTAAATCATAGGCAGAAGAAATGAGTAATTTCTTTTCCCAAAGAAAACATCAAATAACCAACAGTTACATGAAAAGATGCTCTACCTCATAATCAGCAGGGAAATGCAAATCAAAACTACGAATTTGTATCATCACTAATAGAGTAAGACATAACAAGTGCTGACAAGGATGCAGAGAAGGAAATCCTTGTGCTCTGTCTTGGTGGGACTGTAAATTGGTACAGCTACTATGGTAAACAATATGGAAGTTCCTCAAAGAAATTAAAAAAGAGAATTGTCATACATTAGCAATCCTGCTTCAGGGTATATATAGTGAAAGAAAATGAAATCACTATTTTGAAGAGATATCTGCACTTGCATGCTTACTGTAGCATTATGCACAAATACCGAGAAATGGAAACAACCAAAGTATCCATAGATGGTTTAATGGATATAGAAGATGTGATATATACATAGATGAAATACTATCTGACCATGAAAAAGAAGAAAATCCTGCTACTTGCAACTCCATTTATGGACCCTTGGGCATTACAATAAGTGAAATAAATGAGAGAGAGGAAAAGAAATACTGTGTGATATACCTAAATTATAGACTCTAATACAGTCAAACCCAGAGAAACAGAATAGAATGGTTGTTACCAGGTGCTTAGGTCGGGGGAAATGGGGAGATGCTGACCAAAAGGTAAAATTGCCAGTTAGCAAGTGAATTTCTGGGTGTCTAATGTACAACATGGTGATTGCAGTTAACATTATTGTATTATATACTTGAAAGTTGCTAATACAGTAGATCTTTAATGTTCTCACTGGGGGAAAAAAAAGAAATGGTATCTATGTGAGGTAGTAGAGTTGTATTATTAGCTTTACTGTGGTAATCATATCACAATGTGTAATATACCAACAATTTGCACATCTTAACCTTACACAGTACTATATGTCAATATATCTCAATAAAGCTAGAAAAAAAATAAAGAACAGATTGTTGCACAATATTCAAGGAAAAATACTAGTTTAGGACTGCTTTTTCTTGGCACTATTTTGTATCACATGATAGCAGACGCATGCATACTTCTGATAAGGTTGCTGCTGCTAAGTCACTTCAGGGGTGTCTGACTCTTTGCGACCCCCATAGACGGTGGCCCACCAGGCTCCTTTTTCCCTGGGATTCTCCAGGAAAGAGGACTGGAGTGGGTTGCCATGGCCTTCTCCGTCTGATAACGTTAGGTGCAGGCAAAATGAAGCACTGATGGTATATGGGAGTTTAGAGGTAAACTAAGAGTGTTCTTCCTTTTTTCCCTATTTTGGGAAGCTTCTCCAGAAGCAACTGTGTAACTTCCATGTCTTTAGCTCCTGTGAGACAAAACTGATATGGTCTGACACTGCTCATTTAACCTGGTCCTAAACTCCTTTACAACCTTCTCCTTAAATCTGACCTTCCAGTATAGGGGTAGAAGTAGATTCCTATTCCTATGAATCACTACACTTTCATGGAGTTAATTTACTTCTTTTGAAGTTTCTTTACTTCTCAGCAGTTTCATCACTGGTGTTCTTAATACCTATATTAAATGTACTTGCAAACACTTGACATGGTTTCTATTGTGTTTGTTATGGGTAAATACAATATAATAAAATTTCAAAATATTAAAAAAAAAGTTCAGTTCAGTTCAGTCGTTCAGTCATATCTGACTCTTCACAAACCCGTGGACTGCCGCACGCCAGGTTTCCCTGTCCATCACCAACTCCTAGAACTTACTCAAACTCATGTCCATTGAGTCGGTGATGCCATCCATCCATCTCATCCTCTGTCGTCCCCTGCTCCTCCTGCCTTCCATCATTCCCAGCATCAGGGTCTTTTCAAATGAGTCAGTTATTTGCATCAGGTGGCCAAAGATTAGAGTTTCAGCTTCACCATCAGTCCTTCCAATGAATATTCAGGACTGATTTCCTTTAGGATGGACTGGGACTCTCAAGAGTCTTCTCCAACACCACATTTCAAAAGCATCAATTCTGTGGTGCTCAGCTTTCTTTATAGTCCAACTCTCATATCCATATATGACTACTGGGAAAACCATAGCTTTGACTAGATAGACCTTTATTGGCAAAGTAATGTCTAATTTTTTTTAATATACTGTCTAGGTTGATCATAACTTTTCTTCCAAAGAGTAAGTGCCTTTTAATTTCATGGCTGCAGTCACTATCTGCAGTGATTTTGGAGTTCCAAAAACTTAAGTCTGCCACTGTTTCCCCATCTATTTGCCATGAAGTGATGGGACGATGCCATGATCTTAGTTTTCTGAATGTTGAGTTTTAAGCCAACTTTTTCACTCTCCTCTTTCACTTTTATCAAGAGGCTCTTTAGTTCTTCTTCGCTTTCTGCCTTAAGGGTGGTGTCATCTGCATATCTGAGGTTACTGATATTTCTCCCAGCTATCTTGATTCTAGCCTATGCTTCATCCAGTCCAACATCTCTCATGATGTACTCTGCATGTAAGTTAAATAAACAGGGTGACAATATATAGCATTGATGTACTCCTTTCCCAATTTGGACCCAGTCCATTGTTCCATGTCCAGTTCTAACTGTTGCTTCTTGACCTGCATACAGATTTCTCAGGAGGCATGTCAGATCGTCTGATATTCCCATCTCTTGAAGAATTTCCCACAGTTTTTTTTTGATCCACCTTGTCAAAGGCTTTAGTGTAGTCAATAAAGCAGAAGTAGATGTTTTTCTGGAATTCTCTCGCTTTTTGATGATCCAACAGATGTTGGCAATTTGATCTCTGGGTCTTCTGCCTTTTCTAAATCCAGCTTGAACAACTGGAAGTTCATGGTTCACGTACTGTTGAAACCTGGCTTGGAGAAATTTTTTATTTAATTTATTTTTATTGGAGGCTAATTACTTTACAATATTATAATGGCTTTTGCCATACACTGACATGAATCAGACATGCGTGTACATGTGGTCCCCATCCTGAACCCCCCTCCCACCTCCCTCCCCATCCCACCCCTCAGGGTCATCCCAGTGCACCAGCCCTGAGCACCCTGTCTCATGCATCCAACCTGGACTGGCGATCTATTTCACATATGGTAATATACATGTTTCAATGCTATTCTCTCAAATCATCTCACCCTTACCTTCTCTCATAAAGTCCAAAAGTCGGTTCTTTACATCTGTGTTTCTTTTGCTGTATCACATATAGGGTCATCGTTACCATCTTTCTAAATTCCATATATGCATTGATATACTGTTTATTGGTGTTTTTCTTTCTGACTTACTTCACTCTGTATAATAGGCTCCAGTTTTGTCCACCTCAGTAGAACTGATTCAAATGTGTTTTTTTAATAGCTGAGTAATATTCCATTGTGTATATGAACCACGGCTTTCTTATCCACTCGTCTGCCCATGGACATCTAGGTTGCTTCCATGACCTAGCTATTGTAAATGGTGCTGAGATTAACTTTGGGGTACACGCGTCTCTCTCAATTCTGGTTTCCTCAGTGTGTGTGCCCAGCAGTGAGATTGCTGGGTCATATGGCAGTTCTATTTGCAGTTTTTTTAAGAAATCTCCACACTGTTCTCCATAGTGGCTGTACTAGTCTGCATTTCCACCAACAGTGTAAGAGGGTTCCCTTTTCTCCACACCCTCTCTAGCATTTATTGTTTATAGCCCTTTTCATAGCCTGGCTTGGAGAACTTTGAGCATTACTTTGCTAGCATGTGAGATGAGTGCAATGGTGCAGTAGTTTGAACCTTCTTTGGCATTGCCTTTCTTTGCGATTGGAATGAAAATCGACCTTTTTCAGTTCTGTGGCCACTGATGAGTTTTCCAAATTTGCTGGCATGCTGAGTGAAGCACTTTCACAGCATTATCTTTTAGGATTTGAAATAGCTCCACTGGTATTCCATCACCTCCATTAGCTTTGTTCATAATGATGCTTTCTAAGGCCCACTTGACTTCGTATTCCAGGATGTCTGGCTCCAGGAGAGTGAACACACCATTGTGATTATCTGGGTCATGAAGATCTTTTTTTTTGTATAGTTCTTCTGTGTATTCTTGCCACCTCTTCTTAATATCTTCTGCTTCTGTTATGTCCATGCCATTTCTCTCCTTTATTGTGCTCATCTTTGCATGAAATATTCCTTTGGTATCTCTAATATTTTGAATAGATATCTAGTCCTTCCCATTCTATTGTTTTCCTCTATTTCTTTGCATTGACCACTGAGGAAGGCTTTCTTATCTCTCCTTGCTCTTATTTGGAACTCTGCATTCAGACGAGTATTTCTTTACTTTTCTCCTTTGCCTTTAGCTTCTCTTCTTTTCATAGCTATTTGTAAGGCCTCTTCAGACACCCATTTTGCTTTTTTGCATTTCTTTTTCTTGGGGATGGTCTTGATCACTGCCTCCTGTACAATGTCATGAACCTCTGTCCATAGTTCTTCAGGCCCTCTGTCTATCAGACATAAAATCTCAAAAGGTATAAGACTGTGGAGAAGTTTGAATGGTGAGCTTTATACCACAGGAAATATGAAGTGATTCAAAGTTCTATGAAGACTGCTCACTTCAGCAGTACATATACAAAGTTTTATAAGGTTAATTGAAAGCAGTAGGCAGTTTATAGTAGATGTGGAGTGATGTTAAGGAAAAATTGCAGGACTTCCCTGGCAGTCCAGTGATTAAGACTCCAAGCTTCCACTCCAGGGAGCAAGGGTTCCATCCCTGGTCAGAGAACTAAAATCCCACAAGCCCCACAACTCAGCCAGAAAAAAGAAAAATTTCACAAGATGATTAAATAGGCAAGGAATTTTCTCAAGATGACTGTAAAAAGAGAGATAATTTGAACTCAGCTCTGCTGAAACAAAAGACAGAAGTTTTCAAGTGCCAGGATGAGCTGTAGTAAACATACTAGAGGACATTGGAGAAGAGGTTGGTCAAGATAATTAGACATCGCCATTTGCTTTGGCTCTGATCAAAGTCAGACTCCTATACTCCCCACAGAGACTGGGAACTAGGGGAACTATCCTTCTTAAAGATTATATTTCAAAGAGATCACTCCTAGGTCCTTGAGAAAGACATTCCTGGGTTGTAAAATTATCAAGTTACTGGGGGGGAATATATATATATTATATTATATATTATAATATATATTATATATTATATTATATAATATAATATATATATATATATAAGGGGTAGAGAAAGAGTTTACAATTTCAAAGTTTTAAAAGTAAATGTTTTCAGGAAAGGGAGGTTAGGGGCCTATATTAAGGAAGAACCCTGTCTGAAGTTTAGCCAAACTGAGGGAAGCATTAAGGCCATCTTTATCTGTAACTATTAATAAAATTAGCATGACCTGCAGGAAGGCATGATCTATAGGGGCAAAGAAAAGCAATGCTTTAGAAACTTTATTAGAAGAATCAAAAGTAATTTCTGATTAGATAGAGGTAAGGAATAATGAGAAAGGGCAGTTACAGGGTTAACTCAACTAATGTTCTCTGGGATGTATTGTTAATAAAGATGAAATTAGCAGAAAAAAATGATCAGTTGGTACAAAGTAAGAGCAAGTTGGATGGACTGCCCAATTAGAAATCCTACTTTATTGAGTCTAGTCATTACCCAGTCAATTAACAAACCTGTATTTATTAGATATACTTCTGTCTAGGGATTGAGAAATACAAACTTAATCACTACTTTATTCCTATGAGATTTTTTAAAAATATACTTTGCGGAAAGGTAATGGAAGAGTGATTTGTCACTAAAGCATAAAAGAGAAAAAAAGTGGGCAGGCAAAAGAAATGGACAGAAGATAATATTTACCCACCAGTTGTTGTGTTAAGTGTTCTCATATATTTAGTTTTCACAAAACAAAGAGACATAGGGAAGATATTATTTATCCCATTCTGCAGGTGAAACTCTCTTTACAAAGTAATATATCAGCCAATTGCACAGCTCATCTTTGAATTTAAGGCCTTAAGTCTGTTGAAATGTAAGAGCCAAACTCTGCTAATATAAGGTGCTTAGAATAGATAGACTTCAATGAGCACGAAAATTAGAGCATGCATGAACTGATGACAAGTTTTGCTGCTCTTGTATCTTTGTGACATCTGTCTAGATCCAAAGGCCCTTCCTCTGCTAAGGCATCAAATTAGAGGTGGTCTCCTTCTTAAACAACCAATATTTGCAGAGCTATTCAGACTTCAGCTCATGATATTTCTTCAAGAATTAGCTATTATTACTGTCTTTTCACACTTTAACTTTAGAAAGTCCTTGCTTTTGTTGGAAGCAATGTTAAATTTTGATGCAATTGTTTGCAGCGATGCTACTTGGTTGCCCTCTGGAGGCTCTTCTCAGGTCTGACAAACATATCTTCATTCTGAGGAAAAAGTCAGGTCTTAACAATGCAATGACCTGTTTTATACATTATACTTTATAAGATGTTACAAAAACATTGAGTTCAAAATGTTCAAAATATTGCAAAATGCTGAATTTAAAATTTAATGGCATAGCATGTTTTGAATTACTGCTCTCCCACTGGAAATGGAGATGGTCATCATTTCCGTTTTATCATGCAATAAGTATACTGGAACTAAAACTATTATTTTTCCTCCCACATTAGGAATACATGGGCAATTTTTTCTATAGTTTGAATAATAAAGCATATGATACAATACTATATACTGAATTAGTAACAAGATCTGTAGTTTTAGATTTTTAAAGATATCTCCAAATTTCCAACATTTCTTCTTTCTCTCAGAGATAAAACAGAGCATACAAGAGAGACAGCAAAAGGTATGCAGATGTATAGAATAGACTCGTGGACTTTGTGGATGAGGGTAAGGGTGGGATGATATGGGAGAAGGGCATTGAAGCATGTTAATTGTCATGTGTCTAATCAATCGCCAGCCCAGGATTGATGCTCGGGGCTGGTGCAGCGAGATTTCCCGGGGGGAGGGAGGAGGGAGGGGGGTTCCGGAGGGGAAGCATATGTAAACCCATGGTGATATCATGACAATGTATGGCAAAAACAATAAAAAAAAAAGAATAAAAGCAACTATTCTTCCACAAAAAAAAGAATCCTTATAAACAGAATGGTTCAAAGGATAAAACACGTTTTGCTCTCCAGTTCATTCTTTTTCAGTTTTCTTGTAGAAGCTGTAGTATTCCAGTTACTGAAAATTATATTAGCAAAGTTCTTGCCATATACTGGCGATAGCTGCCTTGATTCTGCTATACATTTTTTACATAAGTAAGCAGTTATGGGCTACTATTATAAACATAGTCATTCTTTACTTGATTTAAATGAATTTAATTCTTTAGCTGAGCAGGTAGAGAATTTAGACTCAGTCATTATTTGAGGTATCTTATACAAACAAAGTGGTTCAGGGAGACTATGAGTAGTTTGCTTTACTTATATTTTAAATGAATGGATTTATATGCTAAATAGGCAACTGAATTTACAGAATTCAGATTAGAGTTCTCAGATACACATATGTCCAAACTTCATGGAGTTGGTAACTTAAGCTGTGTGTTTCTATGAAATCATATTCTGAGTTCTACAGTGAGAGGACATGATGGCCTAAAATTGAATTTTGAAGAATTCCAACATTTAATGTCTGAAGAGAAGGAAATGTACCTGCAAAGAAGATGAGACTGAAGAGTCACAGAAATTAGAGGAAAACCAGAGGAGATTTCAAGTCAAGGGAAATCAAGTTTCAAAGACAGAAGCAAACTCTGTATACAGGTCAATTAACTAGGAGATAAAATTTTCACACTGCATCTATGGATTTAGAAATAACTTTTAGGAGGCAACATTGTTGCCTCCAAATAACTGTTGGAGGCAATATTTTATTAGAGTAACAAAAAATGGATTCTATTGATAGTGGGCTGAAACATGAGAAGGAAGTAATAAAGTGAAGATATAAAGTAAATATTTTTTAGCAGCTTTATGGAGTTAGAACTGATACACAAAAATGTTCAATGTATACATTTTGGTTTTTATTAATGTTTATTGGAACATAGTTTCTTTAACTATGTGGTGTTAAGTTTCTTGCTGTACAGCAAAGTGAATCAGTCAACCTGTTTCCACAAACAGCAGAAACTCCTTTTTTAACACTGAATAATATTCCACTGTAAATATTTACATTTTCTGACCCATTCATCTGTCGATGGACATTTTAGGGAAAGCTTCTGGACATTGATCTTGGCAATGATTTATTGGCTATGACACCAAAAGCACAGACCACAGAAGCAAAAATAGACAAATAGAAATATATTAAAGTAAAAAGCTCCTGCACAGCAAAGGAAACAACCAACAGAATAGAAAGGCAACCAATGGAATGGGAGAAAATATTTACAAGTAGTATATATAATAAGGGGTAACTATCCAAAATATGTAAGGAATTCCCACAACTAAGTAGGAAAAAAACCCAAATGACTCAATTTAAGAAATGGGCAAAGAATGTGAATACACATTTTCCAAAGAAGACATACAAATGGCCAAAAGGTGTATGAAAAGGTACTCAACAGCACTAATCATTAAGCAAT
>SRVM01044889.1:0-14103 GCA_007570785.1 Antilocapra americana | reverse complement strand
TGCATCCTGAGATAGTTCCCTCAGACCTTATTTCCCTCAGAGGATCCAGGAAGGCAGATTCCCTTTCCCGAGGACAAAGGAGGAATAAGGGACATTAGATAGATGACTATACCTTCTACTAGTTACTGGGGAGTTTACCAAGAGTTCTCTGGGGGTCATGGCAAAGCCACCACCAGAAGGGGTCGTACTTGGGTCACCTTTCCACATCCCACTCCCCCGACCACTCCACGGAAGAGGCTCCCTTCCTTGAGAAAACCAGAGTGGAATGAGACTTAGGAATGCTCATAACTGGGGCCAGCATAGTTGGAGACACTGATTGCTTTAGAGTAGTGTAGACATAGGAATTCCTTTTAGTAGTTATAAGGTTAATAGGGTTTCATTGTTAAAGCAGTGCTGCCAAACTGTCTCTTTGTCTTCTTTCCTCTTTCCTTGTAAAAACCAAAATAGGTTAATAGAATAAAACAGTTTCAAGCTTAAGCCCCTCTTTCTAGCCTCTACATAGTTGCACCTTGTCAGAGAATCTTTGGCAGGTGGCTTCCTCTGTGCTGTTTTTTGATGTCCCTTATTAATCCCTGAATATTCAGAGATGAGTGGAGAGGCACACCTTTCCCGGGGACAAAAGAAATGCATACATTCTTAAAGTAAAGTAACCATTTACAGCCCTCTTCCCTCTCGGATATGGAAAGTCAGTTTTTACAACCCCCTCTCTTTGAGATGGATTCTAGCCCTTTGTTTCCTGGATAAGTTGCAAGATTTTTATCTAGGCTGAAAAGGCTCTCTTGTAAGACAGTGTATATATGCCCACATTATGCTGAATAAAAAGTATGCTAGAGACATTCAAATGGTAAACATACGATTGTTAAGTCTAATTATGCAGAAATCCGACCTTTTGCAAGGAAAATGAGCTTAACGTTAAAGTTGTTGATGGTAGGCAGAAAACAAAAGATTACATAAAATAGTTGTGATGTAATGGGAATGTTGTTTGGCTATAAAACTGTAAACTAACAATAATAAGGTGAGAGACTTCTCCATTGCCTTTTGGAGAGACTTCTCCATCACCTTACAAAACTAACAGCAATAAAGAGAGACTGCTTCATCACCACACACCGACTCAGCTCAGTACTTCGTCGACGCCACTCATCCCTTAAGACTCCCGGACCCGCCGGGGCTGGACCCCAACAAAAGGGCATGAATAAAGGTGTCTCTGGGGAACTCGGAAGCAGAAACAAGGATGCAGTGACAAGGTGAAACAGCTCTTTACCTGTTTTTGGTCTATTCATTAGTTAGATTCAAAGAAGTGGGCATCCCATTAGATTTAATGTTCCCAGCTTCAAGAGTGTGTTGGACACGTTATGTGAGGGCCCCTCCATGCTGCAAAGGAGGAAAGTGCCCCTAACGTGAAAAAGAAGGCAGTAACCTATAGAGGCAATAAGGTGATGCCTGGTGGCAAATGTTGATGGCATTTCCTTCATTGAGCTCCCCAGGGAAATTAGGTTCCCTATTTTTCACATTTATAGCTCCTTGTTCTTTAATTCCATATAACTTATCCTAATTTGCAGTAAAACAATGAAGTTGGTCCAATGAGTTTGGAAGCTCAAAATACATGGCCCATATTAGGCCAATCATTTCTGATTGAATGAATTATTAGTCTCTTCATACATGGGGGCAGGAGAGAGGGGGTGAGAGCAAGAGCAAAATATAGAGATCAGGAGGAAGGACAAAGAGCAAGGTACAGTGGAATACCAGAATGAAAAACTAAAGAGGGGAAGAAGAGGCGAGGGATGGAAGACAGAGTGGGGAGAAACTGAAAGACAATCAAGTAGGAGAGAGAGAGGCAGTAAAGGAGAGATGAGAGGGAGATGACATATGTTGAAGGGGTCGTAGCCCAGATTTGCCCACAAGACTCCTTGGACTAGCCAGCATGATGTGGGAGATGATATCTGTATTCATGTGCATGGGCATGTATGTGCATTCACCTTTTGCGTTTTGTGTAATAATTGCAGAGATCCTCATGCCTGTGGAAATTGGAATTGCTTTGCTCATATTGAAAGAATTTGATCAAATCTCTTCTCCCAAGAGCCTTTATATCAAGACCACCTTTGCTTTCCACCCACACTGTAATGCATCATTCAGCTTCAGTTTCCATGGTAACCAAGATATTGTTTCCTATCATGTCTGGGGACTAAGCATGAGACAAAGAGAAAGGCAGAGAAATGTATGCACTTTCTCTTCCTCTGAAGTACACAAGCTACTATTTAGGGATTTAAAAAGCACACGGTATTTAATTCTACCTTGCCCTGCCTCCACTTCCTGGGGAGGAAGATAGAAATTTTAGAGCAGCACAATATGAATCTAGGATTTCTACCTCTCCATAATATACTTACATAGTTGGCAGACAAAGGCTTCCTTGGCCTTTAGCCAACTTCTTGCCAACAAGTTTTTGTTACCTCCAGACCATGCCCACAGATTCCAGGACTCCTGCTACCCACTCATTCACCTTGTTCTCACCTTGTAGCCTCTACTTCATGATATAAGTTTTCAGTAGTCCCAATTTTCTAGCAGAGAACTTGCTTCTAGCCAGAATTCAGAAATACTACTCCCAGAAAAGTTCTATGATCCCCAGCAGAGAAGTCACTCAGGACAGATGACTCCATCCTCTCCTCTTTATTCTGGGAGACTGCTGTCCAGACGGTGAGACTAGCTGATTGAGCTCCCACTTCCTGCCCCACCAGGGCTTTGTGGAGACTGAGAGGATAGGGGTCTCTGCCAGCCTCCTGAATTTGGAAAGCAGCAGAATTAAGTTAGCATCTCTTCCCTATCCACTTATCTCAAGTAGCCTATTATCTTCTTTGCATTTTCTCCTCATTTCAGAGAATGGACAACCAGGGTCCCAGGCAGGATGTGAGATGTTTCAGGGCATCAGTTTGGGAAGAAAGAGAGCACAAAATCTGGGATATGTCCCCATCTATCCCTCCCTTCTCTCATAGTGTTGTAAGATGTCTCTAGAAGTCCATTTGTACAGCCCTACTATCATTTCCAGGATCCCGGCTGCCCACCACTTCCTGTGTTTTGCAACAATTCAGTCTTCCCACTGAAGAAGGGAATGGCTAACCACTTCAGCATTCTTGCCTTGAGAGCCCCATGAACAGTTTGAAAAGACAAAAAGATAAGACACTGCAAATGAATTACCCAGGTTGGTAGGTGCCTGATATGCTACTGGAGAAGAGCAGAGAAACTGCTCCAGAAGGAACGAAGAAGCTGAGCCAAACCGAAAACAAAGCCCAGGTGTGGATGTGTCTGGTGGTTAAAGTGAAGTCTGATGCTATAAAGAACAATACTGCATATGAACCTGGAGTGTTAGATCCATGAATCAAGGCAATTTGGAAGTGGTCAAACAGGAGATGGCAAGAGTGAACATCGATGTTTTAGGAATCAGTGAACTAAAATGGACTGGAATGGTGAATTTAATTCATATGACCATTATATCTACTACTTTGTGCAAGAATCCCTTAGAAGAAATGGAGTAGCCCTCAGAGTGAACAAAGAGTCTGAAACGCAGTACTTGGATGCAATCTCAAAAACAACAGAATAATCTCTGTTCATATCCAAGGCAAACCATTCAATATCACAGTAATTCACGTCTATGACCCTACCACTAATGCTGAAGAAACTGAAGTTGAATGGTTCTATGAAGACCTACAAGACCTTCTAGAACTAACACCAAAAAAAGATGTCCTTATCATCATAGGGGATTAGAATGCAAAAGTAGGAAGTCAAGAGATACCTGGAGTAAGAGACAAGTTTGGCCTTGGAGTACAAAATAGAGCAAAGGCTAATGGAGTTTTGCCAAAAGAATGCACTGGTCATAGAAAACACCCTCTTGTAACAATACAAGAGATGACTCTACACATGGACATCACCAGATGGCCAACACCAAAATCAGATTGATTATATTCTTTGCAGCCAAAGATGGAGAATCTCTATACAGTCACCAAAAACAAGACAGAGAGCTGACTGTGACTCAGGTCATGAACTCTTGATTGCAAAAATTCAGACTTTAATTGAAGAAAGTAGGGAAAACCACTAGACCATTCAGGTATGACCTAAATCAAATCCCTTATGATTATTGTGGAAGTTACAAGTAGATTCAGGTGATTAGATCTGATAGACAGAGTGCCTAAAGAACTATGGGCGGAGGTTCATAACATCGTACAGGAGGTGTTGTTAAAAATCATCCCGAAGAAAAAGAAATGCAAAAAGGCAAAATGGTTGTCTGAGGAGTTCTCAGCTTTACCAATAGCTGAGAAAAGAAGAGAAATGAAGAAGCAAAGGAGAAAAGAAAAGATATACTCATCTGAATGCAGAGTTGCAAAGAATAGCAAGGAGAGATAAGAAAGCCTCCCTAACTGAACAATGCAAAGAAATAGAGAAAAACAATAGAATGGGAAAGACTAGAGATCTCTTCAAGAAAATTAGAGATACCAAGGGAACATTTCTTGCAAAGATGGACCAATAAAGGACAGAAACAGTATTGAGCTAACAGAAGCAGTAGATATTAAGAAGAGAGTGGCAAGAATACACAGAAGAACTATATAAAGAAGATCTGAATGACACAGATATCCATGATGGAGTGATCATTCACCTAGAGCCAGACATCCTCAAGTGTGAAGTTGAGTGAGCCTTAGGAAGCATCACTGGAAATAAAGCTAGTGGAGATGATGAAATTCAAATGAGCTGTTTCAAATCCTAAAAGATGATGCTGTTAAGCCTTGCACTCATTATGCCAGCAAATTTGGAAAACTCAGCAGTGGTCACAGGACTGGAAAAGGTCAATTTTCATTCCAATCCCAAAGAAGGGCAACGCCAAAGACTATTCAAACTACTGCACAATTGCTCTCATTTCACATGCTAGCAAGGTAGTGCTCCAAATCCTTCAAGCTAGGCTTCAACGTTATGTGAACTGAGAATTTCCAGATGTACAATCTGAATATAGAAAAGGCAGAGAAACCAGAGATCAAATTGCCATCATCCATTGAATCATAGAAAAAGCAAGAGAATTCCAGAAAAACTTCTGCTTCATTGACTATGCTAAATTCTTGGACTGTGTGGATCACAACAAACTGTAGAAAATTCTTAAAGCAATGGGAATACCAGACCATCTTACCCCCTTCTTAGAAACCTGTATGCCAGTCAAGAAGCAACAATTAGAACCAGACATGAAACAATAGACTGGTTAAAAATTGGGAAAGGAGTACACCAAGGCTGTATATTGCCTCCCTTCTCATTTAACTTATATGCTGAGTACATCATGCGAAATGCCATGCTGGATGAAGCACAAGCTGGAATCAAGATTGCTGGGAGAAATATCAGTAACCTCAGATATGCTAATGACACTAGCCTTATGGCAGAAGGTGAAGAGGCAGTCAATAGCTTCTTGATGAAGGTGAAAGAGGAGAGTGAAAAATCTCGCTTAAAACTCAGCATTCAAAAAATAATGATCATGGCATCTGGACCCATCACTCCAAGGCAATAGATGAGGAAACAAAGACATTATTTTCTTGGGCTCCAAAAACACTGTGGATGATGACTGCAGCCATGAAGTTAAAAGACATTTGCTCCTTGGAAGAAAAGCAATGACAAACACAGACAGCATATTAAAAAGCAGAGACATTACTTTGCCAGCAAAGGCCCATATAGCCAAAGCTGTGGTTTGTCTAGTAGTCATGTATGAATGTGAGAGTTGGACCATAAAGAAGAGTGAGCACCAAAGAACTGATGCTTTTGAACTGTAATGCTGGAGAAGCCTTTTGTCTCTTGGACAGCAAGGAGATCAAACCAGCCCATTTTAAATGAAATCAATCTTGAATATATATTTTAAGGCTTGATGCTGAAGCTGAAGCTCTAATACATTGGCCACCTGATGCCAAAAGCTAACTCATTGGAAAAGATGCTGATGCTGGGAAAGACTGAAGGCAGGAGAAGGGCATGACAGGGGATGAAATAGATGGTTCAATAGCATCACCAACTCAATGGACATGAATTTGAGCAAACTCCAGGAGATGGTGAAGGACAGGGAAACCTGGTGTCCATGGGGTTGCAAAGAGTCAGACATGGCTGAGCAGCAGAAAAACAAGGGTGTTTTTCAGATGTCTGTTTTTGAAGAGGGAACTTTTGCCTCATATTCAGTCTCAGTATCCACTTGCCATATACTTCTCTGTGTCACATCTCTTTCAGAGAATCCCAGAACTGCCTGGATGCTGGTCTGCCTGGATGTCTGGGAGGAGAGTCCCTTGGAGATGTACCAAAGAGAAACAGTAATGCAAGCAAGTAGTGTTTTCTTGGGATGTCCATTTCCTTAAATCCCTCTAAACACCACTCTGGACTGTACGATACAAGTATATTTTAATAACAGGTGAAAGGTAACAAAGGGAAAGATAAATTGGACCAAAACTACTAGGAAATCATGGCTAAACATAAATGTTCATAAAGTTCAGTGAAAATCACACATCTCCCACTTCTTTCCAAAAGTTAAAGCCTTCGGGGAAGATGCCTTTCTGTGTTGATCTCTGATCCTAGCTTTTCTTGAAGACTGCCCTTTTCTCCCCCTTGAAAAGGAGAAAGTCACCTCCATTAATATCCTTCATTGTAACGATTTCTCATTCTCCAAGCAGTGGGATCTGTCCACCTTTCACTCTCCTCTGAGTATGCACACACACAGACATATGCCATAGAACTATCAGTGGTGCACAATAATCCCTAACTCATACATTTCTCAGAATATTGAAATTTATCCATCTAGATTAACCATCAGAACTCAGTCTGGATCTCTTGGACTTCAAACCTCATTTCCTCATCTTCTGGCCATTCCTGGTGCATTAATCTCTCATTCTTTATTTGGCCTTCCTTGGGGATGTAGGTATCAGCACATCTTTAAGTAAGAGTACAAATCATAGGGCATGTGGGTCATAATTTTAACAAAGTCAGTGTCTCCAGGTGATCCAATCTTTACCCTCATCTTTTAAAAGATTTAACCCCT
The DNA here is from genome assembly GCA_007570785.1 of Antilocapra americana. Lineage (NCBI taxonomy): Eukaryota > Metazoa > Chordata > Mammalia > Artiodactyla > Antilocapridae > Antilocapra > Antilocapra americana. Next base: position 7,067 of record SRVM01044889.1, on the reverse strand, counting down.
GCATATATTCACTGTTTCTCTTGCATCTCTATCTTCTCCTGCTCTAGCAGTTATTCCCACCAGCACACAATCAAGCTCCATTTTCCTCCATTTTAAACAATACCTTCCCTTGGTGACACTTCTCTGTGAATTCTTGTTCTGTACATCTGCTGCCTTTCACAGCAAAACTTTCATTATAAATTGTCTCCACTTTCACACTATCCCCTGACAAGTCTCACATGCCTTTCTATCTTCTAAACTGCTTTCCCCCTCTTGTTCTCCAATAGCCAGCACAATGTCAAATCAAAGTATCATTCCTCCACCCCTGTTTAACTTCCTATTACCTTTGAACTTGCTTCCTACTTCCTCTTCCTTGAAATCTTCTAAATTTCATGAAATGGCTCTCTCCTGGTGTTCTTCCTTCCAGCGTGGATTCTATTCATTTTTTTTGTTTGTGTTTTTTTTTTTCCTCTTCCTCTAAAGTTGTCTACAGGTTGATACCCTCTAGGTTGTGGCTTTGGGCTTTCTTTTCCTTCTTTTATACATTTTCTCTCTTAGAAATTTCTTATAACCAATTTGTATACATTAAATAGGTACAGCTATTTTTATGTCAATCATCCCTCAATAAAGCAGTCTAATAAATAAAATATTTCTTTCCCCTTATGACTATAAATAATATCTACATCTGCCAATCTCTGTGTGAATGAGTGTGTGATTATGACCAACAGAGCAAGCCTCTGGATAGCATAACCAAAAATAAATCTTACCCAAGGATATCAGGTTGCTCATGTTGTCCATAGAGAGCTGGAGGGCCAGGATTGGAAAGCAAGCAGAATCTAGGTGAGTCTGAGAGGTAGAACCAATCATGAAACTCATGCCTGAGGAATAGCCTAGTTTTGATACATCTGTTTGCAGCATTGCTACTCTGGCAGAAAATTTGCACTGGGGGCTATCTGACCTTTATTTTTTCCTGTTAGAAACTTTTAAATTTATTTGTTTCATAGATAACAAATAATACCTGTACTTTTATACTGATATATATGCATGCATATATCTATGTAGATCTAGCAATATGTTATGAATACTATGGTTGCCTTTAGAACATTTTTTTTCATTTTCTAAAATGCAGTATGGTACACTCAAATACCATAAATCTCATTCTTTAAGGTGTACAATGCAGTAGTTGTTAATATATTCAAGGAGCTTTGCAACTATCACCATAATGTAACTCAAGAACTTTTCTTTCATCTGAGTAGAATTGATTCAAATGAATTTTTTTAATGCTGAGTAATATTCCATTGTGTATATGTAAAGTAAGCCAGATGCAAAAACAACAATACAGTATATTAACACATATATATGGAATTTAGAAAGACAGTAACGAGAACCCAACATGCAAGACAGCAAAAGGAACGCAGATGTATAGAACAGACTCGTGGACATTGTGGATGAGGGAAAGGGTGGGATGATATGGGAGAATGGCATTGAAACATGTTAATTATCATATGTCTAATCAATCGCCAGCCCAGGATTGATTCTCAGGGCTGGTGCATCGAGATTTCCCGGGGGGGAGGGAGGAGGGAGGGGGGAGGGAGGGGTTTCTGAAGGGGGAACATATGTAAACCCATGGTAATATCATGACATTGTATGGCAAAAACAATAAAAGGGGGAAAAAATTTTAAAAAAAGAACTTTTCTTTCAACAAGAAACTCAGTATTTATTAAAGTCACTTCCTATCTCTCCCCTTTCTCCAGTCCCTGGGAATCTCTATTTTCTTTCTCGGATTTTGCATACAGTTAATGTTCCAATAGAGGGAATCATTACAGTACATTTTTCCTTTTTAGCTGGCTTCTTTCATTATGCAATATGTTTCCTGGATTAATCAGTGTTGTTTCATGTATCAACACTTCATTACTTTAACTACCATATCTTTAACTATCATCTCAGTTCAGTTCAGTCACTCAGTTGTGTCCAACTCTTAGCGACCCCATGGACTGCAGCACACCAAGCCTCCCTGTCCATTGCCAACTCCCAGAGTTTACTCAAACTCATGTCCATTGAGTCGGTGATGTCATCCAAACATCTCATCCTCTGTTGTCCCCTTCTCCTCCCACCTTCAATCTTTCCCAGCATCAAGGTCTTTTCAGATGAGTCTGTTCTTCACATCAGGTGGCCAAAGTACTGGAATTTCAGCTTTAGCATCAGTCCATCCAATGAATATTCAGGACTGATTTCCTTTAGGATTGACTGGTTGGATCTCCTTGCAATCCAAGGGACTCTCAAGAGTCTTCTCCAACACCACAGTTCTAAAGCATCAATTCTTTGGCACTCAGCTTTCTTTATTGTCCAACTCTCACATCCATACATGACTACTGGAAAAACCACAGTCTTGAGTACACAGAAGTTTGTTGGCAAAGTTATGTCTCTGCTTTTTAATATGCTGTTTAGGCTAGTCACTACTTTTCTTCCAAGGAGTAAGCAACTTTCAATTTCATGGCTGCAGCCGTCATCTGCAGTGATTTTGGAACCCCCAAAATAAAGTCTGACACTGTTTCCACTGTTTCCCCATCTATTTCCCATGAAGTGATGGAACCAGATGTCGTGATCTTAGTTTTCTGAATGTTCAGCTTTAAGCCCACTTTTTCACTCTCTTCCTTCACTTTCATCAAGAGGCTTTTCAGTTCTTCTTCACTTTCTGCCATAAGGGTGGTGTCATCTGCATATCTGAGGTTATTGATATTTCTCCCGGCAATCTTGATTCCAGCTTGTGCTTCCTCCAGCCCAGTGTTTCTCATGATGTTCTCTGCATGAAAGTTGAATAAGCAGGGTGACAATATACAGCCTTGACGTACTCCTTTTCCAATTTGGAACCAGTCTGTTGTTCCATGTCCAGTTCTAGTTGTTGTTTCCTGACCTGCATACAGGTTTCTCAAGAGACAGGTCAGATGATATTCTGGTCATCTGGTATTCCCATCTCTTTCAGAATTTTCTGCAGTTTTTTGTGATCCACACAGTCAAAGGCTTTGGCATAGTCAATAAAGCAGAAATAGATGTTTTTCTGGAACTCTGTTGCTTTGGGATGATCCAGCGGATGTTGGCAATTTGATCTCTGGTTCCTCTGCATTTTCTAAATCTAGCTTGAACATCTGGAAGTTCATAGTTCACATATTGCTGAAGTCTGACTTGGAGAATTTTGAGAATTACTTTAGTAGCATGTGAGATGAATAATGACATTTAATTCGAATAACTGCTTTAACTACATCCTGTAAGGTTTGGGATCTTGTGTTTTTTGTTTCGTTCATCTCATAGTGTTTTCTGATTTTCCTTGTGATTTCTTTTACTCTCTAGTTATCTGTTAGCTTCCACATACTTTTAAATTATTCAGCTCCCTTTTGTTATTTATTTCTAATTCCATTCCATTGTAGTCAGGGATAAAACTTGCATGATTTTAATATTTTCACAATTTATTGAGGCTCTGTAATGGCATAGAATACAGTCTATTCTGGAAAATGTACTTTAGATGATTGTGTATTCTGCTCTTTACTGTTATTAAGTGGAGTGTTTTACAGATATCTGTTAGTTATAGATTTTTTTTGATACTGTTGTTTTGATACTGTGTTCTATTACCTGCTATCTTCTGCCCATTTATTCTTATATTAATGAAAGAGAGGTATTGAATTCTCTAACTTTTATTTTTGAAATATATTTTTATTCCTTCAATTCTGTTTTTACTTCATGTATATGAGGCACTGTCATGATATAAATATATATGTATTACATTATTATATCTTCATGATGGATGGAGCATTTTATCATGATAAAAATGACCCAATTTGTATTTAACTTCACCTTTTGTCTTAAAGTATGTTTGATCTAGCAATATTTTTGTCCTGAGGTATATTCATACAAATGCTCCAGCTCTCTTTTCATTCCTGTTTGCACAATATACTTTTTCATCTTTTTGTATTCAAGATACTTATACCATAAAATGCAAAGTGTGTCTCCTTTAGACAGCATATACTTGAAGCATTTTTAAAAATCTGTTCTGCCAATCTCTGCTTTTGATTTTATTGAGAACATTTTCATCTATGCTTCACGTGGAGTGTGAAGTCAAATGGGCCTTGGGAAGCATCACTATGAACAAAGCTAGTGGCGGTAATGGAATTCCAGTTGAGCTATTTCAAACCCTAAAATATGATGCAGTGAAAGTGCTGCACTCAATATTCCAGCAAATTTGGAAAACTCAGCAGTGGCCACAGGACTGGAAAAGGTCAGTTTTCATTCCAATCTCAAAGAAACGCAATGCCAAAGAATGTTCAAATCACCACACAATTGCACTCATCTCACATGCTAGTAAAGTAATGCTCAAAATTCTCTAAGTCAGGCTTCAACAATACGTGAACTGTGAACTTCCAGATGTTCAAGCTGATTTTAGAAAAGGCAGAGGAACCAGAGATCAAATTGTCAACATCCTTTGGATCATAGAAAAAGCAAGAGAATTCCAAAACATCCTGCTTCTGCTTTATTGACTAGGCTAAAGCTTTTGGCTGTGTCGATCACAACAAACTGAGGGAAATTCTCAAAGAGATGGGAATACCGGACCACCTTACCTGTCTCCTGAGAAACCTGTATGCAGGCCAAGAAGCAACAATTAGAACCGAACATGAAACAACAGCCCAGTTCAAAATTGGAAAAGGAGTATGTCAAGATTGTATACTGTTACCCTGCTTATTTAACTTATATGCAAAGTACATCATGTGAAATACCAGGCTGGATGAAGAGCAAGCTGGAATCAAGATTCCTGGAGCAATATCAATAATGTCAGATATGCAGATGATACCATCCTTATGGCAGAAAGCAGAGGAACTAAAAACTCTCTTGATGAAGATGAAAGAGGACAGTGAAAAAGCTGACTTAAAATTCAACATTCAGAAAACTAAGATCATGGCATCCAGTCCCATCATTTCATGGCAAATAGATGAGGAAACAATGAAGACAGTGACAGGCTGTATTTTGGGGTGCTCCAAAATCACTGCAGATAGTGACCATGCCACAAAATTAAAAGATGCTTGCTGCTTTAAAAAAAAAAGCTTTGACAAACCTAGACAGTGTATTAAAAACAGAGACATCACTTTGCTGACAAAGGTCTGTCTAGTCAAAGCTTTGTTTTTCTCAATTGTCATGTATGAATGTGAGAGTTGGACCATCAAGAAAGCTGAGCACCAAAGAATTCATGCTTTTGAACTGTGGTGTTGGAGAAGACTCTTGAGAGTTCCTTGGACTTCAAGGAGATCAAGTCAGTCAATCCTAAAGGAAATCAATCATGAATATTCATTGCAAAGACTGATGATGAAGCTGAAGCTCCAATACTTAGGCCACCTGATGTGAAGAGCTGACTCATTAGAAAAGACCCTGATACTGGGAAAGATTGAAGGTAGGAGGAGATGGGGATGACAGAGGATAAGATGGTTAGGTGGCATCACTGACTCGATGGACATGACTTTGAGCAAACTTGGGGAGATGGCGAAGGACAAGAAAGTCTGGCATGCTGCAGTTAATGGGTTCACAGAGTCAGACATGACTGATTGACTGAACACCAACAACAACTACTACCATACACAAAAATAATCTGTAAATGAATTAAAGACCTAAAGTAAGACTGAGACCAAAGCTCCTAGAGGAAAATAAGATATCTATCTACCTAACTGAATCACTTTACTGTACACCTGAAACATGATAAATCAATTATACTTCAAAAGAGGGTGGGCTTCCCTGGTGGCTTGGTGGTAAAGAATTCACCTGCCAATGCAAGAGACATGGGTTCGATCCTGGATCCAGGAAGATCCCACATGTCTTGTAGTAACTAAGCCCATGTGCCACAACTATTGAGGCGGTGCTCCAGAGTCAAGGAGCTGAAACTACAGAAGCCAGCACACCCTAGAGCCTCTGCGCTGCATGAGGAGAAACCACTGCAATGAGAAGTCTGTGCATCACAACTAGATAGTAGTCCCTGCTCGCCACAACTAGATAAAGCCCTCACAGCAATGAAGATCCAGCACAGTCAAAAATAAAATAAATAAATAATTTAACAACAACAACAACAAAGAGGGTGCTGGGAACAGAAATGGGTTCAAACCCTAAATGTCCCACTTTCTGCCAGGTGACCTTAAGAGAACTGCATCAGTCTTTTCAATTCCAGAGGCTATCTCTGTGAAATTTCAATAATAATCTTACTCACAGTGTGATTGGGAGAATTAAAGGAGAGGATCTATGTAAAACACTTACCAAAACTCCTGACCCATAGGAAGTGATCATTACGTGTTACTTATTATTACTGTCATTATTTATTGCTCCTAGTAACCATCTCTTCTCAAATCAGTGTTCCCTCTTTTGTCATAGTAACCCAGATCCCAGGAAGACCTTGGAGGAAGGGGTTGTTATTAAGTGTGAGGTGTCACAGGGTGGTGAGGCTGGTCTAGATTCTCATGGTTTCCTTGCCATGTTTCCTACTCATTTCTTGTAAGGACTGTTGGGGAAGGCATTAGCCTTATAAATTCCCTTTGAGGTATCATGATGTACCCACTACTTTCTTCATAGTGTCATTATGAAATGTCATTAATTTTCAGGAGTTGTTGCACTTAGGTATTTCATGAAGGCTCCTGATATTTTAAGCTTCATTACTATGGTATCATATGTACTGCCAAGTCACTGCCTGGTGACAGGAAGAGCAGATTTCACTGGGAATGAAGGCGATGTGTGTCAAGAGGGATGAGCCAGATGTAAACCCCCTTTATTTCTTTTTTTTAATTTGTCTTTATTTTATTGTGTTGGTTTTACCATACATTGACATGAATCTGCCATGGGCATACATATGTTCCCCCTCCAGAACCCCCCTCCCTCCTCCCTCCTGATTCCCTCTCCCTGGGTCATCCCGGTGCACCAGCCCCGAGCATCAAACCTAGGCTGGCAATTGATTTCACATATGATAATTATTGGCCACCTGGCACTGGCTCATCTTGTCCCTCTGTATTTTGGGACTGCTTCCCCTGAAGTCAGGAACAAGACAAGGGTGCCCACTCTCACCACTA
>SRVM01044885.1:0-10325 GCA_007570785.1 Antilocapra americana | reverse complement strand
TACAATTCAGCATCTTTTTTCCCCTAATTTGTAACCTAAATCCTTTATGTGGAATGTTAATTAAGTTGTCATCAAAAACCTTTTTTTCTTCTTTTCTGATTTATCAAACTCTGGTTCTGTGGTCACTCAGTCTTCAGGGTCCAGCTTTCTTCTCTTGGTCTCAGTCATGGGTAGTTTGTCTCCTTGCCTATGCTATTTGAGTGGGGCCTAGAAAAGTCCTAGTAGCTTCTTTTAAATTGAAAATGTTATTGAGATAATTGTATACTTGCTACAATTGTATGAAATAATACAGAGAGATCCCTTTTACACTTTGCCCAGATCGTCACAATGCTAACATCTTGTAAAACTGTAGTATTATATCACAATCTGAATACTGATGTTGATATGATCCACTGGTCTTATTATGATTTCCCCAGTTTTAACTGTACTAATTGGTATATATGTGTGGGTGTACATGCATGCACATGTTTATATTAATTTATATACAGTCTTATCACCGTGTAGATCCATGTATCTACCACCACAGTCAAAATACAGAAAGTTAAATACCACAAGGATTCCTGGGGTTACCCTTTTATAACTATACCCACCTCCCTGTGATCTACCTTCCTCATCATGTAAAAAATGTCTGTCTCTAGCATCTTTTCAAAACATACAATGTCAAAGCTACTAATAAAATCGATTCCTTTTGATTTTTAATTCAATGATGTTTACATATTGTTTCTTACAATTCCTTTTTTGGAAAAGCACTGGCTAGGTGGTCAGATTAGTGGCAATCACTAATCTGTCCTCCATTTCTTACATTTTGTCATTTCCAAAATGTTTTATAGATACTTTGCAAAAGTTTTCTGCACTTACAGTGAGAAACGTGTAGTGCTACAGTATTGCAAGAACAGTAAAAGCCCTCCTTGTGCTTTTTACTCCATTTGAAGGAAAATATTTTCTACCAGCAAAGAGTAAAATCGACCCACTCTCTAGATATTTTACTCTGGTAAAGTTCTAATTTAAAGAGGGTCAGTCAGTTCAGTCGCTCAGTCGTGTCTAACTCCTTGCGACCCCATGAATCACAGCTGAAGCTTTTCAGTATGGGCACTGCTTCAAGTCATGGTTTGTATTAAAGGAAACTCTGCCTATCCCTCTGCCCACCCCACACCCTGGGTAGTACAGACAGAACTTTAGAGTTTAGGGAACGGAAGAAAGCTTTTGCCTGAGATCCATATGTTGAAATAGTCACATATATTGATTGATAAATGACAGAATTCAAAAGGAGCTTTAAAAAGTTTGATTTATACTCATCTCCTATTCCATTTCATATTCCATCTTGGAACCACACGTTCAGAAGAAGTGTGCTTTCCTTTGAACATGATGTCACCGTGAATCCAAGGTCATTATGAAATATAAACTTGATGTTGTTTTTCCTGTGATGCAGAGAGATTCTACATTCTCTTGCTTCCTTCTCTCAAATGACAAAATGACAAAAGGAGTTTGTGAGAACGCTGCCCAAGTTAGGGGCCAATGGCTCTTTTCTCATGTGTTCTCAGCTGGCTTTGTTGTTCTAGGTTTCCCCTTACTACCCAGTTAGACTCAGATGTTGTCCCAACATCTTACTCCCATCTCCATCTCCCCCCTTGTTTTCTGCTTGGCCGATCCCAGCCCCCTTCCACCCCCTACTCAACAGTCAACATTTGGATTTCCGAATCTCTTTTCTTCTCCTGTTCTGGAATCATCTAAACACTTTCACCTGCTGGGTATTTCCAACAGGCCAATTAAAATGGGGGAGAGGGAAGGAGGGAAGGAAGAGGAATAAGAACAACAAAGAAGAAATTATTAAGTATTAAGCAAAGCAAAGAGGGACCTCCTGTTTGGTTTCAGTGAAGCTATTGAATTGATCTTCTACAATCTTTTGGGATTGGCATCAGAGAGGCAATAAGTGAGCCAACTGAAGTGGAAAGATTGAGAATGAAGGTAGACAGTGATCTGGAAAACTAAATGCCCCAAAGACTTTAAGACTACTAAAGCCAAAGGATTAGTGATTCTTACTACTACTCTGGGTTGAATTCATTTTAAAGACAACTGGTTTCAGTGGCCAAAATACGTAGTAGCAACTTGAGAACAAGGAATACCTACGTAACTGGGTCATTACTAATATTAATACCTATGAAATAGTGAGTAGAGGAAGCCAGTCTGAGAGAATCACTGCAGTGTGTAATTATGCCCTTTGAAAGCACAATTCATTCATGGATCTCAAAGCACACTACCAACTTTAATTATTTTTCATAACACCTCTGGGAGACTATTATTTCCTACAGACAGATGAAGAAATTGAGATAGAAAGGGTAACAGGCCCTTCCAATCACACCATGAGTCACCTGCTGAGTTGCTCCAGTTACTGATTTGTCATTTGAATTAATTGACCATTTCCAAATGAAGAGGGAATGCTTGAGTGGGGCTTTGGGGGAATTTTGGCTTTTAATTTTTGTTTGGAAGCAAAGGAGGCCGAATTCCTTTTAAGATAAAATGCTGTTCAAAGAATCATTTACTTGAATGTGTATGGAAATATATTAAAATAATATTCAAGATACATGCCAGAACACACACAGAAGTCTATAGCATAACAGCCCAAGTGGGTTCTGTTGTCTTCCATCAACTTTGGATAGAAAAACAAAACAGCAATAAATATATTACATACAAAGTTTTAGTATCTGAACAGTCTTCAACCATCTCAGATCCTGTAGCTTTGGTTGCACCACTTTGATGAAACCTACACCAATTATTGGGCCACACCCGCATCTGTCTTTCTTTGTTCCTGTAATAATGTTAGTCTAGCAATCTAGCTCTGTATCACACTATATTTACACTCTTTTGTTCCTTTGATTTGTTTTGAGTTAAACAACACTGTGGTTACCAATGGTTCCTGCATTATGTTTGGAATGGGGAATACTTTGTGAATGACGAATGTAAACCTTTCTGCTACAAAGAACATAAAGTTCAGGAGAACCCAGACTGGATCTTATTTTCTTCTATCACTTTCTCCTAGAATTTGTGTACACTGCAAGCAATTAATACACCTTTCATTAAAAAGGTGGCTTAATTTGAATATATATTTCAAATAAAAAGAAACTTGTGTGAACCTTGTATATACCACCCAGCCCCAGCAAAGGCTTAGAAAAGATTCCCTGGTGAATGAATAGCCTTTCCCTAATCCCCCAACAGACTTCACAAAACCTGCTTTAGAAAATAATTTACTAGTTTTCTGCTTCAGAAATTCAAAACCCATCAGACCATCTTAAATTTCTCTAAATTTAAGGTGTTAGTTCACTTCAGTGCAGTCACGTCTGACTCTTTGCGACCCCATGGACTGCAGCATGCCAGGCTTCTCTGTCCATCACCAACTGCTGGAGCTTACTCAAACTCATGTCCATTGAGTTGCTGGTGCCATCCAACCATCTCATCCTCTGTTGTCCCCTTCTCCTACCACCTTCAATCTTTCCCAGCATCAGGGTCTTTTCAAATGAGTCAGTTCTTCACATCAGGTGGCCAAAGTATTGGAGCTTCAGCTTCAGCATCAGTCCTTCCAGTGAATATTCAGGACTGGTTTCCTTTAGGATGGACTGGTTGGATCTCCTTGCAGTCCAAGGGACCCACAAGAGTCTTCTCCAACACCACAGTTCAAAACCATCAATTCTTTAGCGTTCAGCTTTCTTTATGGTCCAACTCTCACATTCATCCATGACTACTGGAAAAACCATAGCTTTGACTAGACAGACCTTTGTTGGCAAAGTAATGTCTCAGCTTTTTAATATGCTATCTAGGTTGGTCATAACTTTTCTTCCAAGGAGCAAACATCTTTTAATTTCATGGCTGTAGTCACCAGCTGCAGTGATTTTGGAGCCCCCAAAATAAAGTCTGTCACTGTTTCCATTGTTTCCCCATCTATTTGCCATGAAATGATGGGACTGGATGTCATGATCTTAGTTTTCTGGATGTTGCATTGTAAACAAATTTTTTAACTCTCCTCTTTCACTTTCAAGAGGCTGTTTAGTTCTTCACAATAAGGGTGGTGGCATCTGCATATCTGAGGTTATTGATATTTCTCCCAGCAATCTTAATTCCAGCTTGTGCTTCATTCAGCCCAGCATTTCTCATGATGTACTCTGCATATAAATTAAATAAGCAGGGTGACAATATACAGCCTTAACATACTCTTTTCCCAATTTGGAACCAATCTGTTGTTCCATGTCCAGTGCTAACTGTTGCTTCTTGACCTGCATACATATTTCTCAGGAGGCAGGTAAGGTGGTCTTGTATTCTCATTTCTTGATGAATTTTCCACTGTTTGTTGTGATCCACATAGCCAAAGGATTTGGCATAGTCAATGAAGCAGAAGTAGATGTTTTTCTGGAACTCTTGTTTTTTCGATGATCCAACAGATGTTGGCAATTTGATCTCTGGTTCCTCTGCCTTTTCTAAATCCAGCTTGAACATTTGGAAGTTCACGTTTCACATACTGTTGAAGCCTAGCTTGGAGAATTTTGAGCATTGCTTTGCTAGCGTGTGCGATGAGTGCAATTGTGCGGTAGTTTGATCATTCTTGTAAGGGGTAAGAGAAACCAAATTTACCCTAAATATGTACCCAAGGAGACTTAGTGCACATAAGATGACCTTGAGGAGTCCCAGTAAATGCCTTTAGACCTTTCATTAAAAACCTCCATTTTTAGTCTTCAGACATGTCAGATTTTCTTGATTCTGAGCTCTGCACATGCTTCTTTCCAAGGCAGAAATCCCTTTCATTACCTCCTTGACAAAGGGCCCCCTCTTCCAGAAAACTGCCCCCCATCATCCTCCCCAAACAGTTTGAATTAGATACAGTTCCTATTGCCCTTCTTCATACAGCCTGGCATTTCACATAATGTACTCTGCATATAAGTTAAATAAGCAAGGTGAAAATATACAGCCTTGATGTACTCCTTGTGCTAAATGAAGAACAAGCTGGCATCAAGATTGCCATGAAAAGTATCAACAACCTCATATATGCAGATGACACTGCCATTGTGGCAGAAAGTAAAGAGAAAGAGCCTCTTGATGAAAGTGAAAGAGGAGAGTGAAAAAGTTGGCTTAAAACTCAACATTCAAAAAATAAAGGTCATGGCATCTGGTCCCATCACTTCATGGCAGATAGATGGGGAAACAATGAAAACAGTGACAGACTTTATTTTGGGGGGCTCCAAAGTCACTGCAGATGGTGACTGTAGTCACCTTGGAAGGAAAGCTCCTTGGAAGGAAAGCTATGAAAAACCTAGACAGAATATTAAAAAGCAGAGACTGTAGTTTGCTGATAAAGGTCCATCTAGTCAAAGCTATGGTTTTTCCAGTAGTCATGTATGGATGTGCGAGTTGACCATAAGGAACGCTGAGTGCTGAAGAATGGATGCTTTTTTGAACTATGGTGATGGAGAAGACCCTTTGAAAGTCCCTTGGACTGCAAGGAGATCAAACCAGTAAATCCTAAAGTCCTGAATATTCATTGGAAGGACTAATGCTGAAGCTAAAACGCCAATACTTTGGCCATCTTATGCAAAGAACTGACTCATTGGAAAAGACTCTGATGCTGGGAAAGATTGAAGGCAGGAGGAGAAGGGGACGACAGAGGATGAAATGGTTGGGTTGCATTACTGACTTGATGGACGTGAGTTTGAGCAAGCTTGGGAGTTGGTGATGGACAGGGAAGCCTGGCATGCTGCAGTTCATGGGGTCACAAAGAGTTGGACACAACTGAGCAACCACAGAATGGATTCCTTAGCATACAGCACGGAGCCTGGCACATAGTAGGTGTTTTTAAAATGTATTTATTTTTGGCTATGCTGGGTCTTCATTGCTTTTACACAGGCTTTCTCTATTTGCGGTGAGTGGGGGCTACTCTTCGTTGAGGTGTGCAGGCTATTCATTGTGGTGGCTTCTCTTGTTGCCAAGCACCTGCTCTAATGCACAGACTTCAGTAGTTATGGTACATGGGCTTAGTTGCTCCGTGGCATGTGGGATTGTCTTCGCCCATGGAGCAAACCCATGTCCTCTGCGTTGGCAGGCAGATTCTTATCCAGTGTGCCAACAGGGAAGTCCCATAGTAAGTGTTTAATGTTGATTCCTTAAAAAAAATGAAATCTGTAGAAAATCGGTACTGATTCCAAATTGCATTATATTTGTCAATGCACAGTTTTTAGATGAGGAGGTTTTCCCACATTGTTCATTTATAAATTTGTTCATTCATTCCTTCACTTGTACACCTATGTATTGAAGAAATTAACTCTGCTTATTAATGGAACAGACAGCATGCTAGTCATTGGGAACACAGTAATTAGGGAGACATGGTTCCTGACCTCCAAGTTTGGCCTTGGTAACATAGTGAAAAGTTCTCTTCCTCCTTTCCAAATTCTTAAGAGCAGAAACATAGTTATCAATTTTGTGTTTTAGAATTACTTTAATTTTTAAATTCTAGTTGAGTAGACATGCTAAGGACCACATACATATTTGTTACTTCTACTGGGCTTTGTGGTTTGGTATCATATGGCCAGCCAGGTCTTGCTGTACAAAAAAAAAGAGAGAGAGAGAGAGAGAGAGACCGCCTGGATTTGGATATATACACTCAACATTCAGACAGTGAGGCAGCCAATTTAGCTAATTCATGTCAAAAATTAACCAGAAACATTTTCACTGCCTATAAGCACAGCTCGACTGGTGATTCACCATATGATTTAGGTGAGTCATGTAACCTCTATGTCTGGGGTTCTTCAGATGTAAATTATAGAGATGTTCTGAATATAATGAATGAGAGAAACAATGGTATAGTGCAACAGTACCAGACCAATTATTTCATCCTCCTTGAATTTATCTGTTTTATATAGTTTTATTTTCATTTGTTAGAAAACAGAGCTGACCTGATTGCCCAGGTAAATCTATTTAAGGGCCACTTGAATGGCAGGGTTTATGAACACAATTTCCACAACTGTACATAGCAACAATTTCTCCAATTATCTCTGCACCATTACCTATACACTTCTTATTTAAACACAGGAGTAACCATGTAGAGAGTGGAAAGTAAACAGATAATATATGTAAAAGATTTTAAGGGCCATGGAAATGTCCAACACTGTATAAATGAATTTCATCACTATGAAAGTGAAGTCGCTCAGTCATGTCCGACTCTGCGACCCTGTGGACTGTAGCCCTCCAGGCTCCTCTGTCCATTGGATTTTCCAGGCAAGAATATTGGAATGGGTTGTCATTTCCCTCTCAGATACTATTTCACAACTGTTTCATTTTGTGTGAAACTAAGCCACAATTGGGCTTTCCAGGTGGCTCAGTGGTAAAGAACTGACCTGCCAATACAGGAGACTTGGGTTTGATCCCTGGGTTGGGAAGATCCTCTGGAGAAGGAAATAACCCACTCCAGTACTCTTGCCTGGGAAATCCCATGGATAGAGCCTGGTGGGTTATAGTCCATGGGGTCACAAAAGAGTCAGATACGACTGAGTGACTAAACAACAACCCATAATTAGTCCAATAAACTCTTAATTAGAGGAATGATTACTTGAGCTTATATAGTTTATACTTTTTGAAGCTCTTTCATGTACATTTACTCATATAATCCTTGCAACAATCCTCTGTGGTAGGCAGAGTAGGGCTTCTTATCCCCATGTGTAAATATTTTTGTTACATTTCATTCTGTAAAAATGACCAAATATTGATTTATAACTCATACTAAGTATAGGTCTTTTTACTTAATTCTTATAGCTCACATAAGAATATAATATATCTGAAATATTTACAGTAGAAGACCAAGAAAGCCATAAGTACAGTAGAGTACATTCTTTTTAGTAGTCAAATAATAAACAAAAATCTAGTTGAAAGAAAAATAGTTTTTCCAGGTAAGTTAGGTCATTCTCTTAATGATTAATATAAGCCTTTGTTAAATTTCTGCTAGGAAATCCCTACACAATGTTAATTTAATGAGAAATAAAATATTTTCAGCAAGTTTTTCTCTGCTTCAGATTAATTTTATGGGAGAGATTTGGGGTCTTTGTTTTTAAGTTTCTCTGAAACATTAATAATTGTTCATGAACCTACTCATGTGTTTTCTTTTCCACAATCCAATAGTCAGTAATCTGGCAGAAGGAGAGCCTAACCACTGCCAAACAAAATTCCAATATTTAATGAGAAAATACATTCTTGATGCTTTAGCCAAAAATGCAAAGCCCCTTATTTAAGCTAATGGAATTAAAAAGAAGTCTCTAGTACCTAGTAACGGAATTAAGTTAAAGAAACACAATGCACAGACTTTAAAAAAAAACCTCTCAATGTAAAATTTTTTGTAACAAATGACATTTATAATTTTGTATGTAAAAATATTTTTGGAATATAAATTAGAAACAAGAATCAGATTTTGAAGCAAGATCATTGTTTAAATACTATTTGTTGTTGTTTGGTCACTAAGTCTTGTCTGATTCTTTTGTGATCCCATGGACTGTAACCCACCAGGATCCTTTGTCCATGGATTTCCTTGGCAAGAATACTCAAGTGGATTGCCATTTCCTTCTCTGGGGGATCTTTTCGACCCAGGGATTGAACCAACGTCTCTTGCATTGGCAGCTGGATTCTTTACCGCTGAACCACCAGGGAAGCCCTTAAATATTATTACTTCAATTAATTATACCCTAGCTGTTTTTTGAAAATTTAAATTCTTCTGGGAAAATAAAAGGGAGAAATAAAGTTTGTTTTATCTTGGGTTCTTATTCTTTATTTGTTTTGAACCAGTATTCTTCTAATACTTATTCATAAGCCGAAAGTTAATAAGCATTATTGTTAATAAGCAGAGGCCCATGCAAAAGGTTTCTTATGCTATAGTCATTAGCTATGGTGTATATAGGGTCTTGGAAATATAAAATTAGACAGAATAAGATTGGGGGGAAAATCTAAATAGAACAAATCCTTTACAAAGCTAAATGGCTAGGTTATGGAAGTATTTGTTATAAGCAAATTAGTAGTTTGTAGGAAAAGAAAACTAAGTCTGACTTTCGTCTAGCCTTAGCTACCTTAAGATTTTTATTTTGGTTATGCTTAGAGGCCAATATTGACCTTAGTGTGGATTTATGCAACTCTGAAAACCCAAATCTGCAGACCTAAAAATGAACTCAGAACTGCTAGTTATTATGAATTAGAGAGGATGACCACTTCCAACTCTAATTCTATCAGTTGTAGATTAACTGCTTACATTTCACTGAAGATTTGGCTCTTTCTCGAAGTGCAGGTCTGTTCTATACAATTTCAACTGGTTGCTGTCACACTAGTGCTTATAAGTGAGACTTGAAATACTTAACACTTTCACTGCTTGAATGGAGGATAGTTTAATGTGATCAGTGTGTCCCTATTCTATTCTGAACTTGGCAGTGTAAGGGCTGAAGAATGACTTTCATTATCAAATTTGAAGAGTACTATATGCAAGGAAATTTTGTTGAAAAGTCATATCAGAAGGGACTTTCATGATGTTACATCTTATGTCTTCACATTTTGGTAGCCGGAGAAAATACAGGACTGGATCCACAAAGAGTGATAAGGAGAAGAAAGGTGATGATTACAGTCATCTGCACAGAGCAGTTTGATTTACAGGTTTCAGCCATTTAATTATTTCTGGATTTGGACCCCATACCACATCCCAGTGGTTTTCAAACTGTAGCCTTATCAGAACCACCTAGAGGGCTTTTTGAAACACTGCTTGATGGATTACACGCCAGAGTTTCAGATTTACTAGGTTCAGGCTGGAGCCAATTAGTTTGCTTTTTTTCCCTTTTTTGGCCACACCACGCAGCATGTGGCATCTTATTCACCCAACCAAAGATTGAACCCGCACCTCCTGCACTGGAAGTGCAGAATCTTAACCACTGGACTGCCAGGGAAGTCCCAATACTTTGTATTTCTAACAAGTTCCTAGGTGATGCAGATGCTGCTGGTCCTCAGACCACACTTAGATAACCACTAGGTATCCATATACCACGCAGTTAGCCTACCTTTATTGTAATTATAATTTTAAAATGTTTAAATAGAAGTATAGTTAACTTACAGTATTAGTTTCAAGGGTACAACACCATGGTTCAATATTTTTATAGATTATACTCCATTTAAAGTCTTTAAAAACAATGGCTATATTTCCCTATGCTGTATAATATTCCTTGCTGCTTATTTTTTTTTAAATTTTCTTTACTTTATTGTGCTGGTTTTGCCATACATTGACATGAAACCGCCATGGGTTTACATATGCTCCCCCTCCAGAACCC
>SRVM01044876.1:0-11910 GCA_007570785.1 Antilocapra americana | reverse complement strand
GCAAATAGACCTGCCATATGACCCAGCAATCCCACTGCTGGGCATATACACCGAGGAAACCAGAATTGAAAGAGACACGTGTACCCCAATGTTCATCGCGGCATTGTTTACAATAGCCAGGACATGGAAGCAACCTAGATGCCCATCAACTGACGAATGGATAAGAAAGCTGTGGTACATATACACAATGGAATATTACTCAGCATTAAAAAAAAATTCATTTGAATCAGTTCTACTCAGATGGACAAAACTGGAGCCCATTATCCAGAGTGAAGTAAGCCAGAAGCAAAAACAACAATACAGTATATTAATGCATATATATGGAATTTAGAAAGACGGTAACGAGAACCCAGCATGCGAGACAGCAAAAGGAACGCAGATGTATAGAATAGACTCGTGGACTCTGTGGATGAGGGCAAGGGTGGGATGATATGGGAGAATGGCATTGAAACATGTTAATTATCATATGTGAAATCAATCGCCAGCCCAGGATTGATGCTCGGGGCTGGTGCAACGAGATTTCCCAGGGGGAGGGAGGAGGGAGGGGGGTTCTGGAGGGGGAGCATATGTAAACCCATGGTGATATCATGTCATTGTATGGCAAAACTAATAAAAACAAATAAATAAAAAAAAACAAAGTGGAAAATTCTGAAAGCAATGAGAATACCAGACCACCTGACCTGCCTCCTGAGAAATCTGTATGCAGGTCAAGAAGCAACAGTTAGAGCTGGACATGGAAAAACAGACTGGTTCCAAATCAGGAAAGGAGTAGGTCGAGGCTATATATTGTCACCTTTCTTATTTAACTTATATCCAGAGTACATCATGCAAAATGCTAAACTGGATGAATAATAATCTGGATTCAGGATTGCCAGGAGAATATCAATAACCTCATATATGCAGATAACACCACCCTTATGGCAGAAAGTAAAGAAGAACTGCAGAGACTTTTGATGAAAGTGAAAGAGGAGAGTGAAAATGTTGGCTTAAAGCTGAACATTCAGAGAACTAAGATCATGGCATCTGGGCCCATCACTTTATGGCAAATAGATGGAGAAACAGTGGAAAGAGTGTCAGATTTTACTTATTTGGACTCCAAAATCACTGCAGATGGGTGACTTCAGCCATGAAATTAAAAGACACTTGATCCTTGGAAGAAAAGCTATGACCAACTTAGACAGCATATTAAAGAGCAGAGATGTTACTTTGCCAACAAAGGTCCATCAAGGCTATGGTTTTTCCAGTAGGCATGTATGGATGTGAGAGTTGGACTATAAAGAAAGCTGAGTGCCAAAGAATTGATGCTTTTGAAGTGTGGTGTTGGAGAAGACTCTTGAGAGTCCCTTGGACTGCAAGGAGATTCAACCAGTCCATCCTAAAGGAAATCAGTCCTGACTATTCATTGGAAGGACTGATGCTGAAGCTGAAACTCTAATACTTTGGCCACCTCATGCGAAGAACCAACTCATTGGAAAAGACTTTGATGCTGGGAAATTTTGAAGGCAGGAGGAGAAGAGGATAACAGAGGATGACACGGTTGGTTGGCATCACTGAGGCAATGGACACGAGTTTGAGTAGGCTCCGGGAGTTGCTGATGGACAGAGAAGCCTGGCATGCAGCAGTCTATGGGGTTACAAAGAGTTGGACATGACTGAGTGACTGAAATGAACTGAATTGAAACCTTAAAGCGGTGTGCTACTCTAACATATGATTATTAGTGCTTAATTTATTTTTAGGCTTGCCTTCATATAGCTGTAGTTCAATAGAGAAAATACAAGTCTCTAGGAAAACATGATATAATCTCTTTGATTTGAAATTTTCTATTTGAGCCATATGATCACTGCCACCCACATGCCGTCTGGTGACACATCTCCAGATGACACATAGGAAGTAATAAGCCTCTAAAATTTTGCCCTATAAATCTAAACCAAGAAAGTACTTATAAAGAGGCTCATATTGCTGAATGGTGACGGAGAATTTTCTGACTTTTAGGAAGTGTTTTAATTTTAGCTAATTAAAGAACATCAACAACAGTAATAACAAAACTCTTTGCTTCTACTCAGTATTACTTGATTGAAATTCTGTGTCTTCCAGCAAAACAACTAGACTCCATGTGGATAAAATTCACCCTCCCAATTTAAGTTTCTTTTAGTGCATACCCAAATATTAGAGCTAGTAGGACAGTGTTTTTATATCATATCTTGTTAGTCATCAAAGTTGCTGCAGATAATTGCCTCTGTTTTATGTAAATTCTGTTTTGAACCTTGGTTGTACATTAGAATTCCCTATTGTTGTTTAGTTGCTAAGTCCTATCTCTCTTTGCAATCCCATGGGCTGCAGCATGCCAGGCTTCCCTGTCCTTCACTATCTCCCAGAGTTTGCTCAAATTAATGTCCATTGAGTCGGTGATGCCATCCAACCATCTCGTCCTCTGTCAGCCCCTTCTCCTCCTACCCAAAAAAACCAGCATCAGGGTTTTTTTCTAATGAGTCAGATCTTTGCATCAAGTGGCCAAAATATTGGACCTTCAGCTTCAGCATCAGTCCTTCCAATGAGTATTCAGGGTAGATTTCCTCTCGGATTGAATGGTTTGATTTCTTTGCAGTTCAACGGACTCTCAAGAGTCTTCTCCAGTACCACAGTTCAAAAGCATCAACTCTTTGGTACTCAGCCTTCTTTATGGTCCAACTCTCACATCCATACAAATCCCCTGAGGTGCTATGAAAAATCCAGATACCAAACTACAC
Organism: Antilocapra americana; assembly: GCA_007570785.1. NCBI lineage: Eukaryota > Metazoa > Chordata > Mammalia > Artiodactyla > Antilocapridae > Antilocapra > Antilocapra americana. The sequence goes on along the minus strand of SRVM01044876.1, from coordinate 9,163 downwards.
ACACATGGAATTATATAAGACTCTAAAAGTGTGAATGAAGCACCTGAATTTTTGAAGCTTTCCAGATGTTGACAATGTGCAGCCAAGTTTGAGAAACACTATTCTAGAATGTTATGTCTATTTAATCTAAAATTTCATACTGGTGGGATAAGTACTTTGAAGAATTTTAAAGTTCAACTGTAGTGAGGTGGATGAACATAGAGCCTGTTATGTGGAGTGAAGTAAGTCAGAAAAACAAATATCGTATATTGACACATATATATGGAATCTAGAAAAATAGTACTGGTGAACCTATTTACAGGAAAGGAATAGAGATGCAGACTTAGACAGTGAACTTGTAGACATAGCAGGGGAAGAGGAGAGTAGGACAAATTGAGAAAGTAGCACTGATATATATATACTATCATATGTAAAATATTAATAGATAATAGATAACTAGCAAGAAGCTGCTGTATATCACAGGGAACCCAGCCTGGCACTCTGTGGTGACCTAGAGGGGTGGAATGGGAAGCGCTTGAGCCTCTCTCTCTCTCTCTCTCTCTCTATATATATATATATATATATATATATATATATATATATATAATTATGACCTCTCCATGCTGTTGTACAGCAGAAACCAATACAACATTGTAAAGCAATTATCTGCCAATTAAAAAATAAATTAAAATACATATTGTAAATAACTAGGTCATAATTTGGGGGATCAGAACAAAGAAAAAATGAAACATACACACTTTGGTGCTAGACTGAGATATAAAACCAGGTAAACATCAAACTTTTATGTGGGTTAGGTCTAATATTGTTTTCTAAGCAGTGTTAGGCATCCAGTCCTTAAAAAAGCAATATATAGACAAAAGAACATGAAAGATATAAGCTATTTAATATAAATGGGGAAAATGAACCTCTTTTATAGGAAGAATAATTTTCCTAAGGACCTAATAGAAGTTCTTAAAATGAATGCAAATTTTTTTAACATACAATAAAAGAAAATAAACATTATAGGAGAAACATTATTCATGTGCTGTGCTTTCCCTAAGCACCACTTTATCAGTGATTTATTCATTTTTTCCATAATGTATTGTTCATATATTTCTTTGTGTGTAACATTAGAGTTAAAATTGATACAATTTAAAATGATTCTATTTGACTTTTTTCTATTATTATTTTAAATTCTAATTTACCTTTTTAATATATCATTTTTCAGTTTGGTTATAAAAAGAATGTAGTTGTTGATTACTACAACAACTTAAAAAGAAAAATAATACAAGATACTTTCCTTTTAAACTTACTGCTGTGTGTTCTCAATTTCTCTTTTTGGACCTTACAGTCTAAGTAGAAAATAACAGCACTTATGTTGGAATTTATGCTGCAAGTTTTGCACCTGTTATATATTTATGTCACTTATATATAATTTCATTTGAAATTAAAATGCTATTCACTCAATAATGATTAGAAGACACCTCATATGATACTATCATCTAGAAAAAATCCTTTCTTAAGACCAAGTTTATAAGTATTTAAAAAATCAAAACTTAATTTCAAAATATCAAAATAAGTGTCATGATCACATGAAACGTTCTGATGGCTTCATATATTTATATAGTGATTATAATTTTCTCTTTTTTAATTATTTATATATCATATATGCTGCTGCTGCTAAGTCGCTTCAGTCATGTCCAATTCTGTGCAACCCCATAGACAGCAACCCACCAGGCTCCCCCGTCCCTGGGATTCTCCAGGCAAGAATACTGGAGTGGGTTGCCATTTCCTTCTCCAATGCATGAAAGTGAAAAGTGAAAGTGAAGTTGCTCAGTCACGTCCAACTCCTAGCGATCCCATGGACTGCAGCCCACAAGGCTCCTCTGTCCGTGGGATTCTCCAGGCAAGAGCATTGGAGTGGGTTGCCATTGCCTTCTCCATATATCACATGTATGTAAATCATATAGGTATATGTGTGTGTGTGTGTGTTTGTGTGTATATCCCATGCCACATAAGAAGGAAAAGGAAATTGGAAGATGGGTAGGTTAATTAATGTTTTACATTTCTAGTCTAACATAATCCAACTGTATTTTTGTCACACCTTAAAAAGAACCATATATATTAACATCACCATTCCTGCATTTAGTCTGCATTTTTCTATTTAAGTGTTTTGAAAGATTATTTCCCTTTCATTTGAAGTCCAAAAAGTCACATAGACTAATTTGGAAAATCAAACACAAAAAAACAAGATTGACTTAAAATGAAACAAAAATATATAATGTATATATTGGAATATTAGTTGGCAGTGTAAAAGAATGAAGTACTGATACATGCTCTGACATGTATGGCAAATCTATATATAAAGTAGTGATTACCTAGGGCTGAGGGTTCCTTGTTGGAGATGTGGTTCGATTTAATGAGGACACCTGGAGTTTCTTTTTGAAGTGTTAAAAATGTTTTCAAATTAGGTTGTAGAGATGGTTGCATAACACTGTAATGTAAATAAACCAAAAACATTTAATTGTACATTTTAAATAGATGCATTTTATGGCATGTAAATTAAATTATAAAGCTTTTTTAAAAAGGATAAATTCTGGATAATGTGGAGAGGCTGGTTTGAGGTTAATTCTTTATACGAAATAGCCTACTTACATAGACTATCAGACAGACTTACTTTATATCAATAGTGATAAAGTGAATAACATGTGAAAGCAAAGTGCATTAAAAGCACCCTACCAAAAATTCTAATTCAGACAAAATTCTGGCAGAGCTACTTTTATGATGTGAGACAGATCAGTCAAAGAAATGAGATACCAATATGTAAAGCACCTTGCATGATGCTTGGTACATAAATAATATGCTTAATGAATGAGTTATTTTTTACTGTCATTATTATATACATCACCATCACAAAATTTGCAATAGACAGCATATGGACACACAGACTTTGTCTCACCTTCTTGAAGTTATACTCAGTAGAGTGAAATATAATATTGGTGCCAGGTATCAGTTGGTATCAGCTACTGCAATTACAGATAGTGACTCTGGTAAAATTAGTAATCTCTATTGGGCTTGTATTTAAAATTCAGTCCATTGAACTGAGGGCAAAACTCACTCTGCTTGCACTTGGTTGAGAAAATTTGCATTTATTTAAAAAAAAGAAATTATATTAACTATAGAAACATCAGTGCAGCTGTCTCTTTCACAGTCAGTATTCTGATAAAGTTTCAAGAGGAATAATGACATGGAAAGAAATTTTAAATCACAGAAGTAAACTTTTTATTTTGGAGAACAGTAGTCTGGAACTTTATGACATGATTTTAACAAATACTTCTAATTCTATGTGTTGTATTGGGAACACTCATTGGGTATATGTGGAAATTATATAAAGATAATACTGAACCTAGTTATCTTGGAAATAAAAATGAATGAACCATACTATTATGGAGAATGAAAACAAATGGAAAGATGTTTTTAAAAGTAACTTACTTTATATTCAGTCACAAATTGATTTATTTCAAAAGCTCAACATTTCTCCACCAAAAGTCATAAAATTTTCTAAGTATTTCAATGGCATTTTTAATGGAATATTTGCCTACTAATACCCGGGCTTCCTAGGTAGCTCAAATGGTAAAGTATCTGCCTGCAATATGGAGACTAGGTTTCGATCCCTGGGTCAGGAAGATCCCCTGGAAAAGGACGTGGCAACCCACTCCAGTTTTATTGCCTGGAAAATTCCATGGACAGAGGAGACTGGTGGGCTACAGTCTGGCACAACTGAGCAACTAACATTTTCACACTTTCATGGGGTTTGGGAGCAGAAGGCTCTGTTAGAAGCATTAATTATGATACTGAAAAAGTAAAGGGTCATCTAATTTTTATGTGTCCTCTGTCAATATTGAATATTCATGTGAGTATTGAATGTTCTAAAATTTTGTTACTACTGAATACCTTATATGAGAACTTATTCTATGGGACAATACTTTCCTGTGGAGCGTTCTTTACCCTCTTTCAGCAACCTTGTCTAGGATCTACCTGCCACCAACATTACATCAAATTATCTTCTAAACCTGCTGCACTTTTTCAGACAATTGGGCCCACTATCTTTTCAGTAACCCAGTCTTGATAGTTCATTTACTTTTGACTCTTCTCATTAGCTGTCCAGTTTACCTGAAAGAGAAAGGACATAGCTTGAAAGGGTCATAGGGAGAATCCAGAAGAATTATTTTATTTTATGCTTGGGGAGATTTGCATAGCCAGTCATCATTTCATTTTTTTAAATTTTTTTCAGAAGAGAGAAACACTTCTTGATGATAAAGGGAAGGGTATTAGTACCTTTATTAAAAACATGTTGGCTTTTATTCTGCAAATGAATGACACGCAGAGGGACATATCAACCTGTGACTTATTGGCTGCGGGAATAGTGTCCCCAGTCAAATATTGTTGGAAGATGCCCTTTCTGATAGGAAAAGGAAGCAGTAAGACAGGGTATAAAAGGCTTACTCCTCATCCATAACAGTCAAAACAATTTCCTCGCAGCCAATGAAACATAGTTAAGTATTTCTCAGAAAGCTAGAAAATGGTCATGTTTTTCTGACAGTTATTGTAATGTTAATTTTAAAAGTGGAGCTTCAACTATTTACTGAAGGAGATCAAACACATTAAATGGAAGCCAACTTCAGGACAGATATGTTTAGATATGTGCCTGAATGGCTCATATTCCTACTCAACTTGCATGGCTTAACATGGGGTGGCAGCCAATAGACAGAGGCTGCAACACTTGAGGACTTGCTCAAATTGAGAGCCGTTTAAGTTTCAACGTGACTTCAAAATGAATCATCATTTTTCAAGTAGACACACTGATCTTTTTTAGAAACAGCAACTCTGAAAGCATGTTAAGTGAGGTAGAACGTATAGGAACACTGAGCAGGTTATGCTTTTTAACTCTTTGCTCTTCTGTTATTTTTATTTTCAGTCATGTCCTAGACTTTGGCACTTAATAATTAGTGTCTTAAGTCACAGTGATATTTATCATAATACAGATAAACAGTTTATAATCTCATGAAAATTGATGGAAAGTGGTTGTTATCAGAGACTTCAAAGTCCTTTCTCCTCAGCATCACCATCTAGTGGCAAGAATCTTAAAAAGACTGCAGAGGCTTCCAGAGATCCTCAGGCTAACAGAATGCATGAAGCTAATTCACTGATGTTGCACAGTGACAAAAATATCACAATGAACTTAAACATTAACATATATTTTTGTCCAAATCAAGTTATCTAACAGAGAAATACTTTTTATATTTGTGCTAGAGGGAAAATATTTACATGGTTGTGTTACAAAAGTATCTTTATCATTTAGAGAAACCATTAAATCCATGATATTATAACCTGCTTGTATACATTTGTATGTATACAATAATCATGTTTTCAATGTATGATCAATGTTTTTGATTTACTGCTTGGAATTTGATCCCTTCATTACCCAGAGAATTTTTTTATATGAAATGTTTGACAACCACAATCTCTGGATCATTACTTTCCCTCTACACTTAGTGGAGTTTCAGAGTCGAATCTCCACTCCTTTGCAAGGTAAGTCTACTTCTGTAAGGAATCGATCCACCATCTGGTCCAGAGACCTGGGTTTGATCGCTGGGCTGGGAAGAGCTCCTGGAGAAGGGCATGGCAATCCACCCCAATATTCTTGCCTGGAGAATTCCATGGACAGAGGAGCCTGGTGGGCTACAATCCATGGGCTTGGAAAGATTTGGACATGACTAAGTGACTAACACGCACATGTACACTGGTCCCAGCAACTATCACTACCAGGATTTGAACTTTTGTATGCAAAAGTTAACTTTCTTTTTCTCTTAGCCTAGATCTGTGATCCCATTTTAAAAATCCCTGCCTCAATTTTCCTAAATGGGATCAAACTTCTAGAAAAACTAATATCTATTCAGTGCTTTTACTTTCTTACCTTGGAGTCATTCCTTCACTCTTTACAGTGTGACTTATAGCCCCATCATTCTATAGAAATTTCACTCTGAAATGACCTAGCTAAATTCAATAGCCTACTCTTAATCCTCTCCCTTTTTGTTATGTCTCACGATTTACATTTCCTTAAACAAGTATATTCTGTAATACTTTCTACCTACAAAGAGATATAAAGAATAATATAATGAGTGTCTGAGTCCCAACTAAATGATTTAATACCTAATACATTACAAAATACATGTTCTCTGGTCACATTTCCTTTTCCCCATAATTATTGTTCCTCTTTCTTCCAGGTAACCACTTATCCTGAATTTTGTATTTATCTTTAATATTCATTTTTATACTTTACCATATATTTCAAAATAATATCATAGTGCTGACCTAAATGTCTTAAAATTTAATTTAATTGGAATTATATGTATTATTATGCAATTTACTTTTAATATATTTGACATTTATCTGTATTGATGGGTGTAGTTGAGTAACATTCATTTATATTGTGCATTGTATTCCATTGCATGAACACAGTCGAAATTGCACAGTTATAGTCACAATCTTCTCCTGTTGGAGGACATTTAATTTTTACCCAGTTTTATTGAGATATGATTGATATTGAGGCTTCCCAGGTGACTTTAGTGGTAAAGACCTTGCCTGGCAATGCAGGAGACATAAGAGACAAATACAAGTTCAATCTCTGAGTTGGGAAGATCCCCTGGAGGAGGGCATGGCAATCCTCTCCAGTATTCTTGCCTGAAGAATCCCATGGAGAGGAGCCTGATGGGCTACAGTCCATAGGCTCACAAAGAGTTGGACACAACTGAAGAGACTTAGCACATAGCACACATAATTTAAATAGAATACTGCATAAATGTAAAGGTGTATAGCTTAATGACTTGTGCCATACATAATGACTTTTCACATACATATATTGTGAAATGATCACCACAATAAACTAGTATCCTTGTGACAAGAACTTTTAGGATATATCATCTTAGGAACTTTCAAATATACCACTATAGTATTAATTATAGTCACCATATTGTACATTACATCCCCAGGATTGATGTATTATATACCTGGAAGTTTGTACCTTTTGAGCACCTTCATCCAATTCCAATTCCCCTACACCCCCTACTCCCCAACTCACCTCTGGTAACCACAAATCTGATCTCTTTTTCTATTTTTTTTGTTTGAGTCCATATATAGGTGAAATCATACATATTCATCTTTCTCTGTCCAACTTATTTCACTTAATACCTACAAAGTCCAATCATACTATCCTGAATGCAGTATTTCCTTCTTTTTTATGGATGAATAATATTCCAACAGACTTTTGGAGGTCACAAATGAAACATTGTGCACACTATGACCCAAGAGAAAGGAGCAGTGATCTCACAAGAGACTGACCCAGACTTGCCTGTGAGTGTCCAGGAGACTCTGGCTAAGGCATGGGTCAGCAGTGGCCTGCTGCAAGGCTGGATGCACTGAGTGCAGCAGTGCCTGCATGGGATCTTTTGATCCCAGGGCAAATAACAGGGAGGGAACACAGCCCTGTCCATCAAGAGAAAATTGGATTAAAGATTTACTGGGCATGGCTCTGCCCATCAGAACAAGATCCAGTTTTCCTCTCAGTCAGTCTCTTGAATCAGGAAACTTCATAAGCTTCTTGTCGTTCTCCATTAGAAGGTCAACAGGATGAAAACCACAATCACATAAAACTAATCAGACTGATTACATGGACCACAACCTTGTCTAACTCAATGAAACTATGAACCATACCATGTAGGGCCACGCAAGATGGAGGGGTTATGGTGGAGAGTTCTGACAAAATGTGGTCCATTGGAGAAGGGAATTGAAAACCACTTCAATATTCTTGCCTTGAGAACCCCATGAACAGTATGAAAAGGAAGAAAGATAGGACACTGAAAGATGAACTTCCCAGGTCAGTAGGTGCCCAGTATGTTACTAGAGATCAGTGGAGAACTAACTCCAGAAAGAATGAAGAGATGGAGCCAAAGCAAAAACAACACCCAGTTGTGGATGTGACTGGTGATGAAAGTAAAGTCCACTGCTGTAAAGAGCAATACTGCATAGGAACCTGGAAGGTTAGGTCCATGAACCAAGGCAAATTGGAACTGTTCAAACAGGAGATGACAACAGCGAACACTGACACTTTAGGAATTGGTGAACTGAATTGGACTGGAATGGGTGAATTTAACTCAGATGACCATTATAGATACTATTGTGAGCAAGCATCCCTTAGTAGAAATGGAGTAGCCATTATGGTCAACAAAAGAGTCCAAAATACAGTCCTTGGATGCAATCTGAAAATGTCAGTATGATCTCTGTTCCTTTCCAAGGCAAACCAGTCAATATCACAGTAATCTAAGTCTATGCCCCGACCAGTAGTACTGAAGAAGCTGAAGCTGAACAGATCTATGAAGACCTACAAGACCTTCTAGAACTAACACTCCCAAAAGATGTCTTTTACATTATAGGGGACTGGAATGCAAAAGAAGGAAGTTAAGAAACACCTGGAGTAACAGGCATATTTGGCCTTGGAGTACAGCAGGGCAAAGTCTAATACAGTTTTGTGAAGAGAACTCACTGGTCATAGCAAACACTCTCTTCCAACAACACAAGAGAAGGCTCTATACGTAGACATCACCAGATGGTCAATACTGAAATCACATTGATTATATTCTTTGCAGTCAAAAATGGAGAAACTCTATACAGTCAGCAAAAAACAAGGCTGGGAGCTGACTGTGACTCAGATCATGAATTCCCTACTGCCAAAATCAGACTTAAATTGAAGAAAGTATGGACAATCACTAGACCGTCCAGGTATGACCTAAATAAAATCCCTTACAGTTATACAGTGGAAGTGACAAATAGATTCAAGGGATTAGATCTGATAGACAGAGTGCCTGAAGAACTATGGATGAAGGTTCGTGACATTATATAGGAGGCAGGGATCAAGACCATCCCCAAGAAAAAGAAATTCAAAAAGGCAAAATGGTTGTCTGAGGAGGCCTTACAAATAGCTGTGAAAAGAAGAGAAGCGAAAGGCAAAGGAGAAAAGGAAAGGTATACCCATCTGAATGCAGAGTTCCAAAGAATAGCAAGGAGGGATAAGAAAGTCTTCCTCAATGATCAATGAAAAAAAAGGAAGAAAACAATAGAATGAGAA
>SRVM01044864.1:0-14640 GCA_007570785.1 Antilocapra americana | reverse complement strand
CCCCCCCCCCCCCCCCCCGAGGACCCCCCTCCCTTCTCCCTCCCTCCTCCCTCCCCCTGGGAAATCTCAGTGTACCAGCCGCAAGCATCAATCCTGGGCTGGCGATTGATTAGACATATGATAATTAACATGTTTCAATGCCATTCTCCCATATCATCCCACCCTTACCCTCATTCACAAAGTCCACGAGTCTATTCTATACATCTGCGTTCCTTTTGCTGTCTCGCATGCTGGGTTCTTTTTACCGTCTTTCTAAATTCCATATATATGCATTAATACACTGTATTGTTGTTTTTGCTTCTGGCTTACTTCACTCTGGATAATGGGCTATAATTCGTCCATTTCCTCCAAGCTGTCTATTTTATTATCACATAGCTGCTGATAATAATCTGTTATGATACTTTTTATTCCTGTATTGTCATGATGTCTCCAAGTTAACTTCTAATTTAGTTGACTTGATTCTTCTCCCTTTTCTTCTTGATGAGTCTGGCTAATGGTTTGTCTATTTTACTTTTCTTCTCAAAGAACCTGATTTTAGGTTTGTCGTTTTTGCTATAGTCTCCTTTGTTTCTTTTTCATTAATTTCTGTCGAATACTTATGATTTTTTTTTCTACTAACCCTGAGGTTCATCACTTCTTTTTCTCTTTAGGTGAAGAGTTAAGTTATATGTTTGATGTTTCTCTTGTTTCTTAATGTAAGCTTGTATTGCAATGAACTTTTCCCTTAGCACCGCTTTTACTGAATCCCACAGGTTTTGGGTTGTCCTATTTTCTTTTTTTTTTAATTTCTTCTGTAATTTGTTGGTTATTCAGAAGCGTGTGGTTTAGCCTCCATATGTTTATATTTTTAATAGTTTTTTTTCTATAATTGACATCTAATCTAAAGCATTGTGATCAGAAAATCACATTTTAAAAAATTATCAAGGCTATATTTATGGCAAGGGGAAAAGAACAGTGGAAAGGCAAACACTGGAATAACTGCAGAGAAAAATAACAGATTTTTAAAAATTAAAAATTAACACTCTAAAAAATAGAAAAGAGAAAACAATGATAACAGAAAGAAAAAAGGTGGTGGGGGGCCGGGAATTCACAGAATTGCGAAAGTCCAAAATAGAGGCAAAGGTTTATAACAACAATAAAAAGTGTGGCGGAATATACATATATACATTAAAAAATAAGCAAAATCAAAACAGTACAGCAACTATAAAGTATAATAAAGTGACCTAGTGAATAAAGGAAACCAAAAATTACATTAGCTAGAAAAAAAATAACTGAAGCCCAAGCTGAAAAAAAAAATCTAGGACAAGGTGTAAGTTGAGGAGTAAAGCAATGAAAATAAAGCTAACAAATATGTTGAGATGATAGGAAAGAAAGTTAAAAATAAAAATAGATACACAACGTTGAATAAAAGTGGGTAAAGGAGATTTATATGCATTAACTGAAAGGGGAAAAGAACTGTAGGAGAAGTAAATAACACTCAGTGTTCTACCATAAAATGTGATGTTTGTTATACAATTTAATAACTTCATAACGTTTAGGAAGCTTTCAATTTCTATTTTGCTAAAAGTGTTTTTATACAGAATGTGCTCAGTTGTGTCCAACTCTTTACAATGCCGTGAAATTTAAGCCCAAGAGACTCCTCTGGCCTTGGGGATTCTCCAGGCAAGAATACTGCAGTAGGTTGCCATCACTTCCTGTAGGGAATCTTCTCAACCTAGGGATGGAATCCAGGTCACCGGCATGTCAGATGGATTATTCAATAGCTGAGCTACCAAGAAAGCCCAAGAATAGTGAAAAAGGTAGGCTATTCCTTCTCTATGAGATTTTCCCAACCCAGAAATAGATATTAGATTTTATCAAATTATTTTTCAGTATTTATGTAGATGACCCTACTGTGTTACATTTTTAGTTCTTTAATAAGTTGAATTACAATGATTGATTTTCAAATGTTTAACCAGTGCTGCACTCTTAGGGGGACACAAATTAGTAGATTATAATGTGTCATGCTTTGCATATATTTATGCAGTTTGTGCTTCATTCTTAACAGTTTCTACTGCTACCTCTTCAAGTGCACCATTTTTTAGTGCTATCCTGTCATTTATTCTCTCCACTGTGTTTGTCATCAGACACTATATTTTTCATATCTACAAGATGAAATTGGGTCTATTTTATCATTTCCATGTCTCTACTTAATTTTAGAACATACAAAAAAAAGTTATTCCAAATATTTTAATGTCTCTGCAACTTCTAAAATCTATGCCACTTCTGAGTCAGTTTGACTTATCAAGGGGATTTTAATGTGATTTTTCTTATTTTAGTGAGATTACATATCATTAAACCACATTTTAATGTGGTTAGAGTCTACTTCCATATCTTTTTTTTTTCCCCCTCAATTGACTGCTCATGTCCTTTAAACATCTCTTAATAAAGTGAGTGGCCTGTGCTGCATCTTTCTTATAAGCTGTTGGATAATATCTTTTTCACATTCTTTTTCTGTCATGTTTTATGTTATTTTTTCTAAAATTTTTGAGAGGTTTTTTTTTTTTTGGTTTTTTTTATGGTATGCTTTTTTCTGCCTCTTAAAATTTTAAGCAGTGCGATGCATTTTGGCTGAATGAAAAACAGTGGACACCTGGAAGTGAGTATTTCCCAAGAAACCTAGGAAGTCCCAGTAAGCCAAAAAAAAAAAAAAAACTGTCTTCCTGGGGCACACCTCAGGCTGGCTGACCCTACATGTCAATTAGAGACACAAGGACTACAGTGAATAATAAAGCTCATTACCGTTTCCTCCAAAGCCAGCAATTTCAATGGGATACGTTGGGAACTTGATGGCCAGGACATGGTTACTCAGTGTTTTCTCTGAGAAGATGGAAATGTTTGGTGGCAATTCATGGAATTAATTCCACCATGGCCTCAACTCTGAGGTAAGCTCCAATGGAGGTGTCAGCAGGAAAACAAAATGAGAAAAATGATTTGTGAAGGCACATGTTGAGAAGACTTTGCACACAAGGCTTACACACTTCGAGGCAAACTCCACCCCATAGTGGAAATACTAATGAGTCTCAGGTGGTCATTTGCTTCTTGGGATCACTCAACACAACCTGAAGAATGCATTTATCTGCCTTAGACCCATCACTCTTCTAGATTTGCAAAAGACAGCTCCAAGTGGAACAAGGGCAAGTATATTTGATGAAGTCTCGCAGTCTGAAGCCAGGGGTTTCAAACTGGAAAGTTAGTGAACTAAGGAGAACTACATGAACACTGAAAAAAGGAGGTGGGATGGAAAAGATTTCTGGTAGGCAGCCCAGAATTAAATGGTGTTCCAGCTGATATAAGACAACTTTGTAGGCGGAAAGTGGAAATTATCCTCATTTCCACAAATACCGTAATTCAGCCTAATTATCATTGAGGGATTTTATGCAAGACACTAAAATCTACATAATTTTGAAACGTGATAGAGAACAGAATAAACAGAATAAATCTTGTGGCTGTGAGGCAAAGTTTGAAAGAGACACGCTCTCCCTGCCATGTGACACATCTAAGTTGACTTAGAGAGATGAGGATGGCAGATCCTTTGAGTACTGGCAGAGAGATGGTAGAGTTTTAAGTGGTGCTCCTTTGGAGCATTAAAAATACCTAATTTCTCCTACAAAATCATCTGAGTTGCTCACCATCCTCAGCTAGAATTGTAGGAATGGAGATTTGTGAAATCAAGGCTCACCCAGGGGCAACATTGACTGGGGAAGTGATTTACTGACCTCATAAAGCATAAGGGTGTGGCTCACTGTGTAGGAGTATATACAGGGGAGCTCAGGGGTTCTGGAGCAGATCACTGGATGTCTTGAAAATGACTAAGGTGACTGGGAAGCCACAAGGCTCTAGAGCAGTTATAGAACAGCTGACTCCATATACCTAGGAGGAAAATATGAAGACCTCCAATCAACTGAAGTCCAAAAGAAGTTTCAAGATGACCTGAACCAACCTAAGCTTCTCTTATCTTTCTCTGTTTGACTTACTAAGCATGACTATCTCTAGGTCCATCCACGTTCAAAAAACAGCAGTATTTCATTCTTTCTTATGGCTAATATTCCATAGTATGTAAAACATACTTTTATTTATCCATCCGCATATCTATGAGCATATGATTGTTTCCATGTTTTTGCTTCTGTATATTTTGATGCTATAAACACTATTGCATATGTCTCTTTTCTGATTGGAGTTTTCATCTTACTGGATATATACCTATAAGTGGGATTGTTTGATCTCATGGTAGCTGTATTTTTAGATTTTTCTTTATTTAACTGCACATTGGAGTTGTAGATGGACAGCAGGTTCAAACTGGAGGGAATATATGTATCAGTTCAGTTAGTCAGGTGTGTCTAACTCTTTGGCACCCCATGAACTTCAGCAATCCAGGCCTCCCTGTCCATCATCCTGTCCATCACCAGTTCCCAGAGTTTACCCAAACTCATGTCCATTGAGTTGGTGATGTCATCCAACAATCTGTCCTTCCCTTCTTCTTCTGCATTCAATCTTTACAAACATCAGGGTCTTTACAAATGAGTCAGCTCTTCACAGCAGGTGACCAAAATATTGGAATTTCAGCTTCAACATCAGTCCTTCCAATGTACACCCAGGACTGATTTCCTTTAGGATGGATTGGTTGGATCTCCGTGCAGTCTAAGGGATTCTCAAGAGTCTTCTCTAACACCATAATTCAAAAGCATCAATTCTTCTGAACTCAGGTTTCTTTATATTCCAAAACTCACATCCGTGCTTGACTACTGGAAAATTATAGCCTTGGCTAGATGGACCTTTTTTTGGCGAAGTAATGGCTGTGCTTTTTAATATGCTACCTAGGTTGGTTATAACTTTCCTTCCAAAGAGTAAGCATCTTTTAATTTCATGGCTGCAATCATGATCTGTAGTGATTTCAGGGTCCCCAAAAATATACTCAGCCAATATTTCCACTATTTCCCCATCTATCTGCCATGACGTGATGGAACTGGATGCCATGATCTTAGTTTTCTGAATGATGAGTCTTAAGTCAAGTTTTTAACTTTCCTCTTTCACTTTCATCAAGAGGCTCTTTAGTTCTTCTTCACTCTCTACCATATGGGTGGTGTCATCTGTATATATAAGGTTACTGATATTTCTCTGGGAAATCTTGATTCCAGCTTGTGCTTCACCCTTCCCAGCATTTCTCATGATAAGCTAAATAAACAGGGTGACAATAGACAGACTTGACCTACCCTTTTTCCTATTTGTAACCAGTCTGGTGTTCCATGTCCAGGTCTATCTGTTGCTTCCTGACCTGCATACAGGTTTCTCAACAGGCAGGTCAGGTGGTCTTGTAGTCTCATCTCTAGAAAAAAATTTTCACATTTTTGTGGTAATACACACAGTCAAAGGCTTTGGCATAGTCAATAAAGCCGAAGTAGATGCTTTTCTGAAACTCTCTTGCTTTTTCAATGATCCAGTGAATGTTGACAATTTGATCTCTAGTTCCTCTGCCTTTTCTAAAACCAGCTTGAACATCTGGAAGTTAATGGTTCACGGATTGCTGAAGCCTGGCTTGAAGAATTTTAAGCATTACTTTACTAGTGTGTGAAATGAGTGCAATTGTGTAGTAGTTTGAGAATCCTTTGATATTGCCTTTCTTTAGGATTAGAATTAAAAACTGACATTTTTCAGTCCTGTGGGCACTGCTGAGTTTTCCAAATTTTCTGGCGTATTGAGTGCAGCACCTTCACAGCATCATCTTTTAGGATTTGTAATATATTGACTGGAATTCCATCACCTCCACAAACTTTGTTCACAGAGATAATTCCTAAGCCTGCCTTGACTTCACATTCCAGGATGTCCAGCTCTTGGTGAGTAATCACACCATTGTGATTATCTGGGTCGTGAAGATATTTTTTCTATAGTTCATCTGTGTATTCTTGCTACCTCTTAGTAATAGGTTCTGCCTCTCTTATGTCTATAGCATTTCTGTTCTTAATTGAGCCCATCTTTGCATGAAATGTCCCCTTAGTATCTTTCATTCTCTTGAAGAGTATTCTACTCTTTCCTATTCTATTGTTTTTTTTTTTTTTCTTTGCACTGATTGCTGAGAAAGACTTTCTTATCTCTCTGCTATTCTTTGGAACTCTGTATTCAGATGGGTCAATCTTTTCTTTTCTTGTTTGCCTTTCGCTTCTCTTCTTTTACAGGTATTTGTAAGGTCTCCTCAGACATATGAATACCTATGTCTGATTCATGTTGAAATTTGACAGAAAATGACAAAATTATGTAAGGCCATTACATTAAAAATCATTTACCTTTTATTTAAAATTCATTAAATAAAAGTATAAAATTATTAAATTAAACAAGTTTAAAAGAAATATGTTTTATTAATTTTTGTAGCCCTTTTATTTTATTTTATTTGTTATTTTATTTATTTTCATTACATTATCATGTTGTTTTGCCATACATTGACATGAATCTGCCATAGGTATACATGTGTTCCCCTTCCAGAACCCCCCTCCCACCTCCCTCCCTATTCGATCCCTCTGGGTCATCCTGGTGCACCAGCCCTGAGCACCCTGTATCAAGCATCAAACCTGAGCTGGTGATTGATTTCACGTATGATAATTTATTTGTTTCAATGCCGTTGTCCCATATCATCCCACCCTTGCCCTCTCCCAGAGAGTCCAAAAGACTGTTCTATACATCTGGATCTCTTTTGCTGTCTGGCATACAGGGTTATCACTACCATATTTCTAAATTCCATATATATGCGTTAGTATACTGTATTGCTGTTTTTCTTTCTGGCTTACCTCACTCTGGATAATAGGCTCCAGTTTTGTCCACCTCAGTAGAACTGATTCAAATGCGTTCTTTTTAATGGCTGACTAATATTCCATTGTCTATATGTACCACAGATTTCTTATCCATTCATCAGCTGATGGACATCTAGATCACTTCCATGTCCTGGCTATTGTAAACAATGTGGTGATGAACATGTGGGTACATATGTCTCTTTCAATTCTGATTCCCTCGGTGTATATGCCTAGCAGTGAGATTGCTGGATTATACGGCATTTCTATTTCCAGTTTTTAAAGGAATCTCCACACTGTTCTCCACTGTGGCTGTACTAGTTTGCATTCCCACCAACAGTGTAAGAGAGTTCCTTTTTCCCCACATCCTCTCCAGCGTTTATGCTTGTAGACTTTTGGATGGCAGCCATTCTGACTGGTGAACTACTTCATTGTGGTTTTGATTTGCATTTCTCTGATAATGAGTGATGTTGAACATCTTTTCACGTGTTTGTTAGCCATTTGTATGTCTTCTTTGGAAATGTCTGTTTAGTTCCTTGTCTCACTTTTTGATTGGGTCATTTATTTTCCTAGAATTGAGCTGCAGGGTTGCTTGTATATTTTTGAGATTAATTGTTTGTTCATTACTTCATTTACTATTATTTCCTCCCATTCTTATATATATATTGTTTATGTGTGTTAATACACTGTATTGTTGTTTTTCCTTCTGGCTTACTTCACTCTGGATAATGGGCTCCAGTTTCGTCCATCTGAGTAGAATTGCTTCAAATGAATTTTTTTTTAATGCTGAGTAATATTCCATTGTGTATATGTACCACAGCTTTCTTATCCATTTGTCAGTTGATGGGCATCTAGGTTGCTTCCATGTCCTGGCTATTCTAAACAATGCAGCAATGAACATTGGGATACACGTGGCTCTTTCAATTCTGGTTTCCTCGGTGTATATGCCAGCAGTGGGATTGCTAGGTCATATGGCAGGACTATTTGCAGCTTTTTAAGGAATCTCCACACTGTTTTCCATAGTGGCTGTACTAGTTTGCATTCCCACCAACAGTGTAAGAGGGTTCCCTTTTCTCCACATCCTCTCCAGCATTTATTGCTTGTAGACTTTTGGATGGCAGCCATTCTGACTGGTGTAAAGTGGTACCTCATTGTGGTTTTGATTTGCATTTCTCTGATAATGAGTGATGTTGAGCATCTTTTCATGTGTTTGTTAGCCATTTTTATATCTTCTTTGGAGAAATGTCTGTTAAGTTCTTTGGCCCACTTTTTGATTGGGTCGTTTATTTTCCTAGAATGGAGCTGCAGGAGGTGCTTGTATATTTTTGAGATTAATTGTTTGTCCGTTGCTTCATTGGCTCTTATTTCCTCCCATTCTGAATGCTGCCTTTTCACCTTGCTTTAGTTTCCTTTGTTGTGCTGAAGCTTTTAATTTTAATTAGATCCCACTTGTTTATTTTTTGCTTTAATTTCCAATATTCTGGGAGGTGGGTCATAGAGGGTGCTGCTTTGGTTTATTTCGGAGAGTGTTTTATCTAGGGTTTATAAAATTTCTGGTTTTATGCTTAATCTTTGATCCATTTTGAGTTTATTTTTGTGTATGGTGTTAGAAAGTGTTCTAGTTTCATTCTTTTACAAGTGGCTGTCCAATTTTTTTTTAACAAGCAACACTTGTTAAAGAGATTTTCTTTTCTCCATTGTATATTCTTGCCTTCTTTGTCAAAAATAAGGTGTCCATAGGTGCGTGGATTTATCTCTGGGCTTTCTATTTTGTTCCATTGATCTTTATTTATGTCTTTGTGCCAGTACCATACTATCTCGATGCCTGTGGCTTTATAGTATAGCCTAAAGTCAGGCATGTTGATTCCTCCAGTTCCGTTCTTCTTTCTCAAGATTGCTTTGGCTATACGAGGTTTTTTTGTATTCCCATAAAAATTGTGAAACTATTATTCTAGTTCTCTGAAAAAAACCTCTGGTAGCTTGATAGAAATTGCATTGAATCTGTAGATTGCTCTGGGTAGTATATTCTTTTTTACTATGTTGATTCTTCCAATCCATGAACACGGTATGTCTCTACATCTATTTGTGTCCTCTTTGATTTCTTTCATCAGTGTTTAATAGTTTTCTATATATGAGTCTTTTGTTACTTTAGGTAGATATACTCCTAAGTATTTTATTCTTTTTGTTTCAATGATGAATAGAATTGCTTCCTTAATTTTTCTTTCTGTTTTCTCATTGTTAGTGGATAGGAATGCAAGGGATTTCTGTGTGTTGATTTTATAGCCTGCAAGTTTACTATATTCACTGATTAGCTCTAGTAATTTCCTGGTAGTGTCTTTAGGGTTTTCTATGGAGAGGATCATGTCGTCTGCAAACAGTGAGAGTTTTACTTCTTATTTTCCATTCTGGATTATTTCTATTTCTTTTTCTTTTCTGATTCCTGTGGCCAAGACTTCCAAAACTATGTTGAATAATAGTGGTGAGAGTGGACACCCTTGTCTTGTTCCTGACTTCAGGGGAAATGCTTTCAGTTTTTCACCATTGAGGATAAAGTTTGCTGTGGGTTTGTCATATATAGCTTTTATTATGTTGTGGTATGTTTCTTCTATTCCTGATTTTTGGAGTGTTTTTATCATAAATGGATGTTGAATTTTGTCAAAGGCTATCTCTGCATCTATTGAGATAATCATGTGTTTTTTATTTTTCAATTTGTTAATGTGGTGTATTATATTGATTGATTTGCAAATATTGAAGAACCCTGCATCCCTGGGATAAAGCCTGCTTGGTCATGATGTATGATCTTTTTAATGTATTGTTTGATTCTATTTGCTAGAATTTGTTAAGAATTTTTGCAACTATGTTCATCAGTGATATTGGCCTGTAGTTTTCTTTTTTTGTGGAATGTTTATTGGGTTTTGGTATTAGGGTGATAGTGGCCTCATGGAATGAGTTTGGAAGTTTACCATCCTTTGCAATTTTAGGGAATAGTGTGAGTAGGATATGAGTTAGCTCTTCTCTAAATTTTTGGTAGAATTCAGCTGTGAAGCCATCTGGTCCTGGGCGATTGTTTTTTGGAAGATTTCTGATTACAGTTTCAATTTCAATGCTTGTGATGAGTCTGTTAAGATTATCTGTCTCTTTCTGGTTTAGTCTTGGAAAGTTGTACTTTTCTAAGAATTTGTCCATTTCTTCCAAGTTGTCCAGTTTATTTGCATATAGTTGCTGATAAGAGCCTCTTATGATCCTTTGTGTTTCTGTGTTTTCTGTTGTAATTTCTCCTTTTTCTTTTTTAATTTTGTTGATTTGGTTTCTCTCCCTTTGTTTCTTAATGAATCTGGCTAATGGTTTGTCAATTTTATTAATCTTCTCAAAGAACCAGCTTTTGGCTTCGCTGATTTTTACTATGGTCTCTTTTGTTTCTTTTGCATTTAATTCTACCCTGATCTTTAACATTTCTTTCCTTCTGCTAACCCTGGAGCTCTGCATTTCTTCATTTTCTACTTGCTTCAGGTGGAAAGTTAGGTTATTTATTTGACTTTTGTCTTGTTTCCTGAGGTAAGACTGTATTGCTATGAATCTTCCCCTTAGCACTGATTTTACAGTGTCCCATAGGTTTTGGGTTGTGGAGTTTTGATTTTCATTCATTTCTATCCATATTTTGATTTCTTTTTTATTTATTCTGTGATTTGTTGGTTATTCAGCAAAGTGTTCTTAAGCCTCCATATGTTGGAAATTTTAAATATTTTTCTCCTGTAATTGACATGTAATCTTACTGCATTGTGGTCAGAAAAGATGCTTGGAATGATTTCAGTTGTTTTTTTTTTTTTTTAATTTACCAAGGCTCAATTTATGTTGGGTGCATATATATATTTATAATTGGTATAGCTTCTTCTTGGATTGATCCTTTGATCATTATGTAATATCCATCTTTATCTCTTTTCACAGCCTTTATTTTAAAGTCTAATTTATCTGATATGAGTGTTGCTACTCCTGCTTTCTATTGATCTCTCTTTGCATGGAATATCTTTTTCTAACCCTTAACTTTAATTCTATATGTGTCCTAGGTTTGAGGTGGGACTCTTCCAGAAAACATATATAGGGGTCTTATTTTTGTATCCAATCAGCCAATCATTGTCTTTTTGTTGGGGATATTCAAACCATTTACATTTAAGGTAATTTTTGATAAGTATGATCTTGTTGTCATTTACTTTATTGTTTTGAGTTCGAGATTATATACCCTATCTGTGTTTCATGACTAGGGAAGATCCTTTAGCATTTGTTGGAGCACTGGTTTGGTGTTGCTGAATTCTTTCAGCTTTGCTTCTCTGTAAAGCTTTTGAGTTCTTCATATTTGAATGAGAATCTGGCTGGGTACAGTAATTTGGCTTCTGGATTATTTTCTTTCATGACTTTAAGTATGTCCTGCCATTCCCTTCAGGCCTGAAGTGTTTCTATTGCGAGATCAGCTGTTATCCTTATGGGATTCTCCTTGTGTGTTATTTGTTGTTTTTCTCTTGCTGCTTCTAATATTTGTTCTTTATGTTTGATCTTTGTTAATTTGATTCGTATGTGTCTTGGGGTGTTTCACTTTGGTTCATCCTGTTTGGAACTCTCTGGGTTTCTTGGACTTGGGTGATTATTTCATTTCCCATTTTAGGGAAATTTTCAACTATTATCTCTTCAAGTATTTTCTGATGGTCTTTCTTTTTGTCTTCCTGTTCTGGGACTCCTATAATTCGAATGTTGGTGCGTTTTCCATTGTGCATTAGGTCTCTGAGGTTGTTCTCATTTCTTTTAATTCTTTTCATCGTTTTTCCTCTCTGTATCACTTATTTCTACCGTTTTGTCTTCTACCTCACTTATCCTGTCTTCTATCTCTGTTATTCTACTGTTAGTTCCCTCCAGGTTTTTTTTTTTATCTCATTTGTCACATTATTCATTGTATTTTGACTCTTTTTCATTTCTTCTAAAGCCTTGTTAAACCTTTCTTGCATCTTCTCAATCCTTGTCTCCAAGTTATTTAACTGTAACTCCAATTGTTTTCAAAATTTGGATCATTTTCATTATCATTATTTGGAATTCTTTATCAGATAGATTTCCTATCTCCTCCTCCTTTGTTTGGTTTGGAGGGCATTTATCCTTTTCCTTTACCTGGTGGGTATTTCTCTGTCTTTTAATTTTGTGTTTATTACTGTGTTATCCCTTTATTGTGGAGGTTACTCACTATGGGTGGTGTTGGACTTGTGATTTGTCAAAGTTTCCTGGTTGGGAAAGCTTGTGTTGATGTTCTGGTGGGTAGATTTGGATTTCTTCTCTCTGACGAGCAATGAAGTGTCCAGTAAAGAGTTTTGAGATGTCAGTGGGCTTGGTGTGACCTTGGACAGCCTGTGTATTGAAGATCCAGGCTATGTTCCTGTGCTGTGGAGAATTTGTGTGGTATATTTTACTCTCAAACTTGTTGGCCCTTAGGTGGTGCTTGGTTTCAGTGTAAGTATGAAGGCATTTGATGAGCTCATATTGATTAATTAACTCCTGGATTCAGGAGTTCTTTCGTATTCTCAGAATTTGGGCTTAGGCCTCCTGTCTCTGGTTTTCAGCCTTATTCTTACAGTAGCCTCAAGACTCCTCCATCTATATAGCACTGATGGTAGAACATCTAGGTTAATGATGAAAAGTTTCTCCACAGTGAGGGACACCCAGAGAGGTACATAGAGTTACATGGAGGGGAGAAGAGAGAGGAGAGAGATAGAGGTGACCTGAAGGAGGAGAGAGGAATCAACTGGTGAGAGAGTGAGCTTGCCAGTGATAATTTCCCTATGTTCTCTCCACAGTCTGGATCCCTCAGAGATATTCACAGAGTTATACTGGAAAGAGAAAAAGGAGGAAGGAGACATAAGTGGCCAGGGGGAGAAAAGAGGGAAGCAGACAGTGAGAGACAGATCCAGGCAGTGATCAGTTATCTAAGTGTTTTTCACAATTCGTAACACTCAAAGAGATTCACGGAGCTGGGTAGAGAAGAAAAGGGGGAGGGGGTTTATAGAGGTGACCTAGTGGAAAAAAAGAAGAGTCAAAATTGGGAGAGGTCAATCATGCCAGTGATCTCACTCCCAAGTAAAAATGGGTGGTGAAGATTGGGTTTTTAAAGAAACAAAATTGATAACAAATACTAAAAATCAAAGATTAAAAATCTAGAGTAAATGTTAGATTCTCAAAAATACAATTACAAAAAAAACGAAGAAAAAAGAGAAAAGAAAAATCAAACAAGGGAAAAGTGGAGGAAAAAAATAAGAGAACAACAACAGAGTCTGCTGAAATTCCTACGTATATATATGAAGCTTACTTTAAAAATAGGGTCTTTTTTTGGGGGGTGGGCTAGGTAATAGATGGTGTAAAAATGAAAATTGAAGGAGTTATAGGGGAATTAAAAATAAAAAAAATAAAAGTTTAAAAAATAGTAACAAAAAGTTTTAAAAATTTAAAAGATGATCATAGTTAAAATATATCTATGGCTTTCTTTGGAGCTGTTGTGTACAGTGTGGGGTCAGTTCATTTTCAGATATTTCCTTGGTCTAGCTTG
Organism: Antilocapra americana; assembly: GCA_007570785.1. NCBI lineage: Eukaryota > Metazoa > Chordata > Mammalia > Artiodactyla > Antilocapridae > Antilocapra > Antilocapra americana. The sequence continues at coordinate 1,245 of SRVM01044864.1, read as the reverse complement.
TACTTCTCAAGGTCTATAGGCTCCTTCCTATGTAGTTGGTGCTAACTGCAGGGCTTTAATCTGTTACTCCTGTTAGTTCCTAAGTGGATCCCTCTGCTTATTTTAGCGTCTTCTGTTTGCTGGTCTCTTTATTGTCTATTTCTGCCCTGACACAAGGAGGGTGGTGGTGGTGGCTTTTTTAGGCTCACTTTTTCAGTTGTGCTGTGGGGAGGGAGGAACACTGTAAACAGGTCTCACTGGCCTGCACTCACAGTGATTCAGCCACTCTGGAGTTTGTCCCCCACACCCAGCATGTGCGCTTTCCCCACCTCCACTGCTCAGGCTCTGTCACTCCAGTGGGAGCAGCCTGAGGCAGGCCAATCAAAAAGTGTGAAAAGACACCCCTGATGGTCCAATGGTTAAGAATCACACTGCCAGTGTAGGGGACATTGTTTTGATTTCTGCTCTGGAAAGTTTCCACATGCCAAGGGTCAGCTAAGCCCATGCACCACAACTACTGAGCCTACACTGCAGCAAATCAAAACTGAAAGTATTATAGTCCTTGCTCTGCAACAGAAGCCACCACAATGAGAACTCCTCATACTGCAACTAGAGAGTAGCCCCACTCACTGAAACTAGAGAAAAACTCACAGACAGCAAGGAAGACACAGTGCAGCTAAAATGAATAAATAAAATTAAAAAAAATTACAAATGGGCCGAAGAACAAAATAGACATTTCTACCAAGAAGATATAGAGATGGCCAAGAAGTAGATGAAAAGATGAATGATATCCCTAATTATTAGAGAAACACAAAACTATAATGAGGTATCAGGTCACACCAGTCGTAATGGTCACCATCAAAAAGTCTAAAAATAACAAATGCTGGAGAGGATATGGATAAAAGGGAACCCTCCTACACAGATGCTGAGAATGTAAGTTGTTGCAGCCACTAGGGAAAACAGTATGGCTGTCCCGCATAAAAGTAAAACTAGAATTACCAAATGATCCAGAAATTCTATTCTTGAGCATAAACCCAGACAAAATTGTAATTCAAAAGATATATGCACGATGTTCATAGCAGCACTATTCAAAATAGCCAAAGCATAAAAACATTCTAAATGTCCATTGACAGATGAATGGAAAAATAAAAAGTTGTACATATATAAAATGGAATCTTACTCAGCCATAAAAATTGAAAAGATGACATTTGCAGCAACATGGATGGACTTAGAGCTTATCATATAAAGTGAAATAAGTCAGACAGA
>SRVM01044832.1:0-11608 GCA_007570785.1 Antilocapra americana | reverse complement strand
TAAGTGGGGTGACAATATACAGCCTTGATGTACTCCTTTTCCTATTTTGAACCAGTCTGTTGTTCCATGTCCAGTTCTAACTGTTGTTTCCTGACCTGCATATAGATTTCTCAGGAGCCGGGTCAGGTGGTCTGATACTCCCATCTCTAAGAATTTTCCACAGTTTGTTGTGATGCACACAGTCAAAGGCTTTCTTGTAATCAATAATGCAGAAGTAGATGTTTTTCTGGAACTCTGTTGCTTTTTCTGTGATCCAACAGATGTTGGCAATTTGATCTCTGGTTCCTTGGAATTTTCTTAATCCAGCTTGAACATCTGGAAATTCACGGTTCACATACTTTAGAAGCCTGACTTGGAGAATTTTGAGCATTACTTTGCTGGCGTGTGAGATGAGTGCAATATTGCAGTAGTTTGAACATTCTTTGGCATTGCCCTTTTTAGAATTGAAATGAAAACTGATCTTTTCCAGTCCTGTGGCCATTGCTGAGTTTTCCAGATTTGTTTGCCTATTGAGTGCAGCACTTTAACAGCATCATCTTTTAAGATTTGATATAGCTCAACTGGAATTCCATCACCTCCACTAGCTTTGTTTGTAGTGATGCTTCCTAAAGCCCACTTGACTTCACATTCCAGAATGTCTGGCTCTAGGTGAGTGATGACACCATCGTGGTTATCCAGGTCATAAAGATGTTATTTGTATAGTTCTTCTGTGTATTCTTGACACCTCTTCTTAATATCTTCTGCCTCTGTTAGAGCCATACCATTTCTGTCCTTTATTGTGCCCATCTTTGCATGAAATGTTCCGTTGGTGTCTCTAATTTTCTTGAAGAGATCGCTAGTCTTTCCCATTCTCTTGTTTTCCTCTATTTCTTTGCACTGATCACTGGGGAAGACTTTCTTATCTTTCCTTGCTGTTCTTTGGAATTGTGCATTCAAATGGGTATATCTTTCCTTTTCTTTTTTGCCTTTTGCGTCTTTTTTCTCAGCTATTTGTAAGGCCTCATCAGACAACCATTTTGCCTTTTTGCTTTTCTTTTTCTTGGAGATGGTCTTGATCACCTCCTGCCTGGGTTGCTATTTTTTTATGTGGACTGCAAACATTGTTTTACAATGTTACCCTGTCAATTTGGGGATATACATGAAGATCAGTTTCCAGGAGAGGAAGGAGCTGTTTGCTCAGGGACCTGGGAGGTTCATTTTTTTCTTCATTTTCCCAGGAAGGGGAAGGGCTGTGAGGAGCTGTGTTGGGCATATATGTATCCATTCAAGTTTTGGAATGGCTCCTGGGTACCTTGCATGGACAGAGTCTTTTTCTGGCTGTTTCTTATTCATACTGTTTTAGGGCCTGTGGATGTGAGGAATATGGAGCCCCTGCTTTGACCAGTTCATTGTAATAATTGGGAAGTTTAGGATAGAGGTAAATTATTAACTGACTGTGATATCAGATAAAATATCTACCATGGAAATTCAGAGCAATGTGAAGTCCCAGTGTGTTAGAAGAATGAGCAAATACTTCATAGGAGGAAATATGATTTTAGATGGCCTTTGAAAAACATGTAAGATTCATCTGGACAAAGACATTCCCACTAAAGGAAAGGTATAAAACAATGACCTGATGGTAACACAGGCAAGATATGTTTGAAATTGTTGTGAAAAATTCACTGAAAGATTTTTCAGATTGTCCTGGAAACAGAGTAATTTACCCTTTCTTGGCAGAAGCTGGAATTCTATTTTTTTTAATCCATCCATTTGTTTTTGGCTGCCTTGGGTTTTAGTTGTGGCACATGGGCTCTTCATTGTGATGCCCAAGTTTCTCTCTAGTTGTGGAGTGAGCTTAGTTGCCCCGCAGCATGTGGGATCTTAATCCCATGACCAGGGATCAGACCTGCATCCCCTGTGGTGGAAGGCAGATTCTTAACCAGTGGACCCCTGTGGAAGTCCCTGGGGGTTCTTTTTACTATTTAATCTGTCAGGGATTTTTTTTTAGACATCCAGACATTGCAACTCTCCTCTTATATATAACAGGCCTAGGATGCCAGGGCTTGTGAGCTATGGGAGCACAGGAGCAAATAGCTTCATCCCTTTAGGCCTGGAAGCCAACTCTGGGATGCTGCTTAGGATCCAGCACTGGAACATGTTTCTGAAAGAGGCCAAGAGGCTTAGGAAAGAGAAACAACCTGCCTCTCTTATGGGTCAATGAAGAAACCTGGGCTTTAGGGTCAAATTGACCCGAATTTCAATCCCTGTACTGCTACTTCCTTGACAGTGTTATCCTAGGCAATCAATAAATGTAACTGGCACAGTGTCCCTGTTGCAGCTGGTACATTGTAAATGGTCAGTAAATAAACTGCCTGAGTCCCGCATGCAGAGGCCAAGTTTTAAAGAAAGATGGTAGATGCTCATTTGCATTTCCATAGGGTCCCTGCTTCTGTTTTATAACCTATTATGTCTCCTTCACATCTTAGCTATTCACTTGGCTTTAGATGTGGTTAGGTTTGGACAGGGAGGTGAAGTGTTCGCCATTTGGCAGAAAGAAAGACCATTCCTATAGAATTGGCAGTGGCTTCCTCATGAGCGTCGTATTTCAGCTAATTCTCCCATCTTGCTTTGCTCTGATACTCTACCTCTACTTGAACTTTTTAATCTTGCTGGCTTTTTCCTATCTGCCTTGGACTGTGACCCCAATCCCACCGAGGTAGCAATGTCACGGCTAGACTTTGCTTCTTCAATGTCTTCTCACATGGACTCCAGTCTTTGTCTGGGGCATGTATTGCCAGCCAGTCTTATGGATTTCTGTGGGTGGTCGAAGGTTACCAACCTTTACATGACTGGTAGCCTTGGGCACGACCTTGGGACCAGCCTGAATGCTTGAACTGGCCTCCTCAACCCTGGCGTTCCCTAACAGATGATGCCCCTTAGGCAAAGGAAGGAGGACCTGGGAGTCATAGCTAGATCTTGGTGCTACATCCTCTGGAAAAGCTGGTGGTCCAGAGTGGCTCCCTTGGGCTGGCATGATACTGTTGGCCTGTGCTTAACTGTCTGTGGGGCTTCTGAGCAGCTTCTAGACTCCATGATAAGTTGGGAAGTTGGTGGTGTAAGAGCTATAAATATAATGCCTTAGATTTATTTAACCTAATGTTTACCCAAATTGTGAGATCATGGTACACTGTGCTCAGGTACACCTTGAGTCACGTACACACCCATCAAACACCTATGAATATACCTAGAAAATATTGATAGTTTCTCTACACTTCGGGAAAATGTCCTACTTTAGTCTTCATAAACATACTGTAAGGTTGATTTCTTATGCTCATTTTATTGATGCAGAAAATGGAGTATAAGAAATTCAAATACTTGTTCGGTATCACCTAGTGAGCCAGTTGTAGAGCTGCTCACGCCCATTGCTCCCATTGCACACACAGCCCTGCTGTTGGTTCTTGGGGTAAAAACATCATGTTAGCACAACACTGAGAAACCATCCCCTTACAGAGGTTGCCTGTGTCTGTCACAAGCTCATTTTCACGCCCTGCATCGTAGACATTGGATTGGCTCTACTTGTGGACTGAGTTGAACAGGGATCATAAAACAAGGTTGGGAAGCATGTCATTTGGTGTTACACCCAGGGGCTTGCCGTGGGGCCTACTGTCATCTTTACCTCTCCCCAGGCTTGGCAGAATTCTGAAATGGGAGGAGCACTGATCACGGCATAATTACTACCTGCTTTACTTGAGGACGTTGCCAGCATCTTCCACACCCACTCCGGAGCCTCAAGTTCCTGGTGGGAGGGATGTAGAGGCTTTTGTAGTTCTGGTTGTTCTCTTCATGGCTCTGGGACCAGGGAGACAGCACAACTACAACAACAGCAGAATCCTTCTTGCTGAGGATGTGATTGTCCTGAGTCACAAAGAAAACCAGATAGAGACAACTAGAAGCTCAGTGATGAACCCCAGTCCCCAGCAAACCCTTGTCTACTTTTTTGGGGGAATGAACCCCAATCCCCAGCAAACCCTTGCCCACTTTTTTGGGGGGGATAAAATTCCTAGAATGGTATTTAACATGGCTGAGCAGACAGGGGTTCAGGTGTTGGTACTCTCTATGTGTTTCTTGAAGCCTGTTTCATCATCCAAAAGCAGGGCATAATTAATAATAATACTGTTCCCAGGGTGGTTTTCAGGATTCAGTTCAGTTCAGTTCAGTTCAGTTGCTCAGTCGTGTCTGACTCTTTGCGACCCCATGAATCGCAGCAAGCCAGGCCTCGCTGTCCATCACCAACTCCCTGAGTCCACCCAAACCCATGTCCATCGAGTCGGTGATGCCATCCAGCCATCTCATCCTCTGTCGTCCCCTTCTTGTCCTGCCCTCAATCTTACCCAGCATCAGGGTCTTTTCCAGTGAGACAGCTCTTCACATCAGGTGGCCAAAGTATTGGAGTTTCAGCTTCAACATCAGTCCTTCCAATGAACACCCAGGATTGATCTCCTTTAGGATGGACTGGATGGATCTCCTTGCAGTCCAGGGGACTCTCAAGAGTCTTCTCCAACACCACAGTTCAAAAGCATCAATTCTTCAGTGCTCAGCTTTATTTATAGTCCAATTCTCACATCCATACATGACTACTGGAAAAACAATAGCCTTGACTAGATGGACCTTTGTTGGCCAAGTAATGTCTCTGCTTTTTAATATGCTATCTAGTTTGGTCATAACTTTCCTTCCAAGGAGTAAGCATCTTTTAATTTCATGGCTGCAATCACCATCTGCAGAGATTTTAGAGCCCAGAAAAATAAAGTCACCTACCGTTTCCACTGTTTCCCCATCTATTTGCCACGAAGTGATGGGACCAGATGCCATGATATTAGTTTTCTGAATGTTCAGCTTTAAGCTAACTTTTTCACTCTCCTCTTTCACTTTCATCAAGAGGCTCTTTAGTTCTTTTTCACTTTCTGACATAAGGGTGGTGTCATCTGCATATCTGAGTTTATTGATATTTCTGCCTGCAACCTTGATTCCAGCTTGTGCTTCCTCCAGCCCAGCATTTCTCATGATGTACTCTGCAAATAAGTTAAATGAGCAGGGTGACAATATACAGCCACGACATACTCCTTTCCCTATTTGGAATCAGTCTGTTGTTCCATGTCCAGTTCTAACTGTTGCTTCCTGACCTGCATACAGATTTCTCAAGAGGCAGATCAGGTGGTCTGGTATTCCCATCTTAATGAGATAATTGATGTGCTTTGTTATCTATGTTTCTGAAGAACACTCTAAAGCAGGATCTGAAATAATGAAATGGCTTCAGTCGAAGGCAGACATTTTAAATAGTTTGTTATTAATCCCACACTCAAGATCAAGATCAGGATGACTGTGACTCACAAGCAAATGCAGAAAAATACTCACACCTGCTCACTCTCAGCCTGAGTGTCATTACCCTGCAGAGAAGATTTGCTCCACAGCACCAGACAACTTTGGTCAGGGTGACTTGAAATAGTAGTCATGTCCCAGACCACTTTAAAGTGCCTAAATGTACGAGTATTCAAAAATAAATGTGTTTGCAGCACTGAATATTAGAACTACCATCTCTTCCTCCTGCCCCTGCCTCTCTTCACAGATGGGAAAGCAAAGGACCTAAAGAAGAGACTGTACCTGGCTCCAAAGTGACACAAATCATAAGAATAAGATTCTAACACTGATCTTTTATATTCTATGACATCAGTGTCCTGATTTGTCATACTTATTTGATAAAATTTGAAAATTAAGGAAATGATAAAGAAGGAACAGAACACTTGTGCAGACAACTCTACTCTGACCATTTTAGTGTATTTCCTTCCTTTCTATCTGCTCTCAGCACATTTTCTTCCATTTACCTAGAGACACGGTAAAACCCAGGGCTTCTAAGCTCACACTTAATGCTGTCACTAGCATAGCAGGCCACCTTTCTAATCACTATCGTTATTTGATATCTGATCAATAAAAGTTACATTTTTAATTCTCAAAGCTAAGGAAGGCTGCCCATGACTCTCCAGATGTATGTGGCTCATTTAGAAAACAGGTATAATAATGACATCAGATCATCACTTTGGCCCACAGTAGGAAGCCAAGATTTGTTTTGTTTTTTAATTTATTTGTCTGTACTGGGATCTTTGTTGCCATGTGCAGGATTTAGTTCCCTCAGCAAGGATCGAACTCAGGCCCCCTGGGTTGGGAGCATAGAGCTTTGACCACTGGACCACCAGGGAAGTTCCCAGGAAGCCACCTTGGTGCTAGACTTTCAGGGGACTCCCCTGAGCCCCTCACCACCACCACCACCACCACCCGACCCAGAGTGCCCTCCCTGGCATGGCTCTTGTCAGAACCAGGCCCACTCAGCGTGTGTTCACCACAGCTGGAATCAGAGCTGAAAATGAAGAGGTCGCACGAGATGCTTCCCACACTCCTGTTCCCTTTAGGAATGCAATGCCTGAGCCACAGGGCATTTTGACTCAGCTTCTGTGCTCTGTGCCAAGGTTGAATGACTAGAACTCCAGCTGCAGCCTGCACTTTAAGGCTCCATTTTCTTTCCAACCCACAATCTTGTTATCCACTCTGTCAGAGGAGGGGGAGGAGGAGCTGGGGGAGATGTGATTCAGGGGGCCTGAGACAGGTCAGAATGCCCTTTCAGTTGATCTGCTTTCATGAAAGTGACCTGGAACCATCCTGTGCCCTGAGAGAGTGTAGGCAAATCCACCCCCCAACTCCTCTCATGCTCCTTGAGTTCAGCTGAGAAGCTCCCCCAAGGCTTTTCCTAAGAGCAGCATCCGAATCCTGTGCACCTGGCCGTCTGCCCACAGTTCCTTGGGGAGGCAGAAGCTCACTCCTGTCCTGGCAGACTTGAATAATAGGAAGATGCGGATCGGAGCTGGGCAGCGTCTTTGTTACACAGTGCCTTGCTGAAGTAGCCAGCTATTTTTAGAAGAGGGGAAAAGGGAGCAGCTTACTCTTTAGGGATGGACAGGAATAACAATCTGGCGAACCTAACATTCAAGTTTTTGTAGCTGGGCTGCAAATGAGCCTTTCTTCCCTGCCTCCTTGCAATGCTGTCAGTGTCATCACACATCCCTGGGCAGGCCACACATGAATGCTTCAAACAGGAGATGGGAACAGAGGGCCGAGGGATTCTGCTCCACCGAATACCTGGGTGATAGAACTGATGAACAAAATAAAGTGCCCCAGTCACTGGGAGGATTGAAACTTCAGATCTCTGCTCCGGTGTCACCTTCACTGAGGTCTCCTTGGAACCCTTATCTGAAGCAGACCCTGACACCGATGCTCCCTTTTAGCCTGCACACATCACTATGTGACATTATGCCCTGTTTATTCCTTTGTTTATTCCTTTACTATGCTCTGTTTATTCCTTTTTCCATCATCTGTCTTACCCAGTAGAACATAAGGTCCAAGAGAACTTGGAGTTGGGTTCCTTCACTGCTGTGTCCCGAGGGCCTTGAATAGGGCCTGGCCAATGGCAGAACACCAGGAAATAGATATGAAAGAAACCAGTGTATTGCAGAAATGTATGAACCTAGTACGAACCAGGCAAGGAGCAGACCAATTCCTGCAAGGACAATAACAATAGCAGTTGATGTCTTGAAGGCTGTGATGAACTCCCTGAATGTTCTCAGCAGTTATGCATTCTCCATGCTGTCCTTAACCCCATTTTGCAGTGAAGGAAAACTAGACTTTAGGGGTTAACAGGTGACTTGCTTCTGTGACCCTGAGGTCACCATGCTAATAAATGGCAGAACAGGGATTTGATCTCCAGCCTGGGGGCTGTCTTTTCAGACATACCAGACTGAGCATTTACTTGATAATCTTTTGAATTGAGTTAGTTGGAGCTTCTTTCCATGATTCTTACCCAGCTCTATCAAGCAGTTGCTTCACGAAAATGACTTCATGAAGTGGATATGTCATTTGCATGTTCTAAACCTATGAGATCCTTGAATTTGTCACCATATACCCAAAGTAGCAGAGCATTCTTTGTCACAGTGATGGCTGAGTAGTGAAGCCATACCATACAGGTAGTAGGAGTTCCTTTCCTTGACAATTTGGAAGTAAAGGTGAACTGCCATTCTGACATGTCCCATTTGTTGAGTTTCACTTGCTGAAGACATGTGGCTAGGAAAACACTATTTATTGACAAAGTATTTTACAAAGCCAGAGCATGTTAGGGCCTCTAAGTTACTTTTTTCATCAGCTTTTAAAAGTTAAATTGCAATTTTCTTGTCCCCTCCCTCCCAGAAGAAAATGCAACAAAAATGTCACACCAAAACACTACATCAAGGACCAGCAGCCTACTGGGCTCCCCAAGGCTGGTGAATATTTCTTTGTGTATGCCACTGTCCTCAAGGACCCTGCAGAGGCTCATTTCCTTCTGAGGGCTCCCAGGTACCATCAGGACACTGGCTCAGGGTGTGCCTAGAGTGTCATTTTCCTCCTGAGCATGGCTTATCCACATCATAGCATCTGGTGTATTCCATTGTCACATCATTATCTTGTGTCTATGAAAACTCAGGTCTCTATCATATTTGTATTATAATCAGCCAATTAAAGAGTCCTATTAATTCCTCTTTGAGGAGGCCTCCATATAAGCGAGTGAGAGACTCAGTGTTTCTATGGATGATTCAAGGGATCCCTTCTTATTTCCAAGGTGAGCTTTAGCACCATTGACTTTGTGGATTCTGTGTTCAGTCACCACCCCTATCCCAAGAATCCCAGGGTTTATGGAAAATCTGGGCCACCCAATCCCATCTGGACCTATGTTCCTTTTTAATGTTCAAACTACTAACAGATTTCCTGAGCCATTCTAATTTCTTTCCTTCTGGGTGAGTCACACTTGTACTTAGGTCTATTAGGAATTCACTGAGATTTCAAAGCATTAATATTCTTCAGTATTTCATATTGATTTGTAGTGAATGAGTAAATCCTTAATAGGAGTACAGACTCCTGGCACTTGGATTTCTGACACATTAGAGAACAATCAATTTTCACCCAAGTTTCACTTTTAAATTTATGCTGTCAGCTTGAGTCATCAATTGTCAAGGGAGAAAAGTTGCCCATGTGATTTGTTCTCTTGGGATACACATGTCTCTGTTCCCAACTAGCTCAGGAGTTCACACCCTGGCTGTATATTAGAGTCACCTGGAAGGGTTTCTTAATGTTAAGAATATCCAGGCTCTACAGCAGGCCATGTAAATCAGAATTTCTGGACTTAGGGCTGAAGGGATTTCTTATGTACCTAAGATCAAGAACCACCGAATCATATAGCTTATATTGAATGGCTCTGTTTTCCCACTGCCTGACACTGGGTGAACCTTCCAGGTACTAGTCACATGTATGTGGAGAGACCATAAAGAAAGCTGAACGCCAAAGAATTGATCCTTTTGAATTGTGGTGCTGGAGAAGACTCTTGAGAGTCCCTTGGACAGCAAGGAGATCAAACTAGTCAACCCTCAAGGAAATCAACCCTGAATATTTATTGGAAGCACAGATGCTGAAGCTGAAACTCCAATAATTTGGCAGCCTGATGCAAAGAGCCAACTCATTCTAAAATACCCTGATTCTAGGAAAGGTTTCCATTTTATGAAACAAAGCTACAAACCCTGTGAAAGTAGGTACTTTAACTACTTGAGGAAAATTTTCAGCCTGACCTGCAAATGGCTCCTCTAAGGCTCCCAGAGGCTGGGTTCTAACCCTTGAAACAGCCTCACCAGTAGAAATGGCTTTTCTAGACTAGGTTGATTGCTTTTCAGCTGAAAGAGTCGACTTTTATTGGTCCCTACTCATTTTGCCATTTTAATTTTTTATAGACTTGTCAGTTTTCTTGTCTTCTGTTCTACAATAACATTTTCCAGCAGTATATCAAATTTGATTGTTGGCATATTCAGTAATGGAATCTGGAGAGCCAGTTTTATTGATGTCCTAGAAGCTTATATGCAAGGGATAGTCGTCTGTGCTTGGTAACTAATATTTTTATTCCTTTGTTTTTAATTGTTAAGCTGCTTTTAAACTGGTTGGGAATGGCAACTCTTCCACTGGTTTCTAGATTTTTTTTTCTTTTTTATTTTCACCATTTCCAGAAACCATACTGGATCTCAGTTTCTCTGAGATTAAACTTCATTTAAACCCTTTTCTTAGTATAACAGATCATGAAGTGTTGACTCTGTGTAACCTAGATCTCTGGACTCGAGTATTTCCCATCAAAAACTACTTTTTTCCCCCTGTAAGACTCAACATTTTTTTGTCCATTGATTTATTTGATATGAAAGTCATTGTGTTTTTTGAAACCAGGAATTTTTAATCAAATGTGGTGATGGGTCCCTCAGAGACAACTATCAAAGATTTCATGGTTTTACTTAAGCTTTTAGGTTATGCTGCACGCAATTTGTGTTTTGCTTTAAATACAGAGGCAATTATCAAATACATGCAGAATTCCTTAATAGATTTCAAAAATATTTCCTTTTATAAATGTATTTATGGTATTTAAATATTTCTACCAAGCTATTTCTTAGGCAAGGTTTTCATCTCCCTGATTTCCTAGTCTTCCCTTTCCTGCTTGTTTTTGAACTGACAGAAAGGTGGGGAAGAATCAGAGCTCTCACTTAATTTTTTTTCCGTTTTCTTAAAAACATATAAAGTAAATGATTAATAGGCTGTATGTTCATTCACCTCATTAGAACTGATTCAAATGCATTCCTTTTCATGGCTGAGCAATATTTCATTGTGTATATGTACCACAACTTCCTTATCCATTCATCTAGTGATGGACATCTAGGTTGCCTCCTTATCCTAGCTATTAAAACAGTGCTGCAGTGAACACTGAGGTACATATGTTTTTTTCAGTCCTGGTTTCCTCAGGGTTTATGCCCAGTAGTGGGATTGCTGTGTTGTACGATGGTTTTATTCCTAGTTTTTTTTTTTTTTTAAAGGAATCTCCATACTGTTCTCCCTAGTGGTTGCCTTTGGCCAATTCATATTGATGTATGGCAAAAACCATAACAATATTGTAAAGTAATTTTCCTCCAATTAAAATAAATATAAAAATTTAAAAGAGAGAAAAAGATGTAAATGGATAGAAGGTCGAAAGGATTAGTTACAATGATATTGTGAGAGTATCTGTGGAAAGGAAAAGTTGCCAGGGTGGTGGAATTCTGTTAGAAAAGGAGGTATGGTCTCCTTCAGAGAACAAGGAGAGACCAGCCAAGCCTGAGATGAGGTTCCTCACAATAAAGGAAAACGCTGCATTGGCTTTCCAGCAGATTGGCCACCTTAAGAACATTTGTGTGTGTAATACACAACAGGTACCCCCTTTACCCCTTGGTAGAGCTATCAAAATAATGACTAGTGCCCTGCTCTAGCAGCCTGACAGCAATATCTAACATCCTTATATCTGCAGCTCGGCAGGCTGAGATAGTTGGATGGTGTCCAGACATCAGGGAAAGTACTGAACTGGCCCAAAAGTTCATTTGGTGTATTCTGTACCATCTTGCCAAAATACCCAAACGAACTTTTGGGCCAACTCCCTAGATTTTAGAATCTGTAATAGAATGAACACTTGGAACCAAGCTCAAACCTCTGTTAGTGC
>SRVM01044828.1:0-11656 GCA_007570785.1 Antilocapra americana | reverse complement strand
GTTCTGGAGGGGAAGCATATGTAAACCCATGGTGATATCATGACATTGTATGGCAAAAACAATAAAAAAATAAGTAAAACAAGGTGAGACAAAATGAATTACAGCCTTGGGAATTATTACTTTGCTTGCAGAGGTAAAGTATACTGAGGAGAAAGTATAGATTTTGCAAATATGAAGTCATTATAGTGATGAACAGCTGAAAAATGTCCCTCACTGGCTCAACAGAAATCAATATCAAATTGAATCAGATGAGTAGAAGCCTCAGTCCCAAACTGTAACATTTTAAGACAAAAATGTGAACTCTCCCTTAATGATCAAGAATATCTGAGGACATAAGACTGAATTAAGTTTTGCAATAAATCATTTGGGACTACCCCTCTAATGTTTGGTTGTATGTATGCACTTCAAAGGATAGCATTAATAAGATGTAATCATATGAGCCCACTTCTATTGTAGCCCATTGTTTATCCCTTCACCCTGGAAGAAACTGCTTTTCTGAATCTTGGACTCATCCTCTCATGCTTTTCTTTATGCTTTTATTACATGGGAATGTATATCCCTAAAACATATATGCTTAGCTTTTACCTTTATAAAAACTTTGGGTGAGTAGAATCATTCTACATACATAGCTTTTATAACTTTTTTGAGACTTTCATTTTGATGTATGTAGCTATTTTTTTATTCTTTTCATGATATTGTTTTCCATAATATGAATATTCCATGATTCATTTCCCCATTATCCTGTCAGGGAATGTTTGGACTGTTCCTCAGTTCAATTCAGTCGCTCAATTGTGTCCTACTGTTTGCGACCCCGTGGACTGCAGCACTCTAGGCCTCCCTGTCCATCACCAACTCCCAGAGCTTGCCCAAACTCATGTCCATTGAGTCGGTGATGCTATCCAACCATCTCATCCTCTATCATCCACTTCTCCTCCTGCCTTCAGTCTTTCCCAGCTGCTGCTGCTATGTCACTTCAGACGCACTCTGTGCGACCCCATAAACAGCAGCCCACCAGGGTCCCCCATCCCTGGGATTCTCCAGGCAAGAACACTGGAGTGGGTTGCCATTTCCTTCACTAATGCATGAAAGTGAAAAGTGAAAATGAAGTCGCTCAGTCGTGTCTGGCTCTTTGTGACCCCATGGATTGTAGCCTACCAGGCTCCTTCGTCCGGGATTTTCCAGGCAAGAGAACTGCAGTGGGTTGCCATTGCCTTCTCCTCTTTCCCAGCATCAGGGTCTTTTCCATTGAGTCAATTCTTCGCATCAGGTGGCCAAAGTATTGGAGCTTCAGCTCCAGCATCAGTCCTTCCAGTGAATATTCAGGACTAATTTCCTTGACGATTGACTAGTTTGATCTCCTTGCAGTCCAAGAGACTCTCAAGAGTCTTCTCCAAGACCACAGTTCAAAAGCATCAGTTCTTCAGTGCTCAGCTTTCTTTATGGTCCAACTCTCACCTCCATACATGACTACTGGAAAAACCATAGCAGTCTGAAAATACCATATGCTGGAAGTACCATACCATAAAAGTACCAAGTAATGTCTCCGCTTTTTAATATGTTGTCTAGATTGGTCATAGATTTTCTTCCAAGGAGCAAGCATCTTTAATTTCATGGCTGCAGTCAACATCTGCAATGATTTTGAAGCCCAAGAAAATAAAGTCTCTCACTGTTTCCCCTCTATTTGCCATTAAGTGATTCAATCGGATGTCATAATGTTAGTTTTTTGAATGTTGAGTTTTAAGCCTTCTGTTTCACTCTAATCTTTCAGTTTCATCAAGAGGCTCCTCAGTTCCTCTTTGCTTTTTGCCATAATGGTGTTATCATCTGCATATCTGAGGTTATTGATATATATTGAAAGGGAAAGCTTACCCATCTGAATACAGAGTTCCAAAGAATAGCAAGGAAGAGAAAGCCTTCCTAAGTGTTTAATGCAAAGAAATGCAAGCTGATTCTATAGTCTTATAATTACTGAATGATGGTGTGTGTGCTTCTTCTGCTTTACCAAATAATGCCAAATTAATTTGTGGAGTGCTTATATTAATTTATACTACTAAAGGTGTGTGAAAGTTCTCATTGCTTTAAAAGAGTAATTCTCATAGTTAATTGTATATTAATAGCATTTAGGGAAACTTAGAAAAATACCATTTCCTTGACCCCCTGCACCCAGACCAACTGAGTCATAATTTGGGAAGATGGGACCCAGGTATCATTTTCCCCTTAGCTTTATTGAGATAAAATTAGTATACCAAAAACTGTACTCATTTAGTATATATACTTTAATCAGTTTGGACATATGCATATACCCATGACACCATCACCACATCAAAGTAATAAACACATTATTTATCTCCCAAAGTTTCCTTGTGTCCATTTAAGTTTTTATTTTTGTGGTATGAACATATAATAAGAAATCTACTCTCACCAAATTTTAAAGTGCACGATATCATGTTGTTCATATTGTATAGTAGATATGTAGAACTTATTCATCTTGTAAAACTAACTTTATAACCATTTAACAACCCCTCATTTCCCCCTCCTCTCATCCCCGATAGTCATGATTCTATCTTATATGTCTATAATATAATCTGCCTATTTTATATACTTCATTTAAATAGAGTGGTGCAGTGTTTGTCCTTCTGTGACTAACTTCTTTCAGGTAACATAATGTGTTCTAGCTCCACCTATCTTGTGGTGGAGGTTTCTTTCTTTATAAGGCTATATAATATTCTAGTATTATGTACATGTGTGTGTATAGTATTTATTTGCATACATTTTTATAGATATTGTATATATAATATATACATCACTTCTTACCATTTATTTTTCAGTAGACAATTGAGTTTTTTCTATATCTTGGGTATTGTGAATAATGCTGCAATTAACACGGGTGTACAGGAATCTCCTCAAGATCTTTATTTCAGTTCTTTTGAATATATACACAGAAATGAGATTGCTGGATTATTCGGTAATTCATTTTCAATATTTTGAGTAACTTGCATTCTCTTTCCCACAGTAACTGCAGTATTTTATATTTTTACCAACAGCATGCAAAGTTTGTAGTTTTCCCCAACCCTTACCAACACTTTTTTTTTGGCAATAACCATTCTAGCAGGTATTAAAGTGAAAGTTGCTCAGTTGTGTCTGACTGTTTGTGACCCCATGGGCTATACAGTCCATGGACTTCTCCAGGCCAGAATACTGGAGTGGATTTTTAATATTAACATTCCCTTCTCCATGGGATCTTCCCAACCGAGGGATCAAACCAAGATCTCCACATTGCAGGTGGATTCTTTACCAGCTGGGCCACCAGAGAAGTATGGTTTTGATTTGCATTTCCCTGGTGATTAGTAATTAAGAACACCTTTTAATGTACATGTTGGCTATTTCTGAATCTTTGGAGAAATGTCTAAGTCCTCTGTCCAATTTGTAAACAGTATTATTTGGTTTCTTGGTAATGTATTGTAGGAGTTATTTGTATATTTTGGAAATTAACTTTATCATATCTATGGTTTGTGAGTATTTTCTCCCATTGTTTGGTTGCCTGTTCTAGTGGTTATTTTCTTTGCTGTTCAGAGAAATTCTTTAATTTGATGTAGTCCCATTTTGTTTCTCTTTACTTTTGTTGTCTTTGCTTTTTGTGTCATATTCATGAAATCATTGCCATGACCAAAATGATTCAACTATCCCTCTTATGTTTTCATCTCTTATATTTAAGTGTTTAATCTATTTTAATTTGATTTTTCTGTAAAGTGTGAATTAGAAGTCCCAATTTCTTTCATTGTTGTTATTGTTACATAATACCCACTTTTTCTAGAACCACTTGTTAAATAGACTATAATTTCCCCATTATGTATTTTTGAACCCTTGTCAAAGATCTATTACATAGATTTGTTTATGGGATCTCAATTGTTTCCTATATGTCTGTCTTTATCTCAAAACCATGCTTCTTTGGCTTCTAAAACTTTGCAATGTATTTTAAAAGTCAAGAAGTGAGATTATTCCAGCTTTATTCATTTTTCTCAAGATTGCTTTGGCCATTCTGAGTGCATCATTTTTTCTCAAGCTTCCAAGGTTATTTTTATGTGAAGATGTTATTGAAAACCAATGTCTTACACTCTAAATACTGTAGTAAGTTTGTATTTTTTCCTGGCAGATATTAATAAAGCATCTCATTTTTTGCACTGAAATTTTTTTCTTGAGCACGAATGAATTTAAGCCCCCTTGATGCCATTTGTGGGCCATTTGTGTTTCATCTGCATTAAAATGCTTCATTTAGTGTTTTGTGCATGTTGGAATCTTTTTGTGTTGCTTATCGTTTTGTTTTGTCTGCTTTCTTGCTATATTTGGAATAGAAATTTTCTCCTCCTTGCATATTTCAAATATTTCCCAATTTTCCTGTCTCGCTCCCCTTTTTCATGGTATCTTTTCTGTAACATTTCTTGCTAATTGTAATGTACTTTAATTCATCATTCTTTTAGTCTTTGTGTTTTTATGTCTGATGTAAGAAATTCCTTTCTTATCTAAGGTCATGTAGGTATTCTTCTTATATTTTCCTCTAAATGTTTTAAGAAGATTGTCATTTACCTTAAATCTTTAATCTACCTGGAATCGATTTCTGTGTATACTGTAAAGAACAGAATTTCATATTTTTACATGTGAATAACTCTTGTGCCAGCATTATTTATTAAATAATAGGGGAAGTCAATCACATTTTCTTTTTCCAAGAATCTATTGATGATTCTTCATTCCACGCCATAAATTTTATAATCAGCTTGTCAAACTCCAGCAACAACACAAATTTTGTTTGGGTATTTTATTGGAATTACCTAAATTTTCTGGACAAATTTGTGTGTACTGACATCCATATAATACATGATTCTTCTTATTCTCAATGTGGCATGTGTGTCTGTTTACTTATTCATTATTTTTAACATCCTTTTTGCACACTCTCCTAAATTATCTGTTGTTGCTTCTTATTTGGTTATTTTTAAAATTTAACAAATTAGACATTGTTTTGCTGACTCATACAGGTTTGCTTAGATTTACTCACATATTTCACTTTCTTGAATACCTTCCTTCTCCAGTGAAAGAACTTTCTAGGATCATTTGACTTCGTGCTGAAGCACACCTTTTTAAAGTACCTTTAGTGAGATTCTGGGCGTAGTAAAACTATTTCCTTGAAACTGTATTTATTTCATCTTTGGTATTAAAAGATATATTCAATGAGTATGTAATTCTAGTTTGCAAAAATTTCTTTCTTATCTATATGAACAAAGTATTACACTGTATTTTGGCTTTGGGTCTGTTAAGCAAGCTGTAGTCTAAATTGACATTCCTTAGAGGTAACCTGCCTGTTCTGTTTTTCTACCTTTTGGTTTTGGTGTTCTATAATTTTATTAAGATGTGTCTCGGTGTGGATGTTTTTCATTATTCTGTTTATCTTGATTGATTGGGCTTCTTGAATTTAAAATTTGTTCTGCTCCATCAATTCTGGAAATTTTTTTACAGTTTACGTTTAGAATATTGTCCTTTTCCCATGCTGTCTATTCTTGCCTACTGTTAACTCCAATTGCTTATTTTGAACATTCTCACTCTGTTTTGGGTTTCTTTGATGGTTTAGTTTTGCATCTCTTTTGTATTTTGTCTTTATGTACTGTACTCTAGAGCATTTCTTTCAGGTGTATCTTTCAGTTTACTAATTCTTTCGTGATTTGTACCTATATTTTTCCTATCCAGTGAGCTTTCTAATGTCACTTATTGTATTTCTTACATCTATAAATTCTTTGTTGATTGAATATTCTTATATCTTTAAGGTCTGTATCTTTATAGGTCTAATTCTATTGTTTTTGCTCACTCTTACTAACGTTTGTTTACTTCTTTCTGTATCATCTGTATTTTTGTTGTGAACTAATGACTTTCCTGGTGACGCTAGTGGTAAAGGACCCACCTGCCAATGCAGCAGACATAAGAGACCGGGTTTGATCCCTTTATGGGGAAGTTCCCCTGGAGAAGGGAATGGCAATCCACTCCAGTATTCTTGCCTGGAGAATCCCATGGACAGAGGAGCCTGAACGGCTACAGTTCATGGAAGTGCAAAGAGTCAGACAAGAGCTGAAGTGACTTAACATGCAATGATTACTGAGCCTTTTGGGAAATGTTTTGAAACTGAAGTTTAAAGATATCTTTCTCCCTGGAAGTTTGCATGAATGACTGCTTGTTATATGGGAATACTGCCAAAATGTAATCACTTTAAAATCTCAACATGTTTCTTAATAACTAGGTATTTTAAATTCTGATCAAAAACCTGCATGGGCCTGGCTTGTGGTGAGAGGTTTACAGGGAGTCCATAATCAAGGAGAAAACAGACTCCATGCTCTTTTTCTCTGTGGATGGGCTTTGTTTATTTTGTTCCTTTGTTTTGTTTTTCTTTAAGTCCTACACTGGAGAGATTATCTCTTGGTGTTTTAGACATACATCACAACCAACTTTGCCTATATATACCTTGTGAAAGCTCTAGGCTTTGTGTATCATCCTATGTTAGAGGCTCATTCAAGTTAAAAACTCTAGAACACTGGATACTGGTAGGTTTTTCTAGGGCAGAGTTGGCCTTCAATGTTTGGTTATATCTCTGGATTAATGCTTTCCTTTAGTTTCCTTTCTTTGAACAGAGGTGGGGAGTATATTTAAAACTTCTTGACAGCTTAGGTTTTCATCTGAAGGTAGTTTTAAGAATTTTATGCATTCTATAAATTGACAGTCCCTAGACAATTTGACTACCCAGTTGATTAGGGTAACTAACTAGCTAGAAATGGAAGTCTTTTCTAAAGTATCTCAATGACTCTTTTATTAGAAAGTTGGGAGAAATGTATTGGGTAGTGCTAATCTGCCACTGTATTCAGATCAGTATGTTTTAAGTTCCACAAATGCCAAATATTATTTCAGCTTAATTAAAACAAAAACATGTTTCAGCTTGGCAAGGGTACTTGATGCATCAAAATATGTCCAGGATATTAGATGCTTCACATGGACTTACTGTATCTTTAACCTAAGGTATAACTTAGATATAACTAACTAAGAAGAGAAGCGAAAAACAAAGAAGAAAAGGAAAGATACACCTGTTTGAATGCTAAGTTCCAAAGAATAGCAAGGAGAGATTAGAAAGCCTTCCTCAGTGATCAGTGGAAAGAAATAGAGGAGAACAATAGAATGGGAAAGACTAGAGATCTCATAAAGAAAATTGGAGATACCAAGGGAACATTTCATGCAAAGATGGGCACAATAAAGGACAGAAATGGTATGGACCTAACTGAAGCAGAAGATATTAAGAAGAGGTGGCAAGAATACACAGAAGAACTGTAGAAGAAAGAGCTTCATGACCAAGATAATCATGATGGTGTGATCACTCACCTAGAGCCAGACATCCTGGAATGTGAAGTCAAGTGGGCCTTAGAAAGCAACACTGTGAACAAAGCTAGTGGAGATGATGGAATTCCAGATGAGCTATTTCAAATCCTAAAAGATGATGCTGTGAAAGTGCTGCACACAATATGTCAGCAAATTTGGAAAACTCAGCAGTGGCCACAGGACTGGAAAAGGTCAGTTTTCATTCCAATCCCAAAGAAAGCAATGCCAAAGAATGCTGGAACTACCCCACAGTTGGATTCATCTCACATGCTAGTAAAGTACTGCTCAAAATTCTCCAAGCCAGGCTTCAGCAATACGTGAAACATGAACCTCCAGATGTTCATGTTGGTTTTAGAAAGAGCAGAGGAACCAGAGATCAAATTGTCAATATCCTTCAGTCATCTAAAAAGCAGGAGGGTTCCAGAAAAAAACATCAATTTCTCATTTATTGACTATGCCAAAGCCTTTGACTGTGTGGATCCAATAAACTGTGGAAAATTCTGAAAGATTTGGAAGTACCAGTCCACCTGACCTGCCTCTTGAGAAACCTGCATGCAGGTCAGGAAGCAACAGTTAGAACTGGCCGTGGAACAATAGACTGGTTCCAAACAGGAAAAGGAGTATGTCAAGGCTGTATATTGTCACCCTGCTTATTTAAATTATATGCAGAGTACATCATGAGAAACGCTGGGCTGGAAGAAGCACAAACTGGAATCAAGATTGCCAGGAGAAATATCAACAACCTCAGATATGCAGATGACATCACCTTCATGGCAGAAAGTGAAGAAGAACTAAAGAGCTTCTTGATGAAAGTGAAAGAGGAGAGTGAAAAAGTTAGCTTAAAGCTCAACATTCAGAAAACTAAGATCATGGCATCCAGTCCCATCAGTTCATGGCAAATAGGTAGGGAAATAGTGGAAACAGTGTCTGACTTTATTTTGGGGGACTCCAAAATCACTGCAGATGGTGATTTCAGCCATGAAATTAAAAGACACTTACTCCTTGGATGGAACATTATGACCAACCTAGACAGCATATTGAAAAGCAGAGATATTACTTTGTCAACAAAGGTCCGTCTAGTCAAGGCTATGGTTTTTCCAGTAGTCATGTATGTATGTGAGAATTTGACTTTATACTACAATTCTTTATAGAAAGCTGAGTGCAGAAGAATTGATGCTTTTGAACTGTGTTGTTGTATAAGGTTCTTGAGAGTCCCTTGGACTGCAAGAAGATCCAACCAGTCCATCCTAAAGGAGATCAGTGCCAGGTGTTCATTGGAAGGACTGATGTTGAAGCTGAAACTCCAATACTTTGGCCAGCTGATGGGAAGAGTTGACTCATTGGAAAAGACCCTGATACTGGGAAAGATTGAGGGCAGGAGGAAATGGGGACGACAGAGGATGAGATGTTTGGGTGGCATCACCGACTCAATGGCCATGAGTTTGAGTGGACTCTGCCAGTTGGTGATGGACAGGGAGGCCTGGCCTTCTGTGATTCATGGGGTCCCAAAGAGTTGGACACGACTGAGCGACTGAACTGACTGAACTGAACTAAGGTATAACCATATGCTTCTACATTTGTTTTGGATGCAAGTGTCTATAACCAGGACTTATATGAAAAAAGGGAAGTAAATACTTAACAACAGCCAGTCGGTATGTTTCTATTACAAGTCTTTTGAACTAATTGGAATGATTTAAAGTATTATGATGACTTTGAAAAAAGAAGCCACCTCATGTTTGTGTATAGATTGTCTTTCTAAAAATGAAATATTTCTGTCTTTGTATTTGCATAGGAGTTGTGGCATTCTTATGTGGCACATTTCATTTAACAATCCAGCCATTCTCTGGTGCACTCAGTTTTCATAGTCTTCATTGGCTTGCATTGTTCCATATACCGAAGTAAAAATCATGGATGAAAAACACTGAGCTCTTAATGTGAAATGATTGAATATCGTATTAGCATACACCTGTATACTTGAATGAAATTTCTAGATTAACCTTTGGGATATTCTACTACAGTACATTGCACTGTTATCATTTCAAGACCAGTAAGATGTTAGTAGCCTTCAAACTTCAAACCTGTCCCACATAAGTGTCTTGGCTCTTGGGGTAGGATTCAGCTTCTGAAACATTTATATATAATATTTTATAGCAATGCAACCCATGGCAAGGTGATATCTAATGAAAACAGTATGCCATAAACAACATACTATACTCCTGTCACCTATTTTAAGTAATGTAAATCTTCTATTATATATCTGAGAATATCAGTTTGTATCCTTATAATGAAAATTTATTTATTGTTTAATTTGAAATATGTTAATTCAAAATACATGAGAGTTATATGTATATAACTGGATATTGTTTGTACCGTACTTAGGCAGACTATATTACATTTAGACAAGGCTATACCCACCTCATATGCCTTTTAATATTCATAGTAAATCATTCATTCTATATATTCTCTATATATTTTAATTCTTAATATCAACTTTAATGTTTAATATGATTTTCAAGTTTTGTTTTTAAGTATAGAGTGGAACATAAACAAAATAGAAGATAATTATCATCCAAGAAATGAATACTTTTAGTAATTATCTTTCAGATTAATTGTAAATCATGCAAATTATTTTAGAAAGCAATACATTTCTGTAAATAGAATCATGACATTCGTGGGAGTTGAAATTTTTATGTACAAAGTATTCACAATTTTTCTTTCTATAATTATATAAGTTGTAAATATATCTACTATCTCTTTTAATGTAATACAGAATGAGAACACTTTGATGAATTTAATTGAACTGAAATTAGGAAAGTTTAGATACACATGATTTCTATGGCCCAGATTTTTAGCTGCAGAATGTAAAATAAGGGTTGAATTCCAAAGAGATTTTGACAGAATCATCAGAACTTGTGAAAAAGTGAATCGTGAAAGTGTTACTTACTCAGTCTTGTCCAACTCTTTGTGACCCCATGGACTGGAGCCTGCTAGGCTCCTCTGTCCAGGAAATTCTCCAGGCAAGAATACTCAAGTGGGTTTCCCTTCTCTTCTCAAGGGTATCTTAGCCACCCAGGGATCGAACCCAGGCCTCTTGCATTGCAGGCAAATTCTTTACCATCTATGCCACCAAGGAATCCCTCAGAACTTGTGAGTGACAAATGCCAGTTGGAAAGCTTAGAGGATGGAGAGGTATGCCAATCCTATTGGCAGAATTAGGCCTTTTGGAGAAGCTGAGAAGGTAGGGATAAGGGATCAGAGTGAGGATGGATTCTCCTTTAGCTTTGTTGAATTTGCGATGATGATGGTGCATTGAAGTGCGACAGCCTGTCGGTTAGAAATATGGAACTTAGAGATTGGTGCTATTAGTGCTGAAGTGATACTGAGAAGTATGCCTACTCTGATCAAGTTGAAGATAAGATTGGTAGGAAACCTGTAAAAGGCTGCTTCTTTGTAAAATATAACTGTCATACTCCAAGGTCATGAATTTTCTCATCATGTGTTCAATTCTTGTCTTTAATCAACTAACATTTTTTGAAAGGAGTAGCTTCACAAGGAGGGTTAGAAAACCTCTCCCTGAATGTTTTAGACCATTTGGTCAACATTTAAACATATCTTAACGGATGCTTATAGTCTATTTTAGAAGTTACAGAAATGTTAGGAATTCCAGACCAGGAATTGCAGCATTACCTCCTGATAAGAAATGTCTTTTGGATCAAATGCAACACAAATTACTGTCAGTCATATGTTGATTATGATTTCACTGTATACACAGTCCTGGACCTGTAATTTTCTTGAGGGCAGAATCTCTAGTGGTTAATGTGGTGGCAATCACAGAGTCGGCAGGTAGTATATACTAGCTGAATGGATGGATGAAATACAAAATATAGAACTAGGCCCAGCATCAAAGTGTGTGCCTTTTAACTCAAAGCGAAGACCGAGAACACATGAATGTGATTTCAGAACATTAAAATGCACACCTACAATTTAAGACATGCCACGAGAAAGTGTTGTACAACGTATAGTAAATTGTAGTAGTTGAGGGATTGAGCTTTTGACCAGGTGAAATAGGAGGAAGTTTCTGTTAAGATCATAGAGATTTATCCAAGTCTTATCCATTTCTTCTCTGAATTTTTTATAAAATCTTTGACAACATAAGTTAAAATAGTACTGACATATATATATATATATATATATATGTTTGTCCCCTATATATAGAATTCTGTGTGTATATATATATATATATATATATATA
>SRVM01044826.1:0-11076 GCA_007570785.1 Antilocapra americana | reverse complement strand
ATATTGAGATCATGCTTTTAACCCACAGTCTATTTCTCTTTGCAAAGTCAAAGACAATTTTATGTAATACTTAATATGATTATCCTAAAAGTGCTAATTGGAGAAAAAATTGCAGTGTGGAAAAAAGCAATTAAGAGACTATCAAAATATGTCAAATAAAACATTCTGAGGTCCTGAGGAAAGTTGAAGAGGAATTGGAAAACAGTAATCTTAAAGCTGAATATATAGACTTACAGGAACTGACTGTGGAGAATTAAGACTTTTTAAATAAAGAAATAGAGCAAAATGCTTCTAATTTAGGAGAATGAGACTAGAAAGTTGTACTGGCTCTGATCCAGCTTTTCACGGTCAATTTGAATGGACTCAGTGTTTCAGGACCCAGTTTATCTGCAACGGCAAGCTGAGGCAAGCCAATTTCTGGAAAATCAATGCTATAAGACTATTCTCTCCTTCACTACTCCTCAATCTTTTTTGACGGGAAATTTGCCCTCTGACCAGAAATGTGTAAGATCTTCATCAAACCATATCTATACTTCGGCTTCTCACTTAGATTCATGACATATCTGTTCCCGTGTTCTACAGCAGAAAATAATAATTTAGGGTGCATTCCCTAACAGAGTCTTAATTGCTTTCTGCAGCAATGGGTTCGCACAGAGTCAGACACGACTGAAGCGACTTAGCAACAGCACCAGCAGCAATTATAAATCATTTGACATGACATTATTGTTGCGAAGGTTTTGGCAACCATTGATTAAATCTCATAATGCTCTGATAGGTAGCTTTCTAGTAAAAAAAAAATAAACATTCATAGAGGCCTGTCCCCAGTCAAAACAGAAATGGACAAAGACTGTGCCCCTTCTCTGCCAGGCACTGATAGCCTCTCCCATACAGCCATATTTTCCTACCACAGAGGTTCATCCTGGACCTTGAAGGTGACCATCCAATGCTCTTAAATTCCATTTTCTGACATCTCAAAGTCTAACCCCTCAAGGTAGTAGTATTCATTTACAAAAACAAACAAACCCTGTCTAAACACCAGAGAATACAATAACGTAAGCCTAAGATGTTACAGTAAATGACAGAGGATTTCATGCACTGTGATAGAACAGTGGACAAGATCTTTTTTTGTGTGTGTGGGGAGAGTAAAGACATTTGTTTTTCCCCAAGTCTACACTATCAAAGATTAAGTTTGGAGGCACACATGCTTCAAATATATAGCATTATTATGAGTCAAGAATGCAAATGCAAGGCTCTGAACAATACGGATAATGCCACTCAGATTAAATAGTTTGATCAAATCTTTCTAACTGTAAAAGAAATGGAGAACTGACCTATGCGTGCCCACCCACTATGGCCATCCTGAATAATTCACCCTTTGAACAGGAAGGGACAAGCTAATGTCTACTGCCCCACACACCCTTAACCTACTCCTTCTTCTATAATTTGCACCACATGACAGCACTCCCTTTGAAATAGATCAGCTAGAAACATGAGGTTTGTCCTAAGCACTTCCTTCTTTCTCATACTTCATATACAAAAGAGTCACTAGTCAATTCCTGCTGATTCTTTCTACAAAATTAAGAATGAAATTTTTAACTCTCCTTTGTTTTCCTTTTATTTTCTTAGCTCACACTATTATCACCTATTCCCTGAAGCACTGAAATAGTTTCTAGTCTTTGCCTTTTCCAACTGTTCTTCTGTTTTCAGACTGATTTTTAAAGCATGAATCTACTAGTTACTAGTAACTTTTTATAATAATCCAAACTTCACTTTCCTTATGAAATTTACCCCAATTCTTCAGGCAGAATTAACCTTCTTCTTTCTCTATTGTAGCCATTAAAATCTCAAGTTGTTATGCACCAAATTCCATATCTAGTTCTTCATTAAACTTGAAGTGTAGGGATCATGTTTTCTTCATCTATTTACATCCACAGATGTGTTAAGACACTGAAGTCATTTGCTATACATTTGCTGAAATATTTACTATTATAATCATTCTTTAAGGTTAAGACCTGGAAGGTATCAGCTAAAAATCAAACATTACTTCTGAAGAAAAATTTCCCATTCAGCTTTTGATTGTTAAAAGCCTCTCAGTAGCCCCATCACAGAACAAGATTCCAAAAAGTTGGATCCAAGGACATATAGGTAATGAAAAGTAGTCTGGAAATATCTAGAGCAATGAATTGATGTATGCAAAAGAAGGTCAGCACACATAGCTTTCAGGGAACCAGAAGCCTTGCCCACACTACGTGCACAAGAGCTGGGGAAAATATGGAAATAGGGCAGAAAATCGTCAAAGAGGTATACAAGACAAACTGTGTCAAATTCCTTATCATGTTCAGGGCTCACCTTGACTAAGGCTAGGTGCTACTCTTCTTTCCCCCAAAAGGATATAATTGCCTTTATTCTTCATCCCAGTTAATGCTAAATGACGCCACATTCTGTGCTATTCTATCGTTTTGACACTGGATAAACTTATTGTCATCATAATCACTCATTCATTCATTTATTTCTTCATTTATTATTTCATCTCTAAGGTCATTTATTTAAAAAAAAAAAGCTAAGTACACTCCATCTTTCCACTTAAACAACCAGAACTAGGCTTGTGGAATTAGAGAAATAAGACCTTATTATTTGCAGTATAACTTAGAGTTGTCCCCTAATCTGTTCTCAAATTGAAACAAGTTATGGTTTCACTCACAAAATACCAAGGGCACAAAGCTGAATGGTTACACATACTCCAGCATATGAAATTCATAGCTCTATGTGGGAAATTAACATGTGTGTGTGTGCGTTAGTCACTCACTTGTGTCCAACTCTTTGGACCCCATGGACTGTAGCCTGCCAGGTTCTTCTGTCCATGGAATTCTCTCAGCAAGAATACTGGAGTGGGTTTCTGTTTCCTTCTTCAAAATTAATATGTATGTATGCATATATATATATATATATATATATATATATATATATTTATTACATTGAAAAATAAGGTATATATATCTTAATTACAATGACTAATATCTAGTTACATTGAAAATGAAATTCATAGATACATTAATTACATTAAGATATCTATGTATTTCATTTTTATATACAGATATCATACCCTTGGTATGAGAGTCACACATCCATTGGGCATTAGCTCAGTTCAGTTGCTCAGTTGTGTCCAACTCTTTATGACCCCATGAACCACAGCACGCCAGGGCTCCCTGTCCATCATCAACTCCTGGAGTCCACCCAAACCCATGGCCATCAAGTTGATGACGCCATCCAGCCATCTCATCCTCTGTCGTCCCCTTCTCCTCCAGCCTTCAATCTTTCCCAGCATCAGGGTCTTTTTCAAAGAGTCAGCTCTTTGCATCAGGTGGCCAAAGTATTGGAGTTTCAGCTTCAGCATCAGTCCTTCCAATGAACACCCAGGACTGATCTCCTTTAGGATGGACTGGTTGGATCTCCTTGCAGTCCAAGGGACTCTCAATGTTCTTCTCCAATACCACAGTTCAAAAGCATCAATTCTTCAGCACTCAGCTTTCTTTATAGTCCAACTCTCACAGCCATACATGAGCAACGGAAAAACCTTGACAAGACAGACCTTTGTTGGCAAAGCAATGTCTCTGCTTTTTAATAGGCTATCTAGGTTGGTCATAACTTTCCTTACAAGGAGTAAGCATCTTTTAATTTCATGACTGCAATCACCATCTGCAGTGATTTTGGAGCCCCCAGAATAAAGTCAGCCACTGTTTCCCCTGTTTCCCCATCTATCTGCCATGAAATGATGGGACCAGATGCCATGATCTTAGTTTTCTGGATGATGAGCTTTATGGCAACTTTTTCACTCTTTCACTTTCAAGAGGCTCTTCAGTTCTTCTTCACTGTCTGCCATAAGGGTGGTATTATCTGCATATCTGAGGTTATCGATATTTCTCCTGGCAATCTTGATTCCAGCTTGTGCTTCCTCCAGTCCAGCATTTCTCATGATGTACTCTGCATATAAGTTAAATAAGCAGGGTGACAATATACAGTCTTGACGTGCTCCTTTTCCTATTTGGAACCAGTCTGTTGTTCCATGTCCAGTTCTAACTGTTGCTTCTTGACCTGCATACAGGTTTCTCAAGAGGCAGGTCAGGTGGTCTGGTATGCTCATAGCACTGCAATATGGTAAGATATTTTCCAATAAATGAGCCTTGGGATTTTTAATATGTTGAGTATATACATGAATGCCCAAGGAGTGATAATCAGGACAGCATTAAATATTGGTAGCTGGAATCCTCTTCAATAAAGACTGCATCAAAGAGTTAATGAAGTGGCCAACAGTTATTTTTAGATCATGTATCCCTTCTAAACTATATATGACAAACTTGCTTCTTTGTTGGTGCCAGATCCTCACTGATATGCTTTTGGCTGTGACTGAACAAATGGGTGTAGAGTAGTAGTGTTAGTCACTCAGTAGTGTCTGACTCTTTGCGACTTCATTAACTGTGGCCCACCAGGCTCGTCTGTCCATGGTATTCTCCAGGCATGGACTCGTTTCTGATTCCTCTACACAAAACCATCAGAGTCCTCCAGAGATGCAGCGATCTCTGTGACAAGAGTAGGTAAGATCCCAGGTTCCTGGGGAATGATGCCCAAACCTGAACCTCAATTGTGTACACAAAATTAGCACTAAAAGAGCCATGAGCCACACAGTTCTTTCTACAATTGCTGGAACTCACAAAGCAAATGTTAGTGAAAGAAGATTGAGGAGATGGGGAAGGAATTAGAGAAGCAGAGGAAGCAGTGTTGCAGATAAAAATTTCTGCCCAGACAATGGCCTTATACTTGAATTAATGAATTTTTAGTCATGTAAACTTTCAGACAAAAATACAAACAAATAAAAATACCAAAGCATCAGTTCTTAACCATCCTGTTTAGCTGTTAAAGGATAGAAAATTGTCCTGTAGGTGTTAGGTTTGTTTATATCTCTTGTTATGAATAAACAAAACTGTATTCCCTTAATGTTTGTCAATTATGTCCCAAGGAAAACAATGTATTGAGTTGAATTTCGGTGTTAATGTACTAGAATTTTTCATATTTTGGATATCTAACTATATTTTCTGCTGCTGCTGATGTAATGTTTAGGTACTAAGGATTGAAAAGATAGCTCTAATGTTTATATGTTTACTTTACTTAAGAGCAATATGTTACAGAGACAGTTTTCCATTGTGCCCTTACCTTATAAATATGCTTTCCAAACACATTCATTATCTTCTGCCTCCTATACTAGATTATTGAAATTATGTTTGATTGACACTTTTTAAAAGTGAACATGAAGGTTATATTAACCAGAATGATAGAGCCCAACTTAAAAAAAATGGACCCTCAATATTTATTAAATTAAGCGCCTGGTCATTTCTGTGACCTACAAGGTATATGTGGCATCATTACATCAAGTATTCATAAAGTCCCCACATTCAGGTACTGTATATAGAAGGAAGGGGTGAGAATTAGACAGGGTTACTTCTTTCAAGAAGTTAAGTTATAATACATGAGTTCCATACAAATATGTATCATACATTGCTGTAGTGAATGAATGTAAATAGCACAGTGGTGTCATAAATAAAGTGAAAGTAATTCTGCTGGAGTGATGGAGAAGGCTTCATCAAAAGGAAAATTTTAACTGGATCTTGAAGCATGAGCATTTCACTAGGTAATAGAAAAAGGAAGGGAGATTGCTCCAGAGAATAATATATGCAAAATCTCAGAAACAAGAACCTATACAACACCTTAGGGACAGTGTGAGTGCTACTTTAAACTGTATCATACAATGAAAAGAGATGATGGGAGGTTGAGAAGAGTAACAAAAATGAGGTTAGAAAAGTACTGATATTTAAAGATTAGACCATGATGAGATTTGTTGGACTGCATGTTCTAGTAAGTGAAATAAATGATGATGAGAAGAAGACCATCATTAGATCTTATTTATAAAAACTCACTCTAATAGCAGTGTGGCTAATGGGATAAAGTGGAATTAAAGGCAAGAAGATACACTGTGAGACAAACACAAGAGTTTGCACGGGAGATGATGACAGCCTGAACAAAAAAAGCAGCACTGAAGATAGAGAAAAGGGAACCAAACATTGTAGGAGAAAGTCAGGGAAGAGAATGTCCAGCATTTTCTATCCTAGGGAGAAAATGAAGGGGCACAATCAACAGGACTAACTTTTCAGTGATTGTTGTTGTTTAGTCTTTCAGGGGTGTCCAACTCTTTGTGATTTCATGGACTGTAGTTCACCAGGCTCCCTTGTTCATGGGATTCTTCAGACAAGAATACTGGAGTGGGTTCCCATTTTCTTCTCTAGGGGATCTTCCTGACCTAGGGATCGAACCCATGTTTCCTGCATTGCAATCATATTCTTTACCATTGAACTACCAGGGAAGCCCTCTCAGTGACTACTGTAGAGCAATTAAACACTGAGATTGACAGGCATGATGTGTTGGACTTAAGAGTCAGAAAACCAGGTTTTAGTACCAGCTCTGCTATTAATCAGTTATGTTACCTTGAAAGAGTAATTTTTGTCTCTATGGACCCCAATTCCTCACCCTTGAAATGTGAAGAGTTGATTGATGCCCTATGATATATCTTCCATGTCTGTCATTCTAGGGCTCTATGGGTGATTTTGACATAAGGAGGCAGGCAGTCCCTACCTTAGGTAATTCTCTAATTACTTAGGTCACTATCTTTCTTAGGGAGCACGGTAAATCAAATCCCTGGATTAGCAGGTGAAATGGAAGATCCTGAGTCATTTAAGAAAAATCTTACATAAACATGAGTATAGTCATCTCTCATTATCTAGGCATTGATTATTCATTCTGCAGATTATCCCTGACCTACACTTCTACTTCTGACTGAGTGGCTTTTATACATGTCTTTGTTCAAAAACAAATAGATTCAAGGGATTAGATCTAATAGACAGAGTGTCTGAAAAACTATGGATGGAGGTTTGTGACTTTGTACAGGAGGCAGTAATCAAGATCATCCCCAAGAAAAAGAGACGCAAAAAAGCAAAATGATTGCCTAAGGAGTCCTTATATATAGCTGAGAAAAGAAGAGAAGCTAAAGGCAAAGGAGAAATGGAAAAATATACCCATTTGAATGCAGAGCAAAAAATAGCAAAGAGAGATAAGAAAGCCTTCCTCAGTGATTAATGCAAAGGAATAGAGGAAAACAATAGAATAGGAAAGACCAGAGATTTCTTCAAAAATATTAGAGATACGAATGGAACATATCATGCAAAGATGGGCAGAATAAAGGTCAGAAAGGGTATGGACCTAACAGAAGCAGAATATAAGAAGGAGAGGAGGCAAGAATACACAGAAGAACTACACAAAAAAGATCTTCGTGATCCAAATAATCACAATGGTGTGATCACTCACCTCGAGTCAGATATCCTGGAATGTGAAGTCAAGTGAGCCTGAGGAAGCATCACTTTGAACAAAGCTAGTGGAGGTGATGGAATTCCAGTTGAGCTATTTCAAATCCTAAAAGATGATGCTGTCAAAGTGCTGCACTAAATATGCAAGCAAATTTGGAAAACTCAGCAGAGGACAAGGACTGGAAAAGGTCAGTTTTCATTTCAATCCCAAAGAAATGCAATGCCAAAGAATGTTCAAATTACTGCACAATTGCACTCATCTCACATGATAGCAAAGTAATGCTCAAAATTCTCCAAGCCAGGCTTCAATAGTACATGAACCATGAACTTCCAGATGCTCAAGCTGGATTTAGAAGAGGCAGAGGAACCAGAGATCAGTTGCCAACATCTGTTGTATCATCAAAAAAGCAATAGAATATCAGAGAAACATCTACTTCTACTTTATTGACTATGTGGATCACAATAAACTGTGGAAAATTCTTCAAGAGATGGGAATACCAGACCACCTGACATGCCTCACGAGAAATCTGTATGCAGGTCAAGAAGCAACAGTTAGAACTGGACATGGGAACAACAGACTGGCTCAAAATCAGGAACGGAGTAGGTCAAGGATGTATATTACCACCCTGCTTATTTAACTTATATGCAGAGTACATCATGAGAAATGCTGGACTGGATGAAGCACAAGCTGGAATCAGGATTGTCGGGAGAAATATCAATAACCTCAGATATGCAGATGACACCACCTTTTTGGCAGAAAGAGAAGAAGAACTAAAGAACCTCTTGATGAAAGTGAAAGGGGAGATTGAAAACATTGGCTTAAAACTCAACATTCAAAGAACAAAGATAATGGCATTTAGCCCCATCACTTTATGTCAAATAGATGGGGAAACAGTGGCTGACTTTATTTTAGCGGGCTCCAAAATCACTGCAGATGGTGACTACAGCCATGAAATTAAAAGACACTTGCTCCTTGGAAGAAAAATTATGACCAACCTAGACAGCATATTAAAAAGCAGAGACATTAATTTGCCAACAAAGGTTTGTCTAATCAAAGCTATGCTTTTCCAGTAGTCATCTATGGATGTAAGAGTTGGACTATAAAGAAAGCTGAGAGTCAAAGAATTGATGCTTTTGAGCTGTGGTGTTGGAGAAGACTCTTGAGAATCCCTTGGACTGCAAGGAGATCCAACCAGTTCATCCTAAAGGAAATCAGTCCTGAATATTCATTGAAACTACTGATGCTGAAGCTGAAACTACAATACTTTGGCCACCTGATACAAATAACTGACTCCTTGGCAAAGACCCTGATGCCAGGAAAGATTGAAGGCAGAAGGAGAAGGGGATGACAGAGGATGAGATGGTTAGAGGGCATCACCGACTCAATGGATGTGAGTTTGAGTAAACTCTGGGAGTTGGTGGTGGACAGGGAGGCCTGGCGTGCAGCATCCATAGGGCCACAAAGAGGTGGACAGGACTGAGCAACTGAACTGAACTGAACTGAGTGGTCTACACAGTAATCTAAAAAATGTCTGATTAACAACCTGCATAGCCTCAAAGCCAGAATTCTGGTCATTAATTATGATTGTTTGGGAGTGTAAGTACAAATATAGGGTTATAAACTAAATTTATACTGACTTCAAGATTTGCCAAATAAGTTATTAGAATAAATCACTGATAAGAGTTTATTGTCTTATTCCTTCTTTACCCCTGACATAAAATTCAAGAAAAAAATTCTGTTAGAGATCCTCACGGATTGAATCTATATTTCAATATATAAATATCTTTCAGTGTAAGTTGTTCCCCCTTTTGGCACATCTAACTAAGAGTCACCAGACTAAATAAAATGCAAATAATTTGAGAATCAAGTGAAAACCATTCCCAGTTCTTGGATTCCTCTATGAGGATCCTAGAGGAAGTGGGTGAAGATTTTATTTACTCTGGAGGAGAAATCACAGCAGTGCATAATTTATGTGTGTAACATCTACATGGTTATCAAATCTACATTATGGAGAGAAAGGAGGTAGAAGGGATACTGCTGTGAGAGGGCAACATTGCAGATATCCTAGTGTTTTAAGGCAGAAATCAATTGACTGCTCAATGAAGTGGAATCAAAGTTCTTGGGAAACTCAAGATGGACTACATTAAATATGTTACAGTGCACTCAAAAAGATGTTCAATAAGCAATATAGGGATCTGTATCTAGAAGGAAGTTTATTTGAATATATATATTTTTTCTTCCAGTGAAGGAAATTTAGAAATACTGGAACTAACAATTTAGATTCACATCTTTCTAAGGTCTTTTTGGCACTCTCTTCTCTCTAAGGGTATGAAGAACAAATCTACAAAGCTCTCCCTGCTGGGATTTTGCTTGGAACCAAAGACATTCTCAAACAATTATTTTCTCACTAACACAAAGGAGAAGTGTGACTGTCACCACCTCTTCTTTTCCTGTGGCCCCTAATAACCCTAAATAATATTTCAGAAACAATCTATCTTATTATTTATTATTCTCCAGTGAAGTTCTTTTCCCTAATAGAGATCAAATGTGTCTTGCATTATTTCATATTATAGCTAAATTTTGACATCTTCTGATCTATGTGTTTTATATATATATATATATATATGATAATGATATGAATGAAATATAATAAATTTTAGAGTTAATCTAAGGGCATGTCAACACTCAATTTAAAAAAAGCTAACAAACATTTTCTTAATTAGGATAAGCATTAACCTTCATTTTTATCTAGTATTTTAAATCAAGTGAAGATTAATTACTGTGAAGACTAGACAAAATGATGCCCATTTAGTTTCCCAATTTTCATGTAATATGAATTGATTAACTTTTGGACAACCTCATGCTATAGCTAAACTCAGTGATTCATTCGTAATTTCTTTCAGTGTCTCCATAAAAACAATTTGTATTTCAGAAGATATGCTAAACACAAGCAATCTGAAATGAACAATAACTATTTTAAAATAGTTAACTTTCACAGAAACTGGAAAACATCCCAAATTAATTTCTATGAATTCTTCAACCAGCAGATTAAAATTGAAGAGCTAAATTTCATCCAAATTTATTTTTCATTTTGTTATACATTTATGAGACTGTTTAATTAAATTGTGATAACAGTCATATCTTAAGGAGTATCATTGAGTGAAAGTAAAATTTTCATTAATAAATCTTGAGTGGCTAGGAAAATAGAAGCCATCTATGGATAATCTAACTTAGCCATAGAAGTAAAACTGTAACTGGGTGTCCCAGGATTCAAAAGAAGTTCAAATAATTACTCAAGTTACAAAAACTTAATATGTCATCTTCTTTGATAGCTCCTTATTTGTATTTATGGAACTGTGAGCTATCTCCTCTATTGGAAAAAGACAAGGGGATAGGGGTTTTGGTAAAAGTCTACAGGACAAAGACATTAAGAATATGGTAATCAAATGTCTACATGATGTTAAAACTGACAGGGTTCTCGTTACCATCTTTCTAAATTCCATATATATGCGTTAATATACTGTATTGTTGTTTTTGCTTCTGGCTTACTTCACTCTGGATAATGGGCTCCAGTTTCGTCCATCTGAGTAGAATTGCTTCAAATGAATTTTTTTTTAATGCTGAGTAATATTCCATTGTGTATATGTGGTACATATACACAATGGA
>SRVM01044819.1:0-12013 GCA_007570785.1 Antilocapra americana | reverse complement strand
CATCTGCGTTCCTTTTGTTGTCTCCCATGTTGGGTTCTCATTACTGTCTTTCTAAATTCCATATATATGTGTTAATATACTGTATTGTTGTTTTTGCTTCTGGCTTACTTCACTCTGGATAATGGGCTCCAGTTTCGTCCATCTGAGTAGAATTGCTTCAAATGAAGATCCAGTCTTTGAAAAGATCTTCAATCTCTCTCCAGTCACTGGCCACCACCTTCTCTTTTCCTGCCTTTCAGATATTTTTGCAATTTTAATTATTATGTTCCTATCGTCTACTCCTGCACTCCCCTTTTTTTCCATAAATCTCAATTATTCTCTTACTCTAAAGTGCTTTTACTGTACATGCCAAACACTCTGGATTGAATGGGACGTGGTCAATTTATTCTAAAAGAGCATCAGAATTTTTTTTTTATTTCCTCTCCTTCTAAACTGTTAGGAGGGAGGACGTTTCTTCTTAACCCTAGTGCTTCTATATACATCATCCTGGTTCCCTCCATCTCTCCAGGAAGAGAGGTTGGAAAACACTGAAATGTACTGATGGTTGCAAAAATGCCACCCCGTGCACACTTTGAACACAATTAGACCCAGTACTCCATTTACCTTATCTATTCAAAGCTATTTGACTTTTTTTTGGCTGCTTGGCATGTGGGATTCTAGTTCTCTGACCAGGGATGGAAGCTGTGGCCCCTGCAGTGAGAGCTGGACCAACAGGGAAGTCCTGACAGATATTTTACAATAGATGCCTGAGCCAACCAAGTGCCTCTAAAACATGCTGCTCCACCCACAGATCAAGCTGATTCCTGTTGCAATGATTTGGCTATCAATTCCAGATTTTAATTACCTGAATTCTGTACCTTGGACAGGTCCCTTCATGTTTCTCTCATGGATGCAATGTCTACCTGCCTGGCTTCAGATTTGGATTTGTGGCTGAGGCAGTGCCAATGGGCTTATTCTCCTGTCTACACATAGAACAGATGGGCTTCAGTGCCTCATCTCAGGTACCAACACTAAGCCCTCAAACCCCAACCTAGAGCAATGTGGACCTGGAAGACTGGCTTTCTTTCAAGGACAACTAATATGCCATTTACTATGTATAAAAACTGCTCTAGCCCCATCTGATAATACACCCAGTCTCTGCTCTGAAGAGTCCACAATTGAATGAAATCAAACTATAGAGTGTATTACAGCTCTAATCATAATACAGATAAGAATGGATTTTGGATTTCCTCTGTTGTCTATATAATTCTTGTCTCAGTCATTAATAATGGTCAAAAGACATTATTAAGCTCCTCTCTTGACTGGACTTTTCTAGTTTCAGCAATTATCTCTGAGAAAGGTAGTGACTATTCTTCATACTCCTGGAGAGGAAAGATCTGCAGGTGGTTTCATTTTCAGTGAATACACGTCCTTTTCTTCACTTGCTTCAATAAAGTGGTGCTGCCAATGAAATAACATTTGTGAACAGCTTGCAAAGCCACAAACAGCCAATCCCTGGTAACCCAGGCGGCCACCTAATCAGCTTTCAACTGGAAAGTTGGAGTAAGACTTAAAATTGGACCTGGGTAAGAGCTCCAGTAGCCAGGTTATTAGATGAAAAGTACGGGAGAGCTGCAAAACACAGAGAAGATCTCAATACATCTGCTGTTAAGGCACTTGGATCTAAGATTGGCATGTACATGTCTTGAACAAATATCAGATACACAAAGGAGAATGAATTTCTGGGAGAGAAACAGGGAAAAAAAGGAAGAAATAGGTTCCAGTGCCATTCTCTGAGATAAGATCCTCTGCCTGCCTTTTGGCAATAAACCATGTTTGTCACTAGCTAGTATGTTAATATTTATTTCCTCCTAGAACAAAGCTGAAAATATTGCAAAGAAACATTAGCGTCAGTCTAGCTCATCACCCTTACTTGACACAGGAAGAAACAAGTCCAGAGGGGTCAGGTGGCTTGGCAAAGGAACCACTTGTGGGCTAGTCAGTATCAGAACTGGATCTGAGTGCAGTTCCATGTCTTGACCTCTAATTCAGTGCACTTTCTCTTAAAAGTCGCCTCTCAAAAAATCATATGGCTCATAATCTATAGCATCATTAGAAAGTGAAAGTGACTCAGTCGTGTCTGACTGTTTGCGACACCATGGACTGTATAGTCCATGGAATTCTCCAGGCCAGCATACTGGAGTGGGTACCTGTTCCCTTCTCCAGGGGATCCTCCCAACCCAGGGATCAAACCCAGCTCTCTCACGTTGCAGGTGGATTCTTTACCAGCTGAGCCACCAGGGAATCCCAGTATCATTAGAAAGAAATTTTACTTCAAAGATTTTTTCCTTTTGAGACTATACTGGCAGCAAATCTTGTACCTCTTAAAACTAACTAGTCTAACTTACATTTAACTGAGGCCAAATCACCAGAGAATTCATCTTTGCATATGCATATTATATTTACAATGGAAATAGATTTCCTTCTTCCTTTCTTTGTTCTAGTTTAATGTTTCAGTTTGGCTGTACTTATTGATAAGCGCCAGGTAGCATGAAGCGCTGGACTGATGGCATAAGCCATGCGCTACAAGCAGTCTGGAGCCATGGCAACCTAAGTCTTGTGGAGATGGCATGTAATAGTACCAAGCAAAAAGAGGCTCTGAATAAAACTCTATTTCCCATTCATGATCACCTTGGCAGCCACAGCAGACAGAAACCGTCCTTTCATACCTAGGTCACCAAATCACTTCAAGGCTGTTCTGTTCTAGAAACTTCTCTGGAAGAGAATGTGATGAAGTATCAGCATAAGTAGCTCAACACAAAGAAAAATAGAGCTACTCCAAAACATAACCATCACAAGCACGCATGTGGGCAGTCTCTATGTGTAAAGGAATTCAAGATTCATTTAATAATTCAAATCACAGAAGCCATGATAGACCTTAACTGAAGCGTGAGCAACATGGCATCAGGTGAACTTATCTGAGTGCAGAAGCCCCAGGTAAACAATGTTTGTGGAAATAGAAATTCTCTGTTGAACAGCAGTAAGAGTATAATGGCCCTTGCTGCCCTCATTCTTAACTCTCATATCTGCAGTCCCAGGGACCTCTGTACACACAGGAAAATGGAATTATTTCCCATTCTCTGGGGGGGCTGCATCTCCCCTTCCCAAGGCCTGTGTAGGCTGGCCATTTCGAATGCTGGGTGTATGTCAGCAAGTACGTGTATTCATTTCAGCTTCCTGAAGCATTTATGAACATAGGTTAGTCATATTTCAGCCACAATATGGGAGATAAGACAGCCAGGAGATCTCATAGGTAGGTTGTGAGGAATAAATAATGAAAAAGCACTTTGCAAAATATGAAGTATGTTCCTAACGCTCAATAGCATAAGATACTTTACTTGACCATTAGCCTACTTCATCACCAGCTCCCTGGAAGGAAGGCAGGCTTCATCAGCACAGCCTCCAGTTACGGATTGGGTCATAGAGAACAAAGTAACTTAGATGGGAGCTGTTTCATCTCAAATGAAACCAGGTCATTAAATTTTTCCAGAAGATGCCCAGTTCTCGGGATCTTATGACCCCCATTAACTGTTCAAAAATAAACTTTGTAATAAGGTAAAAGCTGATTTAATCTGTTCATTTCATCTGGAAAAACACCACTAACAATGTATTGATTTTTTTTCTTCATAAAGAAGGCAACTTATTACCAGATACTTGAGCCTAAGATGGTCTAATAAAGTGGCAGAACACAGTGGTAGAATTGTAAATAAGGGCCCCATACCAGCAATTCATTTTCTAATGCTGGAGCCCAGGGACTAACACCATTTTGAAACACTGATATGTAACAGATGATTGAGACTAAACTATATAGATGAGGCTGACACCATAGAAAAACTGAATAAACAAAAATGACACAGGTCTGGAATTTCTGAAAAACAACCAAATCTTGCAAAGCTGATGATACAATGTGAATAAAATAAGCATTCTCTCCTTAGTTGATTTACAACCAAGATGAGATGACAAATATGTATGATGTAAAGAAAGGACGAAGCTTTCTATAACATTTTAGAGGAAACACTTTTCACCATTCTTCTTTCTGTACCTCCACTTACCCTACCCCTAAAAAGAAGGAAAATATCTCTGTTTTAGGCAGCTACTCACTGTAAATTGCATCTTCAATAAAAGTCACTCATAAAAGTTTCTGTTCCGTCTTTTATAAAGCAACTCCTGTACATATTCACCCATGTTCAAGTGAAATATTATGATGTCTGGAATTTTCTTCAAAATAATCCCATGGCGGTAGGAAGGGAGAAGGGGCAGAGATCAAACCTGATTGATCATTGGTTGATAATTATGGGTCGAAGATGGGAACACAAAGTTTCTCTGCACTACTTTTCAAATGTTTAATGTTTGAACATTTCCATAATAAGTTTATAAATCACCATCTACCTTGGAGAGCAAGCTCAAACACTGGTCATCATTAACAGTAAGTATTTTCTCATAATAACTTTCCTCTGGAGAGCGGGAAACCAGATCAATCCTGCATTGGAAGTGGACTCAGAGAATAGGGGTCAGAGGCTCTGGACATGTGGCTTACCAAACTCATCAGCATCTGGCCAGGAGTGCAGAGACCAGCATCTAAGATATTTGATTCCTGACAGAAGACTTCAGGCCAAGGATCCCACAAAAGATTATAAATAAAAGCACTGAGTGGCTCTGTGATGACCTCTATAAAGACTCATAACCCCAGTCACAAATGAGAAACAAAGTCATCACGTGTAATGCCATACAACCGAGGATGGTATTATAGGAAAGCAAGGTATGTTCCATGGAATAAATTTGGGACCACAGCTGCCTCTAGAAGAAACAAAGTAAAAGCATCTGCCCATTTCAT
Organism: Antilocapra americana; assembly: GCA_007570785.1. NCBI lineage: Eukaryota > Metazoa > Chordata > Mammalia > Artiodactyla > Antilocapridae > Antilocapra > Antilocapra americana. The sequence continues at coordinate 7,140 of SRVM01044819.1, read as the reverse complement.
GCTTTAACTTATTCTTTGGACTGACTCTGAATCTTGTTAATATCAGGGGACCAATAAACATGAGTGGATTTGGTGCTGATTTCTATCCTGAAAATCCAACCCCATTCATCTTTTTTTAAAACTTTTTATTTTGTATTAGGGTATAGCTGATTAACAAACAATGTTGTGAGAGTTCTGGGTATACAGCAAAGGGATTCTGTCATACATATACACGTACCCATTCTCTTGTTTTTCTCTATTGTAGAGGTTGAAAAGCTAAACACACACTTGCCTGGACATCTTGAAGTTACTGGTAGCCATATGCAAAATGTATTGTCTGGAGGCTCCAATAACTGGATAGAAAGAAGGAGCCACCAGGCCAATGTGTTGAGGAAGGCAAAGCTGGACAACTCTCAACAATGCCTGCTAGACACATGTATGTTACACTACTGTTCGGTTGGGGCTTTGGTTACATGCAGCCAAATACACTCTTATCTGCTTCAGGAAGAGAACCAATGTCTTCCTATGCAAATGAGAACCCAAAAGAGATATGTATGCTGCTAAATGTTTAACAACCAACTTTCTGAAAGGCAAAAAGGAAAGACCTGATTTGTAAAGTTTGCCAGTTTTTGTGGTGTGAAAACTCCCATCATGGCCAAGTTCAAGCTACCAACGGATATCATCAGTGGTGAAGTTGGGAAGGAATGTGCATACACAGTTGGCAGCAGTACAAACTGGCTCCAACACACCACGGGTTAGGACCTATCTCGAATTCCCAGGAAGCCAGACTCAAACAAATTGCTTAGAAACTGCCTCTAACTCCATAGAGAAATGGTATTGAGGTGCAAGAGATGACACAGGGAAGATGGATGGGAAGGAGGAAGAAAATGGAAACAGCATGGATTATTTTAGAATTAGTAAATACTTACCAAGCTGGAAAACATTACTTTAATGCCTAGATTTCCTTGGGAGGCAAGAGCTTTAGAACAGCGATCTCCAACCCCTGGGCCATGTATTGGTACTAGGCCAAACAGCAGGAGAGGTGAGCAGTGGGTGAGTGAGGGAAGCTTCATCTGTATTTACAGCTGTTCCCCATCACTCCCATTATCACCTGAGCTCCGCCTCCTGTCAGATCACTGGTGGCATAATAAATACAATGAACTCGAATCATCCTGAAACCATCCCCCTGCCCCAGTCTGTGGAAAACTTGTCTTCCATGAAACCAGTCCCTGGTGCCAAAAAGGTTGGGGATCACTGCTTTAGAATTCTAAGATAACAACAACTTGGGAAGGAAAGGTCTTGTGCTATTTGGTTATTTCACCTGAGTCAGATTTGGTTCTGTAACCATTAGGCAAACCTAAAGTGCAGGTACCTCTGTGTTTACTACTTATTTAACCCTTAAGCCCAAAACATGGTATTTGCACACAAGATATTTCTTTTCATCCCCACAATCATTCATCAGTAAAGAAATTAATTTTTGTGCTTTTTACAGATTAGGAAACTGAAACACAGTTCAGTTCAGTTGCTCAGTTGTGTCTGACTCTTTGCAACCCCCCTGGACTGCAGCATACCAGGCTTCCCTGTCCATCACCAACTCCTGGAGCTTGCTCAAACTCATGTCCATCAAGTTGGTGATGCCATCCAACCACCTCATCCTCGGTCTTCCCCTTCTCTTCCTTCAATCTTTCCCAGCATCAGGGTCTTTTCCAATGAGTCAGCTCTTCGCATCAGGTAGCCAAAGTATTGGAGTTTCAGCTTCAGCATCAGTCCTTCCAATGAATATTCAGGACGGATTTCCTTTAGGATGAATTGGGTGGATCTCCTTGCAGTCCAAGGGACTCTCAAGAGTCTTCTCCAACACCACAGTTCAAACTTCTCCAACAGGCACAGTCATTAAACAATGTATTCAAGGTACGGCAGCGTCACAGTTTACCTCTTATGGAAGTAAACATTTGTGATGGTACTTCTGACTACAACCCCAGCCAGTGTGGGGCAGAACTGCAGACACAGGGAAGGTTTCTTTTAGTGACCATTGGATTCCAACTTATGAAGAGAATGCTTAGTATGGTGGTTTATAATGAATACAAAGACAGTAGCTTGTTTTCCTTCTTTACAGGAATTGCGCCTCTAACACAAAAACAAAACCTACAGAAACTGCGTATAAAAGGTATTATCAATTTTAACATTTATTCCTCAGACTGCATAGTTTTAAATTTTAGTAACAGTTCAGATCATTGGCACTTCAGTTGCATTTATAGATAATTGCTCGTAAAATGAAAAGGGTAAAAAGAAAATCAGAAGCTTCTAGAAGAGAAAACTGAAAATCCTATAGAGAAGATAATCATTTCAATAATGGATATAATTATTGCTAAAGGATAGTTTCTGCTCAGCAAAGCTGAGAGTACTACTTGTACTTCTCTTTGCTGAACTCCAACTTCTCCCTCAGAATTGTGAATGTGATCCCAGATGGGAAAAAAAAATACAGCTGTTAGAACAAAATCCAAATATGACTAAATGAAATATCCCGTATACCTACCAGACTCAGGAGTGATTTCAGAATCCAGTTCTTGTCTCTTCATCACAGGATCCCAAATGCCACCAGTGAGAGGGGAGTATAGCTTCAGTAAATAAAGATTCACCTTGACAATGCAATTACTATCAAGTGTTGGGGAGACCAGCCTACAGAGAAAAGGAAAGTTTTCATGGGCTCTGAAGAAAGGTTAGGAGAGGGAGAGAGAAGCAAGAGGTGAGTAGAATGTGGAGCGATGGGGAAAGGCAGTCTTGGGGGGAATTCTGAATGGAGGTTGCTAATATTTATAAATGCAGAGGATTCAGAGACTGAAGGAGGTGAAAGCTGACATAAAGGTGGGCTATGAAAGATGGAAGGAATTTATCCAAAGCTAAGTGGTCTAATGTAACAGTACCCATGAACCAAGCTGCTGCATCCAGAGAGGCTGAGGGTTTGCATGTTTGATGTAGCAAAGTAGAAAACTATCTCCCTCAAAATCAGACAGAGGCTTGTGCGAATCGGGGACAATCCTATGGACAGTTTGTTGGCACCCTCAGCCCTCTGGGTAGACCCTGATAAAAGCACACTCATCATGCACAAGAATGTACACTCTGTACTAGAGGACACTGCTGAGTCCCACCATACCCAAGACCCTGTAGCAGGTATAGATAATGAATGCTGCATCAGGCCAGCTTCTGGGACTTCCATTACCACCAACTAGTCTTTCATAATACAAATCAGTCAACGTTCTCTGCACCAGAACAACTGGAAGCAAAGTGGACTGATGCGTTAGTATAAAACCTCCCAAAGTCTTCTTGCTTCAGTAGACACTAAACCCCACAAGTTTGCAGATGAGTTACCCCAATTGCCTTTCTGGGTGTATCCAGGACTGTAGAATGAATGTGTAACTTGTTTTAAAATTTCTAAGTGAAGCAAGGGTTCTTGTGGGGTACAAAAAGGAAGGATCAAGGATTTTAGGCAAGATTCCAAAGGGACATACTTACTTTCAAGTATTTGGGAAATACGTTGCTGAAAACACAAGGTATTAAGCCCTGAACATTGAGCTATGTTCCAAGCGTCAGAAAACGGGCTCAGAAATTTACTACCTCAACAGTCACATAGCTTTCTAATCCAAATAAATCAGAGGCCTGATGGTACTGAAGTGAAGACTCTGTGCCAGTTATCAATGTATTGTATCTTAGCTCCAAATTCCCAGGTCCATACACACTATGCGATAGTGGACAGAATTCGCTTAACATCCCTAGTTTACAATGAGCACGATGCTGAGCTTTGCCAGTAGAGGGCGTCGGAGGGACATTGCAAGAGAAAATGACTTAGTTCCAGGCTGCTTCCGGCAGCTGTCAGGGGTGTGGTGTACCATGGGACAGAGGTCAGCGGTGTAGATGCGAGGATGTATAGGAGAGAGGCATGTGGATCGGTGACTCCGAATGGGCACGGGATGTGAAGATAGCAGGCGGACAGAAAGATATCGTGGTGGCAGTGATGGAGGCTGTGCTTGGGCAGGACAACACAGACTAGCCCTCAGGAAGGCTGACCTAGCTACAGCTACTGCTGAGTGTGTAATCTGCTGATGGCAAAGATCCATGCCGAGCCCTGGATATGGCGCCATTCCTTGGCAGGACAAGCCACCCACCTGTGGGCATATGGATTACTCTGGACCTCTTCTCCCACTGTTGGGATTCTCCAGGCAAGAATGCTGCAGTGGGTTGCCCTTTTCTCCTCCAGGGGATTTTCCCAACCCAGGGACTGAATGAGCTTCTCCTGCATTGGCAGGTAGATTCTTTACCACAGCGCCACCTGGGAAACCCTTCTTTTCCCATAGAGGGAACAAATATTTGTCCACACTGAAGCAGACATGTATTCTGGAAATGAGTTTGTCATCCCTGCCGGTAAAGCTTCTGCCAGCACCACCATCCCTGGATTCACAGAAAGCCTTATCTGACATATGGCAATCCAACCCTGCATTTCATCAGGGAACATGTCCCCCACCAAGGAAGTGCAGCCATGACCTTGTATCCTTAGACAATTACCTTGTCTTTGACACCCTCCATTACCCCATAAGCACCTGGCATGATTGAGAGGTGAAATGGCTTACTGAGGACTCACAGTGTTAACTGGGAGAAAACACCTTGCTAGGAAGGGATTCAGCCTCCCAGGATGCAATTTATGTTTGAAGTCACAGATCGTCGTGTCCGCCATACCCAGAACATATAAGTCCAGGAATTAAGGAGTGGGAGAGGCAGTGGGAATGGCTCCTGTTACTATTACACCCAATACCGCAATTCCTGCATTTTTGTTTTCCATGCTAGAAATTTTGAGCTCTACTGTCTTGGAGATATTAGTTCCCAAGCAAAGGATGCTTCCTCCCGGGGCCACAAAAGTGGCTTCAGGGAACTGAAGGTGGGAGGTGCCAACTGACCATTTTGACCTTGTGTCACTGAACAAATGGGTGTAAAGAGGGGTTCGTCTACTAACTGAGGTGGTTGATCTTGATTACCAAGGAGAAATCAGTTTGCTGCTACATGATGGAGGAAAGGAAGACTGTGTCAAATAAAAAAAAAACACCTGACTGAGGTCAGAAGAGACCGAGGTAAGGAGGAGGCTACTGCAATAGGAACAGGAAATATGCAAGTGCCTCAAAGGGCAAGCGGAAAGTGTTTTTCTTTTATAGAAACAAGGGACTCAGGCTCGAAAGAACCAATGTGGGGGAGTGGGATGAACCTGTGGCATAATCAGGGAATATCTTTCTTGCTGGTCAGCCAATTCTCAGGAAGTGTTGTTAAGGAGGGGCCATTCCGCATTCTGAGGCTGAAAGCAAGTCAAAGTTCAGGGATCTGTGGAGCAGAGAAGCTTGACTAATGTCTGGTCAAGCCAAACTAGCCAATATTATGTCCAGGTTGGCTAATGGAAATAAATGTGTTTGTGTGCATGTGAGTGCATGCTAAGTTGCTTCAGTGGTGTCTGACTCTGTGTGACCCTATGGACTATAGCTTGGCTCCCATGGGATTCTCCAGGCATGAATACTGGAGTGGGTTGCCATGGCCTCCTCTAGGGCATCTTCCTGACCCAGGGATGGAACCCACATCTGTTACATCTGCATTTGCGGGTGGGTTCTTTACCACTAGCGCCACCTGGGAAGCCCATGGAAACAAATAGTTCAGTTCAATTAATGAGACAGAGAACGGGAATTGGGAGGGTCTGTGTCTGGCCTTGTCATAGGTAAAGAAGAGGGAAGGGCCCCAGCCCAGGTCTTACCTACATCCTATGAGAATAGACTTTCTTTGCAATAAGCCATTTCCTGGAACACCAAAGGGTTGGGGGATTTCTTTCTCTTTTTTCCAGCTTTATTGAAATGAAATTGACATTAAACATTGTCTAAGTTTATAAAGTGTACAACATTTTGATTTGGTACACCTATATATTGCAAAATGATGACACCACAGCTTTAGCCAACTCCTCTATCCTGTCACATAATTACCTATTTTTCAGATTTATTTGTTTGTTTGGCTGTGGTGGGTCTTCATTTGTACATGCGGGCTTTGTCTACTTTCAGTGAAGAGGGGCTACTCTTCATTATGGTGCATGGGCTTCTCATTGCAGTTACTTCTCTTGTTGCAGGGCACAGGCTCTAGGCACATGGGCTTCAGCATTTGCAGTGAGTGGCCTCAGTAGTTTCGGCTCCTGAGCTTTGTTACTCCAAGGTATGTGGGATCTTCCCAGACCAGGGATCTAACCAGTGTCTCCTGCATTGCAAGGTGGATTCTTAAGCACTAAACCACCAAGGAAGCCTCTACCATTTCTTTTTTATGGTGAGAACATTTAAGATCTCCTCTCAGCACCTTTCAAGTCGATACAGTATTATGCTAACACAATTCTACCTGCATTATTAGCTATAATCACCATGTTGTATGTTAGATCCCAGAACTCATTGTTCTTAAAACTGGAAGTGTATACTTCATGGGACCATTGTGTGATGTGTGGAGGTCCTTGGACATGTTATACGGAATGGAGTATTAACCACTGGACCATCAGGGAAGTCCCTGTAAAATCTTTTGACACAGTCTCAATATGGCTATGGATGTCACCTTCATTTCTTTATGTTTTGTTTCAGCTGAGTGCCATTTTGCAAGTGTGTGTATGGGAGTCACTTACTTCCCTCCTCCCCATTATTGTTATCTCTAGCATAAGGAACAGTCTCTCTGGATACAAGAGACCGTTAATCAGCTTATCCAGCTGTTTAGTGATCACATAGCTTGGGTAAGGGTTTGGTCGCTGTTCTTCATGACCCGCCTCATCCTTAGGGAGCAGAGTTTTAGATTCTGTTTTAGGGCCACTGTGTGTTGTCATATAAGAACGAGACAATCCACATGTTAGACCATTGCTACGCCGATTTCTTCACTTGAGATGCCCCTTTCTCCACATAATTGAATTCTGTGCAACTTTCAAGGCTCAGCTCAACTGCCATGTATGTCTTTAAATTTTCTCTAATCAGCCCAGACAGTAGGAATCCAGCTTCTCTGAAATTCTTTCCCTCTCAAAGTCTAGTTGTCCTTTCTTTGTGCTGTGGGTTTTATCAGTTACATGTTCATATATATATATATATATATATATATATATATATATATATATAT
>ML664254.1:9757-21591 GCA_007570785.1 Antilocapra americana | reverse complement strand
CTTTGGTCTCCATTTGCATGAAATATCTTTTCCAAGCCCTTCATTTTCAGTCTATATGTGTCCCTTGTTTTGAGGTGGGTCTCTTGTAGACAGCATATATAGGGGTCTTGTTTTTGTATTCATTCAGCCAGCCTTTGTCTTTTGGTTGGGGCATTCAACCCACTTACATTTAAGATAATTATTGATAAGTATGATTCTGTTGCCATTTACTTTGTTGTTTTGGGTTTAAATTTATAAATCTTTTCTGTGTTTCCTGTCTAGAGAAGATCCTTTAGCATTTGTTGAAGAGCTGGTTTAGTGGTGCTGAAATCTCTGAGCTTTTGCTTGTCTGTAAAGCTTTTGATTTATTCTTCGTATTTGAATGAGATCCTTGAATACAGTAATCTGGGTTGTAGATTTTCCTTTTTTGTAACTTGAAGCATGTCCTGCCATTCCCTTCAGGCTTGAAGAGTTTCTGTTGAAAGATCAGCTGTTATCCTTATGGGGATCCCCTTGTGAGTTATTGTTGTTTTTCTGTTGCTGCTTTTAATATTTGTTCTTTGTGTTTGGTCTTTGTTAATTTGATTAATATGTGTCTTGGGGTGTTTCACCTTGGGTTTATCCTGTTTGGAACTCTCTGGGTTTCTTGGACTTGGGTGGCTGTTTCCTTCCCCATTTTAGGGAAGTTTTCAATTATTATCTCCTCAAGTACTTTCTCATAGCCTTTCCTTTGTCTTCTACTTCTGGGACTGTTATGATTCGAATGTTGGGGCACTTAACATTGTCCCAGAGGTCTCTGAGGTTGTCCTCATCTCTTGTAATTCTTTTTTTTCTCTCTGTTTCATTTATTTCCACCATTCTACCTTCCACCTCACTTATCCTATCTTCTGCTTCATAAACTGTGTCATTTTTTAATGTTTTCTTTTCAAGGAACTTGTTCATTTCACCTAAGTTGTAAAAATTATTCATATTATTATTTTAATGTATTTTTAGTATACTTTAATATAATGTTCCCTTAGTGTTCCCTACAACTGATAATTTTTTTTCCTTCTTAACTGATATAGTGAACATTTAATCATTTGTTGCCACTTTCAATGAAACAACCCTTGACTTTGCAAACATTAGTCAATGTTTATCTGTCTTAATATTTATTGATTTTTATTCTGTATTTTTTTCCTCAAAATCAAATGGTTTTACTCCTATGTTTATTTTTTAACAATTTAAAATGAAACTTTAGATTAATGATTTTATTTCACCCTTATTTTCTAATATCAAAATTTAAGTATATGCATTTCAAAGTATTCACAGTTTCAGTTGCATTCTACAAATCTACTGATTTTGTAAATTTATTACAAATTCATTTAAAGTATCTTCTGATTTCACCTTTGGTTAGTGTTATGTGGAAGTGTCTTATTTTATTTTCAGAGTTTTGCAGTTTACTGCATGCCACAATGTTATTGTTTTCTAATATAATTACATTGCAGTCAAAAATTATGCTCTATTTCATCTCAGTTATTTTACATATATTTTCAGTTAAGTTCAGTCACTCAGTAGTGTCCGACACTTTGTGACCCCATGGACTGCAGCATGCTAGGCCTCCCTGTCCATCACCAACTCCTGGAGTCTACTCGGACTCATTTGCATTGATTCAGTAATGCCATCCAACCATCTCATCCTCTGTTGTTCCTTTCTCCTCTTGCCTTCAATCTTTCCTAGCATCAGGGTCTTTTCCAATGAGTCAGTTCTTCACATCAGGTGGCCAAAGTATCAGAGTTTCAACTTCAGCATCAGTCCTTCCAATGACTAGTCACACAGTCCCACCCTATTGGTCATTTGGCTTGAAGTGTCCCAGTGCTAGAGCAAGTAGTCTGTTGGATGGGGCCAGGTCTCAGTGACAAAGATAGAAACCTCCGTAAGAGATTATGTCAATGAATTTTACTGGGGTCTCTGCCACCAGTGTCTTTGCCCCCACAGTGAAGCCAAAATTTGCCTCCCTAGGAGATCCTCCAAGACCAGTAGGTAGGTCTGACCCATGGTCTTATGACATCACTGCTTTGCCTGTATCTCCAGTGCATGTGAAACCTTCTGTGTACCTCTAGTAATGGCTTTTGTTTCCTTCAGTCCTATGGTACTCTTGCTCTCAATCCCCTTTGGTCTTCAATGCTAAATATTCTGAGGGCTCCTCCTCCCAATGACAGACCCCCAGGCTGCAGTGCTGGCATAGAGCTTAGAACTCTCACTCCTGTGAAAGAACCTCTGCAATATAATTATTTTCCAGTTTGTGGGTCACCCAGATAGCAGGTATCCGATTTCATTATATCATGAAAGTGCCCCTCTTAACACTTCATTGTGGCTTCATCTTTATCTTTGGGGGTGAGATCTCTTTTTGGTATCTTTGAGAACTTTTTTTTTTTTATGACTACTCAGAAGTTAATTATAGTTTTATTGATCTCATGATATTGATGAGCTCAAGTACTTCTCTGACACTTTGTTTCCACCACTAAATAACTACTTCTAGTGAGATGACCATTATTCATCCATTCATTTTCAATATTGTCTTCTTCATGAATCAATGGATCATTTTCATATGAATCTGTTTCTGGTTTCCATTATGATTTATTGGTCTATTAGATGATTATTGTGCCAATTTCATGCTTAGTTTATCTTTGTAGTATTTAATATCTGCTAGTATATGTTGTCAAGAATTGTTCTTAATTATTGATTTAGCTATTCTTGTTTCACATATATAGTTGAGAATAAATTTATCAGTTTCCAGGATAAATATTCAGGCTTACATTTTAGTCGAAATTGTATTTAAATTACAGAACAATTATGGAAAATGTGATATATTTATAATGTTATTATTTCCAAATCCTGAACGTGGTGTTCCTTTCCAGTTATTTACATCTTTAATCTCTATTTGCAGTTTTCTTTCCAGCTTTATTGAGGTATAATTAGCAAAATTTAAGACAGCTAAAGTGTACACATAAGCATCTTTTCCAACTACAATGCTATGAGACTAGAAATCAACTACAAGAAAACTAAAAAAAAACCTTGGAAAGTAAGCAACATACTACTAAACAGCCAATGGATCACTGAAGTCAAGGAGGAAATTAAAAAAAAAATACCTAGAAAAGAAAGAAAATATACAACAGTCCAATATTTATGAAATGTAATAAAATCCATTCTAAGAAGGAAGGTCATAACAATACAAGCACACCTAAGGAAGAAAGAAACATCACAATAACATAACCTGACCCTGAAAGGAACTAAAGGAATAAGAACAAACAAAAGTCAAAGTCAGTAGAAGAAAAGATGCAAAGATTGGAACAGAAATAGAGACTAAGGGAAAAAAAAAATAGAAAGATCAATGAAACTAAAAGGTTCTTTGAAATGATTAAAAAAATTGATAACATATGCCATATACCAGACTCATCAGGATGAAAAGGGAGAGGACCTAACTCAATGAAATCAGTAATGACAAAGAAGGTAGTACAACCAACACTACAGAAATAGAAAGAACAATAAGAGACTCTTACAAACAACTGCATGTCAATAAATTTAACACCTTAGAAGGAATGGACAAATTCTTGGAAGGGTATAATCTACCAAGACTGAATTAAGAAGAAATAAGGAACATAGAACAATTACCAGCACTGAAACTGATTCTATAATTTAAAACCTACCAACAAACAAATGTCTAAGGCCAGGCGTCTTCACAGTTGAATTCTATCAGACATTTAGAGAAGAGTTAGCACCTATCCTTCTGAAACTATTGCAAAAATTGCAGAGGAAGGAACATTCCTAAACTCATTCTATGAGGCCATCATAACCATAATACCCAAATCAGACCAAGATATTACCAAAAATTGCAGGTCAATATCACCAATGAATATAAATGCAAAAATTCTCAACAAAATATTAGCAAACAGATTTCAACAATGTATGAAAAAAGTCACACATTATAATCAAGTGGGGTTTATTCTAGAGATGTAAAGATTTTCCAATATCTGTAAATCAATTAATGCAATAACACCATATTATCAAATTGATGAATAAAAATCAAATGATCGTATCAGTAGATGCAGAAGAAGCTTTTGATAAAATTTGGCAGCAATTTATGTTAAAATCTCTTCAAAAAGTGGGCAGAGAGGGAACCTACCTCAACATAATAAAGGTCATGTATGACAAATCTAGAACTAACACCATACTCAACAGTGAAAAACTGAAACCATTTTCTTTAAAATCAGGAACAAAACAAGAATGCCCACTCTTGCCACTTTCATTCAGCATAGTTTTGGAAGCCCTGGCCCAAGCAATTAGAGAAAACAAAGAAATAAAAGGAACCTTAATTAGAAAGGAAAAATTAAACTGTCATTGTTTATAGAAAGCATGATACCTAAATAGGAAAAATTAAAGGTATCCCCAGAAAATTAATAGAGCTTATTATTAAATTCTATAAAGTTGAACGATACAAAATTAATATACAGAAATTTGTTGCATTTCTATACATTAACAATGAAATATCAAAAAGAGAAATTTATAAATATGTACCATTTAATTTCTCATCAGAAAATAAAATACCTAGTAATAAACATACCTTAAGGGGCAAAAAACACAATACTCTGTACTATAAGACACTGATGAAAGAAATTGAAGACTACACAAACAATTGGGAAAAATATATATATATACTGTGTTCTTGGATTGAAAGGATCAATATTGTTTAACTGACTAGACTATCCAAGGCAATCTTGAACTCAATTCAATCCAAATTAAATTACTTATGACACATGTCATAGAAGTAGAATAAATATATTTAACTTAGTGGAAACACAAAAGACACTGAATAGCCAAAAAAAAAAAAAAAAAAGCTGAGCCAAAAAGAAAAACACAAAACAAAAGATCTCCAGAAATCTGGTTCTCTAAATTCAGACTATACTGCAAAGTTATAGTAATCAAAACAGTATAATACTGCCATACACATAAACTTTAAAAAAGGACACATAGATCAATGGGACAGAATAGGAAGCCCAGAAATAAATCAAAACATTTATGGTCAATTAATCTATGACAGGAGCGGCGGCTAAACAGCACAGGAGCGGCCAAGAGGAGATATCGCAAGTCCAAGGTCAAGAGCGGCAGACAAGTGGAGATACCCCACATCCAAGGTAAAGTGCAGTGGCTGCATTTTGCTGGAGCAGCTGTGAAGAGATACCCCATGTCCAAGGTAAGAGAAACCCATGTAAGAAGCTAGGCACTGAGAGAAGGCATCAGAGGGCAGACAGACTGAATCCACAATCATAGAAAACTAGCCAATCTGATCACATGGATCACAGCCCTGTCTAACTCAAAGAAACTAAGCAATGCCACATGAGGCCACCCAAGACAGACAGGTTATTGTGGAGACATCTGACAGAATGTGGTCTACTGGAGAAGGAAATGGCAAATCACTTCAGTATTCTTGCCTTGATAACCCCATGAACAGTATGAAAAGGCAAAAAGATAGGACACTGAAAGATGAACTCCCCAGGTTGGTAGGTTCTCAGTATGCTACTGGAGATCAGTGGAGAAACAACTCTGATGTTTTTGAACTGTGATATCGGAGACAACTCTTGAGAGTTCTTTGGACTGCAAGAAGATTCAACCAGTCCATCGTAAAGGAGATCAGTCTTTGGTGTCCATTGGGAGGACTGATTTTGAAGCTGAAACTCCAATACTTTGGCCACCTGATGTGAAGAGCTGATTCATTTGAAAAGAAATTGATGCTGGGAAAGACTGAGGGCAGGAGGAGAAGGGGACGACAGAGGATGAGATGGTTGGATGGGATCACCAACTCAATGGACATGAGTTTGGTAAGCACCGGGGGCTAGTGATGGACAGGGAGGCCTGGCATGCTGCAGTTTATGGGGTCACAAAGAGTCAGACATGACTGGGCAACTGAACTAAACTGAATCTATGACAAATTGGTATATCTTTCCTGTTCCCCTTTGGCTTTTGCTTCTCTTCTTTCCTCAGCTATTTTTAATGCCTCCTCAGACAACCATTATGCTTTTTTGAATTTCTTTTTCTTGGGGTTGGATTTGATCCCTGTTTCCTGTACAATGTCACGAACCTCTGTCCATAGGTCTTCAGGCACTCTCTCTATCAGATAGAGTCCCTTGAATCTATCTGTCACTTCCACTGTATAACCATAAGGGATTTGATTTAAATCATACCTGAATGATCTAGTGATTTTCCCTACTTTCTTCAATTTAAGTCTGAATTTTGCAATAAGAAGTTCAATATTGGAGCCAAAGTCAGCTGCTGGTCTTGTTTTGCTGAGTATAGAGCTTCTCCATCTTCAGCTGAAAAGAATATATTCAATCTGATATTGGTTTCTACCATCTGGTGATGTCCATGTGTAGAGTCTTCTCTTGTGTTGTTGGAAGAGAGTGTTTGCTATGATCAGTGTATTCTCTTGGCAAAACACTATTAGCCTTTGCTCTGCTTCATTCTGTACTCCAAGGCCAAATTTGCCTTTACTCCAGGGATCTCTTGACTTGCTACTTTTGTATTCCATCCTCCTATAATGAAAAGGACATCTTTTTTTGGGTGTTAGTTCTAGAAGGCCTTGTAGGTTTTCATAGAACTGTTTAACATCAGCTTCTTTAGCATTACTGGTTGGGACACAGACTTGTATTACTGTGATATTGAATGGTTTGCCTTGGAAATGAACAGAAATTATTCTGTTATGTCTGAGGTTGCATCCAACTACTGCATTTTGGACTCTATTGTTGACTATGATGGCTACTCCATTTCTTCTAAGGGGTTCTTGCCAACAGTATTAAATATAATGGTCATTTGAGTCAAATGAATAGTAGATATAAGAGTCATTTAAGTTATATTGCAGAGTTCCAAAGAACATTAAGGAGAGATGAGAAAGACTTCCTGAGTGACCAAAGCAAAGAAATAGAGAAAAACAATAGAAAAAGAAAGACTAGAGGTCTCTTAAAGAAAATTAGAGATACCAGGGAAATAGTTCATGCAAAGATGAGCACAATAAAGGACAGAAATGGAATGGACCTAACAGAAACAGAAGATATTAAGAAGACGTGGCAAGAATACAGAGAAGAACTGTTCAAAAAGATCTTCAGGACACAGAAAACCATGATTGTTGATCACTCACCTAGAGCCAGACATCCTGGAATGTGAAGTCAAGTGGGCCTTAGGAAGCATCACTACAACCAAAGCTAGTGGAAGTGATAGAATTACAGCTGAGATATTTCAAATCCTAAAAGATGATGCTCTGAAAGTGCTGCACTCAATATGCCAGCCAATTTGAAAAACTCAGCAGTGGCCACAGGACTGGAAAAGGTCAATTATCATCCCAATCTCAAAGAAAGGCAATGCCAAAGAATGCTCAAACTACTGCACAGTTGCACTCATCTCACACGCTAATAAAGTGATGCTCAAAATTCTCCAAGCCAGGCTTCAGCAATACATGAACCATGAACTTCCAGATATTCAAGCTGGCTTTAGAAAAGTGGAAGCAGAGACAGATTTAATTTTCCTGGGATCCAAAATTACTGCAGATGGTGACTGCAGCCATGAAATTAAAAGATGCTTGCTTCTTGGAAGAAAAGCAATGATCAATGTAGACAGCATATTAAAAAGCAGAGACATCAATTTTCTGACAAAGGTCCATCTAGTCAAAGCTATCTTATTTACAGTAGTCATGTATGGATGTGCGACTTGGACTATGAAGAAAGCTGAGTGCTAAAGAATTAATGCTTTTGAAATGTGGTGTTGGAGAAGACTCTTGAGAGTCTTTTGGACCACAGGGAGATCAAACAAGAAAATCCTAAAGCAATTGGTTCTGAGTATTCATTGGAAGGACTGATGCTGAAGCTGAAACTTGAATACTTTGGCCAACTGATATGAATAACTGACTCACTGGAATAGACCATGATGCTGGGAAAGATTGAAGGCAGGAGGAAAAGGGAATGACAGAAAATGAGATGGTTGGATGGCATCATTGGCTTGATGGACATGAGTTTGAGCAAGCTCCAGGAGTTGGTGATGGATAGGGAATCCTGGAGTGCTGAAGACAATGAGGTCACAAAGAGTCAGATATGACTGAATGACTGAAATGAACTGAATGGAAAAGAATTTGTAAAATTATGTGCAGTGGTAAAGAATCCACCTACCAATGCAGGAGACACAAGGGACATGTGTTTGATCCCTGGTTGGGAAAATCGCCTGGAGTAGGAAATGCCGGCCTACTCCAGTATTCATGCCTAGAAAATTCCATGGACCTAAGATTCTGGCAATCTACAGTTGATGAGGTCACAAAGAATTAGATATGACTGAGTATGCATGCATATATAAGTATATATATATACCTTTCTGTACACCTGAAGCACTGTCAATCATGTATACTTCAATAAAATAATAAAATGTGCATATAGCATGAGTATTTGATATATGTATATGTTGTGAAATAACTCCTCCCATCAAGTTAGTTAGCATGTCAATCAACTTGTAGTTTTATGTTTAGACATATACCACAATTTTTATTTGATTTTCTCCCTGATACATATTTCTTCTACTCTAACCAGTATTATTTAGGAAAATTATTTTCTAATCTTATGTTACCAAGTTATACAACTGTTATTTTTTTGTATATTTATCTTTTCTCCATCATTCTTGTTAAACTCATTTATTGATTTTAATCACTTATCCATAAATTTCTGTTCATTTTTTCACTGAAAATGATAATTCTGTTTCTTCCTTTTCAATTGTTACGTAGTTCATTTTTTCCTTTCCTTATTTCACTGGATTTTCAATTATTATATTGTTTATTTTTCCTTACTCATTTCAATGGATAAGAGTTCCAGTATAGTGATGAATAAATGTGGTGATGATGGTGTTTCTTATCTCAGAGGGAAATCTTTCAACTTTTCACTTTCATGTGTTCTACTTGTTGTTGTGTTTTTGTAGATTTAATTCATCCGAATAAAGAAATTTCTTTCTGTGATATTGCAATTTATAATATGAAATATGTATTTGATCTTAGTCCCACTTTCTGCCTTGCATCTCTCAAAATCCTTGAAATTTCCTGAACAAATAAAAATAATGGGAAAATTTCCTCTTATAATATTTGGTCTCTTATTCTCAGTTACTGAAATTATCTGAGAACTGTAAAGATGAAAAGATTATTTTGTTGTGCATAATTAGCACAGTTGAACTGATGTTTTGTTAAAGAGATGTCTTTTTGAAATCCTCTAAAGATGTTGAAGTCTAGTAACTGGGGGAATCAATCATAAATAGAGGATTATAATTTTTAGGCCTACCCCTGATTTCCAGAGAGGGTAAAGTGGCTAGAAATTAAATCAATTGCTAATGGCTAATGATGTAACCAATCATGCCTAGGTAATGAAGCTTCCATTAAAAAAAAAAAACAAAGAAGAGGGTTCAGAGAGCTTCTGGATTGGAGAGTCAGAAGGCTTCCATGTACTATTGTGCCATGTCCCAAACTCCATGAGGACAGGTTCTCCATTGTTTAAGACCTCTCTGTATACATCTCTTCATTTGGTTGTTGACTTGCATTGTCTAATAATCTTTGTGCTAAATCAACAAACTAGTGAGTAAATTATTTTCCTGAGTTCTGTGAGTGGCTCCAACCATTTAATTGATCCCAAGGAGAAGGTGGTGGGAATCATTAATTTATAGCCAGTCTGTCAGAAGTATAGGCAACAGTACAAACTTGTTATTGACATCTGAAATGTGTGGCAGTCTTGTGAGAGAAAATCTGTTTTATTTTCATTTGCCAGATAAACACAAGCTAAGAATCTTTCCAAAGCTTTTTTTTTAATTGCATGCATGAACAAGATTATCTGGCCAAGAAATAATCATAAATATAAATTTTGACCTGTGTGGCATGGGTGCCAAAAGCCTTTGTTTACTTAGCTTAATTGCCAAACACCTGTTTTGTTTACTCTGATTGTGTTAATTTTAACTTTTTTGCTGTCTCCCATTTCCTAAAACAGATGATCCTGCCATCATCCTCTTTTAATAACTTGATTTTCAAAAAATAGTAGTATTTTGCCAACCTGCTTGTAACCCAGGGACACCTAATGCCAAACTCTTCAAGACTAGTGTTCTATAGAAGTTATGTGATATAAAAATAACTCTTAAAAACAATAGCCACCTGGAATCTTTTAGGTGGAATATGCTCATTGTAGAATAAAGTGTTTGAGTAATGACTATAATATGTAAAGAAAAATATACTCATTATGATGTATGCAATTTTAAAATACAAAGGGTCAGTTATCTATATATGTCCTTGTGTTTTAACTCACATATAAGTTATTGTTGAAGATTTGTTTCTTTGAGGTCTGCACCACAAAATATTCAATTAATATCTGATGAGGAGTCAGGGCTTTCCCGATGGCTCAGGGGTAAGAATCTGCCTGCAATGCATAAGTCACTGGAGACATGAGCTGGATCCCTGGGTCAGGAAGATCTCCTGGAGGAGGGCAAGGCAACCCACTCCAGTATCATTGCCTGAAGAATCCCACTAACAGAGAAGCCTGGTGGGCCATAGTCCATAGAGTCGCAAAGAGTCGGACACTAATGAAGCGAATGATCATGCATGCATGAGGAGTCAATAGTAGTAACTGTGGTATTTTCTGTTTATTTACACACTTTACTCAAGTTTACTACTGCTAGAGAAGGTGTCCTTTATCTCAATAATACATAAAAACTACTCTATGAGAGGAGGTCAATATTAGCAAGAATGTAGGTTTTCATTTTTTTTTTTTTTCCAGTAGATGTTGCTCTTGTAGGAACTTCCTTGGATAAGAGGAGCAGTGGCTTGATGGAGCAAGAATAATGGATGGGAGAACAGTAGAGGAAGACCAAGAAAGGGAGATTTTTGCAAGTTCAGGAAAAACGTATTTGTTGTGGACTGAAAGATGACCCAAAGGAAACAGTAAAGGAGCAATTAGCAAGTTTCCCTCAGCTTGCTTACTAATTTGTTTTTATGGTTTAACGTACCTTTAAAAATTATTTATTTTAATTGGAGGATAATTGCTTTACAATATTGTGATATTTTTGGCCATACATCAACATGAATCTGCCACAGGTATACATATGTGCCCCCTCATCATGAACCCCCTCACATTTCCTTCCCCACCCAATCTCTCCGGGTTGTCCCAGAGTACCAGCTTTCAGTGTCTGGCTTCATGCATCAAACTTGCACTGGTTAACTATTTTCCATCGGTAGTGTACATTTTTCAATGCTATTCTCTCAAATCATCCCACCCTCACCTTCTACTGCTGAGTCCAAAAGTCTGTTCTTCACGTCTGTGTTTCCTTTGCTGCCCTACATGTAGGATTGTCAGTATCATC
The DNA here is from genome assembly GCA_007570785.1 of Antilocapra americana. Taxonomy (NCBI): domain Eukaryota; kingdom Metazoa; phylum Chordata; class Mammalia; order Artiodactyla; family Antilocapridae; genus Antilocapra; species Antilocapra americana. The sequence continues at coordinate 10,218 of ML664254.1, read as the reverse complement.
TTTCTAAATTGCATATATATGCATTAATATGCAGTATTTGTATTTCTCTTTCTGACTTAGTTCACTTTGTATAATAGGCTCCAGTTTCATCCACCTTATTAGAATTGATTAAACGCATTCCATTTTATAGCTGAGTAATATTCCATTGTGTATATGTACCACAGCTTTCTTATCCATTCGTCTGCTGATGGACATCTAGGTTGATTCCATGTCCTAGTTATTGTAAACAGTGCTGCAGTGAGCATCGGGTTAGATATCTCTTTCAATTCAGGTATCCTTAGTGTGTATGCCCAGCAGTGGGATTGCTAGGTTGTACGGAAATTCTATTCCCAGTTTTTTAAGTAATCTCCACGCTGTTCTCCATAGTGGCTGCATTATGAGCAACATTATAAGAGGGTTCCCTTTTCTCCAGACCCTTTCAAGCACTTGTTTATAATTGTTTTAATTAATTAATTTTATTT
>ML664252.1:0-31117 GCA_007570785.1 Antilocapra americana | reverse complement strand
TGGATATAACAGGAGACGTTTTCCAAAATTGGCTGTAAGAATCTTTTGGATGGACGCATCTTTTAGTTGAGGATCCCATGGGAAACAATCTGGAAAATATTGGTTCATGTTCCGACTGCTTTACTCTACATAACTATCACCTTTGTAGATGTTTACTGAACACTACGTGTCAGTACACTGTTCTCAGTGATTCATAGTTTGTAACTCAGTCCTTACCACAACCGTGTGAGGCAAGTGCTGTTGTCATCCCTAGTTGAAGGACCAGAGTTCAAAGAGGTTAAGTAAGTTGCCTAAAGTGGCACAGCTGGGAAGAGGAAGTCAGGACTTGATCCCCAGCCATCCAGTTCCACCAGCTATAGTGTGTGGTCTCTCCACTAAGCTGCTAAGAGCTCAGTTGTCTGACTTGCCCTACACCCTCTGTTTGCCTCTTCACCCCATCCCCATCCCTCTGCTCCAGCAGGTCAGGCATCTGCTGTCTTTTCTGTGCCTCTGAGCCTTTGTTTTGGGAGTTCTTGTCACCCAGCATGTCCTGCCCTATGCTCCTTGCACTCTGTCCTCATTTCCTTAGCAACTTTGGCTGCTGGGGCCTGCAGGATGCTTCTGCCCCCCATTGGCCATGGGGCACCTGACCCCTCACCCACCTCTGTTGGATAAGGCTCCCCAGCTGGGGCATGAGGTAGAGGCCCAGCTGGTTAGTAGTTACCATGCTCTGTCAAGGACCTAGGCTCTACTAGGCACTGGTCTTACTCCTTGTGACCCCCACGGGCTGGCCCTCGGTACTTTCTGAAGGGCCCACGTCCTTGCCCTTAGCTCAGCACAACAGAGTCAGTGGCCTGACTCCCATGCCCCAAGGCAAGGCTATTTCCTGCTCCCTGCAGCCCCGACTTCCCTTGAGCTGTCACAGGAGGCCCTCCTGACTGGACATCACAGCTGTCTCTTAGTATCTGGGCGCCACCTCCCCCAACTTCCTTTCCTGGACCACGTGTACACACATCACCTGGCCAGTTACATTCCCGAGAGGACTATTGGCCCCTGAGAGACAGGACTCAGATATTTCTATGTCCTCATGGTGCTCAGCACAATGCTGGGCCTGTGAAAAGCGGGAGTTTTCCAGGTGGCACTAGTGGTAAAGTACCCACCTACCAATGCAGGAGACTTAAGGATACACAAGTTTGATCCCTGGCTTGGGAAAATCCCCCTGGAGGAGGGCATGGCAACCCACTCCAGTAGTCTTGCCTGGAGAATCCCATGGACAGAGGTGCCTGGCAGGCTACAGTCCCTGGGGTCGCCAAGAGTTGGACATGACTGAACCAACTTCGTACATATTGTGCACATATTGTGAAAGGTGTTAAATGAGTATTTATGGAACGGAATTCACCTTCTGTCAGACGCACTAGCATGCATGCCATGCTGTACCTGTATAGACTGTTTTGAGCTCAAGAGCTTTACTGACCGAGGGGACTCCTTGGTCATCTGAGCAGCAGACTCTTACCATCTCCTCCACCCACCATGGTCCTTCTTCTTCTTCTTGCACATGCAGAACCTGGGAGGCCATTGAGGGTGGGACTGCAATAATACACTGCTTAGAGAGGAGGTGCCTGTGCTGGTACCAGCTGCCTGTGCCTCAATCAGATCATTGCAGTCACTCAGCCATGTCCAACCATTTGCGACGCCATGGACTGCAGCAAGACAAGCTTCCCTGTCCATCACCAACTCCTAGAGCTTACTCAGACTCATGTCTATTGAGTTGGTGATGCCACCCAACCATCTCATCCTCTGTCATCCCCTTCTCCTCCTGCCTTAAATCTTTCCCAGCATCAGGGTCTTTTCCAGTGAGTTAGTTATTAGCATCAGGTGGCCAAAGAATTGGAGTTTCAGCTTCAGCATCAGTTCTTCCAAGGAATATTTAGGACTGATTTTCTTTAGGATTGACTGGTTGGATCTCCTTGCAGTCCAAGGGACTCTCAAGTGTCTTCTCCAACATCATAGTTCAAAAGCTTCATTTCGTCAGCACTCAGCTTTCTTCACCATCCAACTCTCACATCCATACATGACTACTGGAAAAACCATAGCCTTGACTAGATGGACCTTTGCTGGCAAAGTAACATCTCTGCTTTTTAGTGCCTGTGCCTAATTGCACCCTAAGCAGCAGCTTCTGGGTCAGGATTGGCCTGGATGCCTCCACTTAACCCACCCCCCCGTCAGAAAAGGCATTGCTAATCAATCACAGCGTCCCTTGCACTAAATCCAAATAGGGACTCAGAATCTGGATGAGCTCAGGACTGGACGAGCCCACCACCAAGTGATTCGAGGTGCCTTTACCAGACCTTAGACTTCCCTGGTGGCTCAGATGGTAAAGCATCTGTCTGCAATGCAGGAGACATGGGTTCAATCCCTCTGTTGGGAAGATCGCCTGGAGAAAGAAATGGCAACCCACTCCAGTATTCTTGCCTGGAAAAGCCCATGGACGGAGGAGCCTGGTAGGCTACAGTCAGTCCGTGGGGTCACAAAGAGTCAGACACGACCGAATGACTTCTCTTTCTTCCACTTTACCAGACCCTAAGGACCCAGATTGATTTTGTATCTCTGGCCTGAAAAAGTCTCAGCTTTGTGAAACACTCTAGAAATCAATGAGGACAGGGTGTCCAAGTGGTTAACGCTGAGGGAATATGCTGCCTTTTCCCTGTGCTCTATACACATGAAATCAAATCCTACCTTCATCAGATGTGTGCTTTGGGGCTTCCCTGGTGACTCGGATGGTAAAGAATCTGCCTGTAACTCAGGAGACCTGCGTTTAATCCCTGGGTCAGGAAGATCCCCTGGAGGAGGAAATAGTGACCCACTCCAGTATTATGGCTTTGGAAATCCCATGGACAGAGGCTATAGTCCATGGGGTCGTAAAGAGTCAGAGATGGCTGAGCGACTAACATTTTCCCTAGAAAATCAAAGGGAGTTGAAGCAGAGAGGATCCTTGCAAGGAATGAATAACATGAAACTATTTTGTCCACTCCAGGTTTGTATATTGCTTGTTTATTCAGTCAAGGAACGTGTACTGAGTACCTAAGGTCTTACTTGGCTTGATTGGGCTGCCATAACAAAGTACTGAAAACTACACAGCTTAAACAACAGAAATTTATTTTGTCTTACTTTTGGAGGCTAGAGGTCTACGGTTAGGGTGTCTGCATGATTGGCTTCTGATGAGGTCTCTATTCCTGATTTATAGACACCACCCTCTCACTGTGTTCTCATACAGCAAAGAGAGACAGCATCTCCCTGGTTTCTTTTAATAAAGGCCCTAATCCCACCCATCATGGGAACACCACTCTCAATACTTCATCTAAACCTGGCTTAGTTGCAAAGGTCCCCATCTGCAAACACTGTCACACTAGGGGTTAGGGCTCCAACATACGAATCTAGGGGCACACAGTTCAGTCTGTAACACGTACTTGTGCTGCACTGTGACCTAGGTAGGGGGACAGTGGTGAACCAGGTTGTGTAATGAGCTACAGAGAAAGAAGAGGATCCACTGGGAATAGAAGCCCCAGCAGAGGCTGGGTGGAGATGGCTTCTAGGGAGGATTCCTTGAGAGGAGGGAAGGAGAAAGTGACTCCAGTGGGGCTGGTGGCGTGGGTACACAAATGTGACCTGACTAATGGCATTTTCTTAAAGTTCTTAATATATTATTAAGTGAAAATAATGCAAGAATAGGATTATACAAATTGCCATTTAATTTTTTTATATATTTTAACACAATACACTCTAGTATTAGGTTATCTGCAAGATAAGGACAGGATTTTTTTTTCCCCAACTAAAGCCCAGGTCAATAATTTCAAAAAACATTTTTATTTATACCAAATGTTTGAAAGCACTGAATCCTCATCACTAGACCACCAGCGATATATCAAATATTTGAACGTGCTTGTATGATTTTACATAAACTAGATTTCTTGAAATATGCAGATTCTGTGTTATTCTGTACTTCGTGTGATAGCAATACAAACACAGCAAATATTTATAGTTTTTTAAAAATTGATTTTATTGAAGTATAATTGATTTGCATTGTTGTGTTAGTTTCCCATGTATAGCAAAGTGATTCAGTGTGTATGTGTGTGTGTGTGTGTATAGTTTGCATCTGCTAATCCCAGACTCCCAATCCATCCCTTCCCTATTCCTCTTCCCCCTTGGCAACCATCAGTGTTCTCTATGGCTGTGAGTCTGTTTCTGTCTCATAGATAAGTTCATTTGTGTCATATTTTAGATTCCACATATAAGTGATATCGTGTGGTATTTGTCATTTTCTTTTTGACTTACTTTTCTGAGTATGATAATTTCTAGGTCGACCCATGTTGCTTCAAGTGGCATTAGTTGTTTTTGTTTATGGCTGGGCAGTATTCTATCATATATATATATCATGCTACATACATACATATATACATATATGTATGTATGTATGCTACATTTTCTTTATCCACTAGACTGTTGATGTAAATTTAGGTTGTTTCTATTTATTGCCTATTATAAATAGTGCTGCTATTAGATAGGAGGTTCAGACAGTAAAGAATCCATCTGCAAATCAGGAGATACAGGTTGAATCACTGGGTTTGGAAGATCCCCTGGAAAACGAAATGGCTACTCACTCCAGTATTCTTGCCCAGAGAATTCTACCACGGACAGAAGAACCTGATGAGCTACAGTCCATGGGGTTCCAAAGAGTTGGGCACAACTAAGCAACTAATACTTTCATGAGCATAGTATGTATGTATATCTTTTCGATTATCCATAGCAGTTGCACCAACTTATATCCCCACAAACAATGGAAGAAGGTTCCCTTTTCTCAAGACCTGCTCCAGAATTTGCCATTTGTAGGCTTTTTAATGATGGCTGATATGACTGGTGCATTTATTGTAGTTTTGACTTGCATTTCTCTTAACAATTAGTGATTGGGTGTCTTTTCATGTGCCTGTGGCCCTCTGTATTTATCATTTTAAACTCAGCTCTGGTGAGATGGCCTGGTCAGGGACTCCTCTTATTCACATGACTATCTGAATGACTGCATTTGGAGAGAGCAGTAAGAGTCAACATCTGAAGCCCTTTCAGTATTTGAGGCTCCTGCCCCCCCTCCTGCTGCTTCCTGCATGTGCCTGACCATGAGTGAAAGAAATTGAAAGGGCTTTGCTCATAGAAAGGACTGGATGCCAAGAGCATGGTGAGAGCAGGCCTTTCTTAGGTGGGGCTGGCTGTCGCTGCCCATAGAGCTGACTGAAGATAGGAGTTGACCAAAGCCAGGCTCAGAGCAGCAGAGAGTGCTGCCCATGGAGGCACCACAGAGGGACTGTCTTGCTTTTGGAGAGAGGCATTGAGAACAGCATGCCCTGGAGGGAAGGTCGCTGCCAAAAGGTTCCGGGATGGGACCTGGACAGCTGCCCATTGTGGGGGTGTCCAAGCCTCACTCACATCTGGGATCAAGGGGCAAATGCAGGGAGGGTAAGGAGAAGAGGGCAGCCTGGAACACCAGAGGCTGCATAAGGCCACACACAATGGGGTCCACTCTGTGCTGGAGACCATTTTCTGCTCAGCCCCATTTTGTCCTGGACCAATCCTTGTAGAAAGGGCAATATAAGTGAATTACTGGGAAAATAATAATAATCAAGGCATTTTTATTATTCAATTCAATGAATATAAGATTACTCTGTCAACTTGCTATGCAGTTTCTGAATGTCACTTTCAACATCTATACGTATGTTACTGCAAACCCCAAAGCAGATGTGGACTACATCAGTCCATGCTGTGAATAAATCTGTCCTATATCATTTTCTGTTCTTAATGAAAACTCTTCAGAGCATTTTCTCCTCAGATGATTTGTTCTGCATTTAAGATTCCCTAAGGGGAACTGGGGAATGGCCATGGGACTCAGGCTGGAATCCATGAAACCCACCTTTCATATGATAGCATGCATGCAGAATTGGAAGGACCATAAAAGAATTCCAAACAATGTATGTATATGCTCCCCACTCAAGCAGTGAAGTGTTACCCCCACCTCTGAAGGGTGAACGATGCTTAGTGATATTCTTACAAAGGGTACAGTATGGAAGCAGGGGAACAGGAAAGAAACCTTGCCACAGAGAAGCCTGGTAAACACTTCCTTAGCCAGGTGGTCACAGTTAACCTCTTCAATGGTAAGTTAATTTGAGAACATGTACACTTGATATGTTGTGTTGAGAAGAGCAATTCAACTCTGTGTTGCTCCTCCCCAAAGCTCTTAACCCCAGTCTTGTTCAGTTGCTAAAGTTGTGTCCAACGCTTTGTGACCTCATGGACTGCAGCACGCCAGGCTTCTCTGTCCTTCACTATCGTTCTGAGTTTTCCCAAACTCATGTCCATTGAGTCGGTGATGCCATCCAACCATTTCATCCTCTGTCGCCCCCTTCTCTTTTTGCTTTCAATTTTTTCCTGGGATCAGGGTCTTTTCCAATGAGTCGACTCTTTGCATCAGTTTGCCAAATACTGGAGCTCCAGCTTGATCATAATCCCTTCCAATGAATACTCAGGGTTGATTTCCTTTAAAACTGACCCATTTGATTTTGCTGTCCAAGAGACTCTCAAGAGTCTCCTCCAGCACCACAATTTGGAAGCATTAGTTCTTCGGCATTCAGCCTTCTTTATGGCCCAGCTATCATGGTCCAACACCAGTCTAACCATTAGAAAATATCAGACAAACTCAAATCGAGATGCAGTCTACAGAATATTGATCTTCAGTCCTCAAAAGGCAAGTCAATTAGAAGCAGGGAAGCTCTGAGAAACTCTCATAACCTCAAGAAGCCAAAGGGAACATGTGTACTCAATGTGTACCACAGTTGGTTGAATTTTATCCCCCTCAAAAGCTATGTCCAAATGTCAGCCGTCAGTACCTGTGAATCTGACCTGCATTGGAAATGAGACTTTACAGCTGTAATTAGGTTAAGGACCTCAAGATGACATTATCCTGGATTTAGTGTGAGCCCTAAATTCAAGGACTGGGTGTCTTTATAAGAGAAATGAGGGGGGAGTTTGAAGCACACAGGCCCAAAGATGCACAAAGAAGGTCATAAAAAGATGGTCACAGAGATCAGCATCTTGCTCCAAGATATAGCCCACACAAAGCCAAGGAGTACCTGGGGCCACCAGAAGCTGGAAGAGTCATAAAGCATTCTCCCCAAGAGACTTTGGAGGAAGGGTACCCTGCACACTTAGGACTTTTCCTTCTGGAACTCCAGACAATATATTTACATTTTCAGACACTAAATCTGTGGTGATTAGTTCCAGAAACCCTAGGAAACTTATCCAATATCTTGCACGGGATCCTGGAGTGGAAAAATTACATTAGGGAAAAACTCATGAAATCCAAATATAGTGTGGAGTATAAATTAAAAACATTAATATTTCTCTATTAGTCGTGATAATAGATCATAGTAACTGGGAGAGGAAACTGGGTGGGAGGACCTATAGGATACATGGGAACTCTATTATTTATACAGCCTTTCTGTAAATATAAAAGTTTTTAAAATTAAAAATTTTTAAACTGCATGGGGTGGGCTTCCATGGTGGCTCAGTGGTAAAGAATACACCGACCAGTGCAAGGAACATGAGTTTGATCCCTTGTCTGGGAAGATCCCATATGCCACAGAGCAGCTAAGCCCATGTGCCACAAATACCAAGCCAGAAACCTAGAGCCTGGGAGCTGCAGCTACTGAACCCCCCCCCAATGCTAGACCCTGTGCTCTGCAATAAGAACAGCCACCACAATGAGAAACCCTTGCAACTAGAGAGTAGCCCCCTCTTGCTTCAACTAGAGAAAAGGCCAGGAAGCAATGAAGACCCAGCACAGCCAAATAAACAATTGCATGGGAAAACCCCTGCATGGACACAGATTTTTTTAACTTGTAAGTCATCCCAGGGGTATCTTTGTCCTAGAAAATGCTTGTTCCAGCTGGCAACCCATCAGGGTCTGTGAGTCAATCAATGGGGCCCAATTATTCTTTTTCCATTGATTCATCCTGCTCTCACCTCTGTTGACCCTTCACTTTAATTCAAGCGTGTGCCTTCAGCTGAATATGAATTAGTCCTGGCCTCTTTACAACCACATGGAGAACATCATCTGCTTGAAATTACTAAAGACTCAGAATTGGCGAGCCCTGAGTTTGGACAGGACTCTGTATATCATGTTGAAGCTGTCTGCCCCTACCAAATTTTCTGAGGCTTTTTATACCCACAGTGTAGATGGTCTCTATCATTAAGGAGATTTTACATTTGAATCACGAGACTCCACCCCCATGACCATTGTAGATTGAATCAGGACTGAACAAGTGACTCAAGTCAAGCTAATCTAGTAATGTCAATGGTGTCTCAGATTGTGGGGAAAGTGATCAAACTAAAGAAAAAAAAAAGAAACAGAGTTCAGAGCTGAGTCATAACAGGGGGCATGGCTTGGAGCTTATTTCATTTCCTCCCCCTCCCGCCCCCTGCAGCCTTAGTGCTCAAATTTTCCTTGGATGCAATGAGAGCTTAATTCTTTCCCAAATCCCCCTCTAATCTGAGCTAACCATGAAGGTTCTGTTTACTTTTCAATCAAAAGGATGCCTTCTAGGTATACCACATTGTTCAGCTACTCAATCTGCTTGAAATCAAGTGTTCATGTCATTTTCTTGCATACCATTCAAATAAGAATCTCACTACTTCTCCAGGCAACCCATCTCATATTGGTCAACTCCACTTCTTCGAAGGTTCGTTTTGATTGTCTATCAGAAAGTGTACCATTTTATCCCAGGTTTGCCATTCTGGACTACTCAGAACAAGTCCAAACATGTGTGTGCCTTTATTGTTCCCCCACCCACCCACTGCCAAAGCCAAAGTAATATTGTGCATCGGTTTAAAAAAAGATCACATTTTATATAAACCTTATGGAAACGGTCTACTCTCTCTCCACAAGACAGCCCTCCAACACCTCAAAGATGGGAACCATCCAGTATTCTTTTTTGAGCTGGGAACATTGAGTTCTTTCAGTTGTTGCTCACATAGGACATAATAGTCTCAGAAGTTTCCCCAGACTTGATTCACAGTTGTTCTTCCCTGATGTACAGACAGGTCATGTGTCATGAGCAAGTTCAAGATTGAAGCAAGAATGCAGGGTGGTAAATAAAATCTCATGGGTGTAACCAAGAGGATGTGCTGGGGCAAAAGAGTGAATATAGACTTGGGAGGGTGTTTGAAGGCGGCAGACCTCATAGGATGGAGGAGTGTTAAGAATCTGCATGCCTGCTTCAGAAATCCTAAGAGCTGGAAGCTCGTGTGTTGAGAGTAAAACACCAGGAGGAATTGTCATGGAGGGAGAGAATGGAAGGAAGTCCTGACCCAAATCAAAAAGGGGACCAGAGCCAGGATATGAATGGTGTGGATGAGACATTCTCTACTGGTACATCTCTTAGGATTCCTACCTACCCTCCATCCAGGGTACAACAAGTTCCTAACTTGCCTGGGGAGTGATTTCCATTGCAGAGGGGCAGGGGAATTGCTATTTTTGAATCAAATTCTGATAAAGACATGGAATGGTAACGTGGGAGTAACTGTCCATGGAAATTTGTGAGTGGAAGCAAAGGAGAATCTGGCATAGCCAGGCACTGATTCCACCCTTGAAAATACAGCCATTCAGGAAGAAGTCAAAATGCAAGGCTGGTTTTTCTGTAGTAAAATATCCCAATGAGAAAAGTAAGGCAGAAGGGACAAAAGAAACCATCATGGTTATAAATCAATATTTGGGCAAACTATGGGAGATGGTGAGGAACAGGGAGGCCTGGCATGCTGCTGTCCATTGTGTCGCAAAGAGGTGGGCAATACTTGGGGACTGAACAACAGCAACATAAATGAATATCAGGAACCTAGCTTACGAGAGTTTAAAAATAATGGTCACCAAAATCTGACCAAAGAACACATGATCCAGTGTATGAAAGATGGCCTACCTGCAGTCTTTAGTTTCCCGACCACTGCCTTAGATAAAGGGATGCACCCTCCATGTCCCTGATACATTTCACAGCTTTTCTCCAAGCCTTCTGGAACACAGATTAGAAGGTTAGCCCTCTTAGATCATGGAGGCAAAAGCAACAATCTAGGAATGGGGCAGCCACAAGTTAGAAGGAGCCTGGGCCCCACAGGTCTTTGTAGAGCAAGATTGCAATTACAGTGCAAACTTTATGTGAGTGAAGAAGAATATATATGTTGTACACGTCGTATATGAGGTCTCTGTCATACACACCCTGCCACTGGAGAAGAAGAGCAAGACAGGCAGGAAGAGCAACTTTGCCTTTTCCCTGTGGGGTTCTTGATGAACAAATGGAAACAAGACCAAATGGAAGGAACTTCCTGGTTGTCCACTGGGCTTCCCCTGCAGGGGCAAAACTTCAATCCTAGTTCAAGATATTAAGATCCTATAGGCTTCCCAATGCAGCCAAAAATGGTAATAAAAATAAAAATGAAAGAACAAGGAAGAGGTAACCTTATGAGGACTGTTTGGGACAGATTTCAAGTTCTCCTATAAGGTTATGTGCTGTTTGACTTCTCTCCAAACAGTCCCCTTCTATATCTTTTCAAGATGGGGCTCATTTTTCTTTTATTTGTTATTCATTTATTTACTTTTCAACCATACCTTACAGCTTGCAGGATCTTTGTTCCCCAACCAGGAATTAGACCTAGCTTGGTGGTGAAAGCACCAAGTCCTAACCACTTGGTCCACCAGGGAATTCCCCAGATGGGACTGATTTTTCGTATAGATGAAGGAGACAGGCAATTGGAGGAGATCACAACCCACTCCAGTATTCTTGCCTGGGAAATCCCATGGCAAGAAGAGCCTCATGAGTTACAGCCCATGGAGCTACAGAGAGTTGTACACAGCCGAGCAATGGAGCAGACACAAGATAGGCAATAAAGAGAGCTTGTGTGTCCAACTCTTTGCGAGCCCGCCAGGGTCTTCTGTCCATGGGATTTCCCAGGCAAGAATACTGGAGTGGATAGCCATCCTCTTCTCCAGGAGATCTTCCCCACCAAGAGATGGAATCTTGGTCTCCTGCTCTGCAGGTGGATTCTTTACCATCTGAGCTGCCAGGGAAGGCTTTTGAAGCTACTACTAACAGCTCACTTACTACATATGAGCTGTTTAAGCTATTCTGCGCCAGCTGACAAAGACAAATTTTGTTTTCCCAAGCAAATTTTTGTTTTCCTTCCAAGAAAAAAAGATAAATTATTTAGGGATGAGGTGGGAAATTCGCTTTGTGAATTAATGATCGCTTTTATCTCCTGAAACTTGGTTTGTCAGTAACATTCCTTTCTACTTATAGAGATGGTGTTTGTTTATATTCTAAGCAATCTACTTTTTTTCAAAGCCAATGCCTACCTTAGAGGAGAAATGAACTGTATCAAAGCACACAACTTTCAAAGGTTCTTTTCTTCCACAGTGACTCAGAGTGAAGTATCTCTAATCTCCTTTATTGGGACCTGGGGAAGGCTGGGTTTTGCAATGTCAGCTTTTCTGAGCTAGAATGTCGCCAAACACTGGAGGCTGGCTCCAGGGTCATCTTGGTAAGAACAGAACCCTACGTAAGAAAATTTAGTGGCTGGTAGTGGAAAGGAGGTGACCTGTCTGCTGAAACATTTCATCATTCAGTGAATCATTATCATCTACCTAAGCTATAATGAATTCCAGGAAGCACAAGTCAGCAGCTCTCAACACATCAGTGGGTTTATCCCTTGTGAGTGTGTCACAGTCATTTACTGTTGTTGTTCAGTCGCTAAGTCATGTCCAACACTTTGCAACCCCATGGACAGCAGCATGCCAGGTTTCCTTGTCCTCCACTATCTCCCAGAGATAGTTTAAACTCATGTCCATTGAGTCGATGATGCCATCCAATGATCTCATCCTCTGTTTCCCCTTCTTGTCCTACCCTCAGTCTTTCCCAGCATCAGGGTCTTTTCCAATGAGTTGGCACTTTGTATCAGGTAAGCAAAGTATTGGAGCTTCAGTTTCAGCATCAGTCCTTCCAATGAATATTAAGGGTTGATTTCCTATATGATTGACTGGTTGGATCTCCTTGAATCCTAAAGACTCTCAAGAGCCTCCTCCAGAATATTCATGTATTGGTTTTCTTACAATAGTGGAAGTACTGGAGTTTATGAACAATTTACCTTTTTAATAAAAAATATATAAGTCAGAGCAGTGTTTTACTCAGAGTTCATTTGGTTGCAAGCCACAGAAAACAAAGAAACAGTTCCAGAGAAAAGGGGAGGATGAACTCTCTCTCTGGGAAGTTTCAGGAGGACAGCCCCAGGCAGCGGGACTCAGTGATGGTCCAAGATTCTCTCTGTGCATCTCGGCCCCTGCTTTTTGTTGTGCTTGTGTCTTCCCGTGTACATGGTGACTTCCTGCTATAGAACTGGCTTTCTCCATAAGGCTGGGATCCTGACCATTGGAAACTCATGGATTCACATGGAAGCTTACTTGCCCCCTTGACAGCTCATTGGGGATATAAAAAGGGGGCAAATCTCCAAGAGTGTGATTGACCCTTTGGGGTCACGTGCCCTCCTCCAGGCCAGTCACTAAGGGCTGGAAGGTGGGATATGATCATTGGTCCAGTCTGGCACTTTTCCCTACTCCCAAATCTATCACTGTGACTGAGAAGGCAGAAGATGGCAGCTTCTGTTCGGACAGAATGGGTGGAGGCAGGGGGTTGAGCAATTCCCCTAAAGAACGGGGAGTTTTGTCCCCTGAAGAAAGGCAGCTGTTCTTCCCAAGTATCTGTAAGGACTTGCAATGCTGCACATCTTTAAGAGGTCTGAGAGGATTTCCCTGGTGGCCCAGTGGTGAAGAATCTGCCTGTCAGTGCAGGGGACGTGAGTTTGATCCCAGCTCTAGGAAGATCCCATATGCTAAGGGGCAACTAAGCCAGTGTGCCACAGCTACTGAGCCTGTGTGCCCTAGATCCCATGTTCCACAATAAGAGAAGCCACCACAATGAGAAGCCAGCCCACCACAGCTAGGGAGTGGCCTCTGCCTACTGCAACTAGCAAAAGCCTGTATGCAGCAATGCAGACCTAGCTCAGCCATAAATCACTATATAAAACATTTTAAAAAGTGTCTGATAATAGAACTAATGGAAATTTTGAATAACTTGGATAAAAGAGACTAACATTTTCTGAATGCTACAGGAGGGATCAGTCTCCTTACACTGAGAGCCCTTTCAAATGGCTCAATATCCCCTGTCAATAGGATTTCATCAAGGGGCATCATCCCCGCCCTCCTGATGAAAAGCCAGAGAATCCTGGATTTACTACCTCCTTTCCTCACTTCTTTTCATTCCATCCAAACCAGAGTACTCCATACACATGATCTAACAAGTCTAACAATACCAGAAACAGAGTATACCTCCTGCCTTGTGGGCCAGTTATTTTCTTGTCTTTCTGATTTTGTTGAAGAATGAAACACAGGAGATAAAATTTTTCTGAGGTATTGCATACCTGAAAAGGTCTCTATTCTATCATTACATTAGGTTACTAGTTGACAGGGCATAGAATTTAAGTTTGGAAATCGTTTTCTCTTACAGTTTTGAAGATTTTATCCAACTGTTCAGGCTGAGAAAGCTGATTCCATTTCTCCTCATTTTTAATCACTTGCATATTAATGACTTTTTCCTTTCTGGAAGCTTTTAGAGTAATTTCCTTATCCTTGGTATTCTAACATGATAATGGATCTTTTTCCATTCTTTGTGCTGATAATTCAGTGGGACTTTTTAAAATTGATATATGATTGACTTTTAATATTATATAAGTTACAGTGTATAATACAGTGATTCACATTTTTAATAGCTATACTCTATACTCCATTTATAGTTATTACGAAATGCTATATGCTGTACAATATATCCATGTAGCTTATTTTATTTTTGGCTATGCTGGGTCTTAATTGCCAAGGGGGCTCTTCTCTAGTTGTGGCGAGTGGGGGCTATATTTTAATTGCAGTGCATAGACTTGTCATTGTGGTGGCTTTTCCTGTTGCTGGGCACAGACTCTAGGGCATGGACTTTAGGCATGGGCTCAGCAGTTTTTGTGCATTGGATTAGTTACTCCAGGGCATGTGGGGGTCTTCCCAGATCAGGGATGGAATCTGTGTCTCCTGCACTGGCAGGCGGACTCTTTTTCACTGGAAGCCCCTGGTAGCTTATTTTATAACTAATAGTTTCTACTTCTTATTCTCCTTTCCTCTCTCCACTGGTAACCACTAGTTTGTTCTGTGTATCTGTTAGTCTGCTTTTTTGTTGTGGTTATATTCACTAGTTTGCTTTATTTTTTAGACTCCACATATAAGTGAACTCATACAATATTTGTCATTCTCTGTCCAACTTATTTCACTCAGCATAATGCCCTTCAAGTCCATCCATTTTGCTGCAAATGGAAAAGCCACATTAATGTTTATGACTGAGTAGTATTCCTCTCGACATATATGTATATCAAGTTTTATTTATCCATTCATCTATTGATATGGTTGTTTCCATATCTTGGCAATTGTAAATAATGATGCTATGAACATTGAAGGGACATGTAGCTTTCCAAGGTGGGTCTTTCAATCTGTGAATTGGTGTCATTGATCTCTGGGAAGTTTTTTAATCATGGAATTCTCTAGGCTAGAATACTGGAGTGGGTATCCATTCCCTTCTCCAGGGATTCTTTTTGTTATGATTCCTCTAATATTTCTTTCTGGAGCTATAATTTGCCTGTTGGATTCTCTGGATTTATCTTCTACTTTTCTTCTGTGGTCTCTCTGTGATTTTTGTTTGCTCTCTTGGAACTGTCCCTTAAGCTTATCTTCCAACTTCTCTCTCCATATTTTTCCTGCTTCCATAAGTTTAATGTTCAAATGCTTCTTCCTTATGATTAAGAATTTTTAGCATGTTTTTTTTTTACCGTTTCATGGATGTAATCCAACCCCTACGTGTCTGAGTATATTAATCATTTTAAGGCATTATTTTCTCTGTCCACCTGTGTTGTCTCTGAGCTCCCCACTCCTTTTTTTCTGTTTGTAACTTCTGTCTTCTATATTGGATGCTTTCTTCAGATATCTGGTAATCTTTTGCTTTTCAGTCTTGTATTTCTTTACTTTTACTTTTTTACTTTCTTCACTGTGCGATGCAGCTTGCAGGATCTTAGTTCCCCAACCAGGGATTAAACCCATACCTTCTGCATT
Source organism: Antilocapra americana (assembly GCA_007570785.1). Taxonomy (NCBI): domain Eukaryota; kingdom Metazoa; phylum Chordata; class Mammalia; order Artiodactyla; family Antilocapridae; genus Antilocapra; species Antilocapra americana. The sequence continues at coordinate 15,858 of ML664252.1, read as the reverse complement.
GGAAGTGCAGAGTCCTAACAGTACTTATATGTCAGTAGTTACAGATCACTGTCCTGGGGTCCTTGTGTTTCGCTAGAGAAGAATGTTTCAGTGTCCTGCCTGAAGTGTATCCATTGGGCAGAGAGAATTCTTTGAATGGGGTGGCACTGAACCTCTCACTTAATCCTTCTTTTAAAATACAGAGCCTTGGGGCTTCCCTGGCAGTCCAGTGGTGAAGACTACACCATCTAAGGCAGGGGGTTCAGGTCCCCTGGTCGGGGAGCTAAAATCCCACACACCTCATGGCCAAAAAGCCAAATCATAAAACAGAAGCACTATTGTAACAAATTCAGTGAAGACTTTAAACATGGTCCACATTAAAAAAAAATAACTATTAAATAAATAAAGTAAATTGCAGAGCTGCATCCTCTCCACTGTGCCTGTTTCCCCTATTCAACCTCTGATCAGAATAAAAGCCCAGTTTCCTGTCTGTGTCAGAGGCTGGGGAATACGTGGAGATGCGTGGAGCAGGTAAGTGGGTTGTGGATCCCACTTCCAACCCTGCGTTTGGCCCCATCTTCACTCCTACCTTCTGCCAGAACGGGAGCCCGCTGAGTCCTCATGGTCCTGCCTTCTCAGCTCTGCAACCTGCTTCTTCTGCTTCTCATTTCCAAAATGTCAACCTCTCTTCCCTATTTTATTGCTGCTCCCTTCATCGTTTCCCTTTGTATTTTAACAATATCTTATCTTTTGACTATCTTTTTAGTTGGGAACAAACAGCTGAATGAATTTGCTCCATTGTCCACCTTTAGCTGGCAGACCAGAGTCTACCATGCAGGAGCAAAAGGACAGGGTGAAGTGAGTGGGTGGGCTCGGGAGCCAGACACATCTATGGCTGAGTTCTGCCTTCACGTTTCCATAATCCTTTGTGACCTTGGGCAAGATGATCAATCAGCCTCTCTGAGCCTAGTCGGCACAGGGGAATAAGGCCTCATAATGAGTGGAGGGGGTTATATTGTGAGTTTTCTTGAGTTGTGGTGGGAAACTTGGGGATCCACTCAAATCATGACAGGGACCTCAGTGAGCCTCTCATCTTGCCCAGGGAAGTCAAGTCTGTTTTTGAGTTGCCTGCAGGAGTGTGCGATTGCTCTGGAGTCACTAATGGGGCATCATAGGAACTCATTTCGATTTAAGGCCGAGGAACTTGGGGTTCCATCTAGATTAGTGACATGGATCTTAGGGTTCCTATCAAGTTTAAGCTAGGAGTCATGTCTTGGCTCATGTTGAGGCATGGGACATTGCTTTTCTCTTCCTTTTACAACACGTGTGTGTGTGTGGGGTCAGGACCCCTGTCCAGTTGAGGCAGGAAATTGGGGCTGTTTATAGAGGTAAAACAGGGAATTAGGACTCCCCTTGTGTTGTGAGGTGAATACCCAGAGGTGCAGGAGAAGCAGGACTTATCTAGAGTTGAGGGGTTCCTCGGTGTCCTTTCAATTTGCGGCGAAAATCTCTGGGTTACACTTGAGTTAAAATAGGTGAGAAAGGCCTCCTCTTGAGATGTGAGAGGAACGTCGGGTGTCCTCCTGAGATGATGCAGAGACTAATAGGCCCTTATCTAGCGAAGAGGTGGAGAATATGGGTCTCTTTCAAGTTGTGACGGGTAACACGAGGTTCCTCTTGAATGGCGATGCATATCTTGGGGATTCTATTGAGTTGCATAAAGGGGTTGTCAGCTTCCTTTTGAGATTCAAAAGGGAATGTGAGACTGTTCTGGAGATGCTGCATGGATAAGGGCCTCACTTTGCATTGAGGGGGGGATCTCTTAATTTCTTGAGTTTTGGCTAGAAGTTTAGTGTTCTACTCTATCTACCACTTTGACCTCAGGGAAAATCTCTTGAAGCCTCAAAAAAATCAAAGCAATATTCGAGTTTCAAAGAGGAGCCAAAGAAGTTGCTAGAGTAACTGCTGGGGAATCAGGCCTCATCTCACATTCAGACAGAAATCTTGGGATGTTCCTCGAGTTGCGGTGGGCAGTTTTGGATTCCCCTCGATTTGGGACATGGTGCTCTGGGAGCCTCTAATGTTGCCTCAGGGAAGCCAGGCCCTCCTTTCGATGTGGGAGGACCATCGTGGGATCCTTCTGGAGGCACTGCAGTGGAATAGAGCCTCATTGGAGTTGAGGTGTGAAAATCAGGGTTCCTCTCCAGTTTCAACAGGGATATCAGAGTTCATATTAAATTCTTATAAGAGAGTCAGCCCCCATCTCGTTTTGAGGCATGTAACCCCTATTACCTCTCAAATTGTCAGAACTCCTTTTAGTTCAGGTGGGTCATTTGAGCTTTTCCTAGATGTGTGCAACAGGGGAATCAGACCTTTATTCATGTACCAGGTGGGTATACCTGAGGTTCCGTTCTAGTCTCCCCAGGAAAATTAGGCCTTATGTCAAGTGAAGGGGAACATCTTCTGGTTTCTGTCTTGTTGTGGTCAGAAGTGTGACATGATGGGGACCTCAATGATCCCAGGGAGGTCAAGTCTCTTTTTGAGTGTCCTGCAGGAAAAAAGGATTGCTCTGGAGTCGCTGCAAGGTCATGATAGGAACTCATTTCCTTTGAAGGCAGGAAAACTCAGGGTTCCATCTCCATTTGCAACATAGATCTCAGGGTCCCAATTGATATTAAATAGGGAGAGAGGCATCGGCTCAAGTTGAGGCATGGAACTGCGCTTTTCTCTCTTGTTGTAAAGAGGATGGGTCAAGACTCCTGTCCAGATAAGGCAGGTAATATGGGTTTTTATTTAAAAGAACAACAAGGGAGTTAGGCCTCAATTCATGCGATGAGGCAAATACCCAGAGGAGCATGAGAATCAGGACCTATCTTGAGTTGAGTGACAATTGATGTCCTTTCAACTTCCGGCAGGAACTTCTGGGTTTTCCTCAAGTTTGATTAGATGAGAAAGACCTCCTCTTGAGGTGCAAGAAGAACTTTGAGAGTCTTCTTGAGGTGACACAATGGCTAATCGGCCATCATCTCTCCAAAAGGCGGGGAACACCTCTTCCGAGTTATGGCGGTGAACACGAATTTCCTGTTGAATGGCAACGAGTATCGTGGGGATTCTCTTGAGTTGCATACAGGGAGTCAAGCTTTCTCTTGAGATTTGAGAAGGAATTTGCGACTGTACTGGAATCGCTGCACAGGAAAACGACCTCACCTCACATTGAAGGGGAAATCTCTTCATTACTTAAGATGCGGCAGGAAGTATAATGTTCCTTTCCATCTGACACTTTGACCTCAGGGAACCACTCATGAAGCCACAGGTATGTCAAGGCATCTCTGGAGGATTAAGGAGGAGCCGAGGAAGATTCTCGAGTCACTGCAAGAGAACCAGGCCTCATCTTGCATTCAGAGGGAAATCTTGGGATGTTCTTATAATTGCGGTGGGCAGTTTCTCAGGTTGAAATGGCAGTTTTGGATTCCTTTCGAGTTGTGACATGGTCTTCTGGGAGCCTCTAACGTTGTCTCAGGGAAGTCAAACCCTGGTTTCGATGTGCTAAAACCATTTTGTTGCTCTACTCAAGTCACTAAGGTTGGATAGGGGCTTATCTGGAGTTGAGGCATGAAACTCAGGATTCCTCTCCATTTTCGACAGGGTTATAAGGGTTCCTATTAAATTTCTACAAGAGAGTCATCCCTCATCTCGTTTTGAGGAATGTAACTCCTCTTTCGTCTCCAGTTGTCAGAACTAGTTTTAGTGTGGAGGGTCATTTGGGCATTTCCTGGATGTGTGCAGTAAGGGAATCAGACCTTTATCCATGTAGTTGAGGATAAACTTGGGGTTCTGTTCAAGTCACTGCAGGGAAATAAGGCCTCATCTTGAGTTGAGGGGAATATATTGTGGTTTTTCTCGAGTTTTGGTGGAAGTCTTGGGATTCCAGTGGAGCCGTGACAGGGACCTCATTGAGCCTCTCATGATGCCCAGGGAAGACTAGTCTATTTGGAGTTGCCTGTAGTAGAATGGGATTGCTCTGGAGACACTTCCAGGATATTATAGGGTCTCATTTCAAATTAAGGTGGGGTGACTGAGGGTTCCATCTCCATTTGCAACGGGGACCTCAGGTTCCTAACGAGTTGAAACTGGGAGAAATGTCTCGGCTCGTGTTGAGGCATGGGACTCTGCATTCCTCTTGTGTTGTTAAAGGAGAGGGAGTAAGGACTCCTGTTTAGTTGATGCAGGTAATTGGGGCTTTTTCTCGAGGTACAACAAGGGAGTTAGGCCTTCCTTCATGTTGTGAGTCGAATACCCGTGAGTGCAGGAGAAACAGGCCTTAACTGGTGTTGAGAGGCTGCTCAGTCTCCTTTCTGGAGGCAGGAATTTCTGGGTTCCTCTCTAGTTTCAATAAGTGAGAAAGGCGTCCTTTTGAGGCCAGGGAGGAATGTCGGGTGTGACCTCGAGATGAAGAATGGGGCTAATCGGCCCTCATCTCACAATGAGGTTGGGTACACGGAGTTCTTTTGAGTTGCAGCGGGGAACACAAGGCTCCTCTTGAATGATGACACCTATCTTGAAAATTCGCTTGAGGTGTATAAAGGGAGTCAAACTTCCTTCTGGATTTGAGCTCTGGTGGTGCTGCCCCATTAAAGTGCCTCATTTTGCCTTAATGAGGGAATCTCTTATTTTCTTGAGTTGATGGGGGAAGTATAGTGTTTCTCTCAATCTGCCACTTTGATTTCAGGGAACCCCTCGTGAAACCTAAGGGAAGTCAAGGAAACTTTTTAGATATGAGGAGCAGCCGAGGAAGGTTCTCAAAGCACAGCAAGGAAATCAGGCCTCATCTCACATTCCACCGTGAAATCATGATAGGTTTCTAGAGTTGAGGCAGGCAGTTTCTCAAGTTGAGGCCAGCAGATTTGGATTCCTCTCGAGTTGTGACATGGTCCTCTGCGAGCCTCTAATGTTGCCTCAGGAATGTCAGGCCGTGCTTTTGATGTGCAATTGCCATCTTGGTGCTCTACCTGAGTCACTACGGTGGACTAGGGCCTCATCCGGAGTTAAGGCATGTAACTCAGGGTACTTCTTCATTTTTGACAGGGCTATCAGAGTTCCTATTGAGTTTCACCAAGAGAGTTTGCTCTCATCTCGTTTTGAGGTATGTAACTCCCCTTTCCTCTCTAGTTGTCAGGACTCCTTTTAGTTAAGGCTGGGCTTTTGGGCTTTTCCTAGATGAGTGCAACATGGGAGTCAGATATCCATCTGTGAAGCTGAGACTAAACCTGGGGTTCTGTTTAAGTCACCACAGGAAAATAAGTCTTCTTCTTGAAGTGAAGGAGTTATCTTGTTGTTTTTCTCAAGGTCTGGTGACAGCTTGGCATTGCACTCGAGTCATGAAGTCAAGGCAAATTGGGAGATTTTAGGAGGCGCCAAGGAAGGTTCTAGAGTCACTGCAGGGGAATCAGGCCTCCTCTCTCATTCAGATGGAAATCTTGTGATGTTTCTCGAGTTGTGGCGTGCAATTTCTTGAGTTGCAGCCAGCACTTTTGGATCCCTCTCAAGTTGTGACATGGTCCTCTGTGAGCCTCTAATGTTGCTTCAGGGAAGTCAAGCCCTCATTTTGATGTGCAAGGGCCATCTCATGGCTCTTCTCCAGTCACTACAGAATAGGCCATCATCATAAGTTGAGGAGTGAACCTCAGGTTTTGTCTCTAGTTTTGAAAGGGATATCATAGCTCCTATTGAGTTTCTCCAAGAGAGTCAGCCCTCATCTCGTTTTGAGGTATGTAATTCCTCCTTGCTCTCGAGTTGTCAGAACTCTTTGAATTGAGGTGGAGCATTTGGACTTTTCCTAGATGTGTGCAACCAGAGAGTCAGACCTCCATCCATGTAGCTGAGGAGAAACCTGCAGTTCTGTTCAAGTCACCACAGGCAAAGAAGGCTTCATCTCGAGTTGAGGGGGTTATAGTGTGCTTTTTATCGAGTTTTGATGGGACGCTTTGGGTTCCACTCGAGTCGTGGCAGGTACAACAGTGAACCTCTCATTCTGCCCAGTGAAGTCAAGTCTCCTTTTGAGTTGCCTGCAAGAGTGTGGGTTTGCTCTACTGTCACTTCCAGAATATCATAGGGACTCATTTCAAATTAAGTCGTGGGAACTTAGGGTTCCTCTCCATTGCCAACACAGATGTCAGAGTCCCTTTTGAGATGAAACTGGGAGGAAGGCCTGAGCTCGTGTTGAAGCCTGGGACTCCATGTTCCTCTCCTGCTATAAAAGGGGGAGGGGTCAGGACTCCTGTCTCGCTGAGGCAGGTAATTGGAGCTTTTTCTCGAGTTACAGCAAGGGAGTTAGGGCTCCCTTCGTGTTCCGAGACAAATTCCCAGAGGTGGTGGAGAGTCAGGCTTTATCTGTAGTTGAGGGGAAACTCGGTGTCCTTTTGACTTGTGACAAGAAGCTCTGGGTTTCTTTCCAGTTTCAATTGGTAAAAAAAGTGTCCTCTTGAAGTGCAAGTGGAATGTCTTGTGTACTCTCAAGAAGACACAGAGGCTCATCATCTCTCATCTTGCAATGAGGTGGAGAATATGTGGCCTTTCGACTTGTGGCAGGAAGCATGGGATTCCTCTTGAATGATGATAAGTATCTTGTTGATCATCTTGAGGTGCATAAAGGGAGCCAAGATGCCTCTTGAGATTCGCGAGGGAACTTGGGAGTGTTTTGGAGGCACTGCATGAGAAAAATGGCCTGACCTCACATTGAGAGGGGATTTCTTTGTTTCTTGATTTGTTGCGGGAAGTACAGTGTTCTTCTCAGTCTGCCAGTTTAAACTCAGGGTCCCACTACTGAAGCCTCAGGGAAATTAAAACAACTTGAGAGATTTGATCAGGAGCAGAGGAAGGTTCTCGAGTCACTGGAGGGGAATCAGGCCTCATCTCACATTCAGAGGGAAATCTTGAAATGTTTATTGAGTTATGGCGGGCAGTTTCTCGAGTTGCAGCGGACACTTTTGTATCCCCTTCATGTTGCGATGTGGTCTTCTAGGAGCCTCTAATGTTGTGTCAGGGTATTCAGGCCCTCTCCTTAATGTGCGAGGGCCATCTCTGTGATGACACATTCTCGAGTCACTACTACGGAATAGGCCCTCACATTTAGTTGAGGTGTGAACCTCAGGTTTCCTCTCGAGTTTCGACAGGGCTATCAAGTTCCTATTGAGTTTCTCCAAGAATGTCACCCCTCATCTAATTGTTAGGTGTGTAACTCCCTTTTGCTCTCGAGTTATCAGAACTCCTATGAATTAAGGCGGGGCATTTGGGCATTTCCTAGATGTGTGCAACAGGGGAGTCAGACCTCCATCCATGTAGCTGAGATGAAACCTGTGGTTGTGTTCAAGTCACTGCAGGAAAATAAGGCCTCATCTCGAGTTGAGGGGGTTATATTGTGATTTTTCTCGGGTTTGGGTTGAAAGCTTCGGGTTCTAATAGAGTCATGTTGGGGACCAGAGTGAGCATCTAGTCTTCCCCAGGGAAGTCATGTCTCCTTTCGCGTTGCGTGCAGAAGCGTGGGATTACTCTGGACTCACTTCTGGGATATCATAGGGTCTCATTTCAAATTATCGTGGGGAAACTCAGGGTTCCATCTCCATTTGTGACATGAATGTTGGGGTCCCTATCAAGATGAAACTGGGAGGGAGGCCTCAGTTCATGTTGAGGCATGGGACTCCGTGTTCCTCTCATGTTGTAAAAGGGGGAGGAGTCAGGACTCCTGTCTAGTTGAGACAGGTAATTGGAGCTTCTTCTCAAGGTACAACAAGGGAGTTAGGCCTCCTTTCATGTTCAGAGGCGAATTCCCAGAGGTGCTGGGGAATCAGGCTTTATCTGAAGTTGAGGGTAAACACGCTGTCTTCTGACTTGTGGCAGGAAGTTCTGGCTTATCTCGAGCTTCACTTGGTGAGAAAGCCCGCCTCTTGAGGTGCAAGAGGAACGTCGTGTGTTACTTAGAGAAGATGCAGGGGCTAATCATCCCTCATCTTGCGATGAGGTGTAGAACACGGGGCCTTTTGAGTTGCGACAGTGAGCACTAGGTTCCTCTTGAATGATGATGTGTATCTTGGAGATCCTTTTGATGTGCATAAAGGGAGCCAACCTTCCTCTTGGGATTCGAGAGGTAACTTGGGTGTGTTCTGGAGGTGGTGCATGAGAGAAAAAGCCTCACCTCACATTGAGGGGTAAATCCCTTCGTTTCCTGAGTTGTGGCGGGAAGTATAATGTTCTTCTTGATCTGCCTTTTTAAAATCAGGGACTCTCTCATGAAGCCTCAGGAATATCAAGGCAACTTGGGAGGTTTGAGAAGGAGCCAAGGAGGTTCTCAAGTCACTGCAGGGCAATCAGGCCTCATTTTGTATTCAGAGGGAAATCTTGGGATGTTTCTCAGGTTGTGGTGAGCAGTTTTTCGGGTTGCAGCAGGCACTTTGGGATACCTCTCTAATTGCTATGTGGTCATCTGGGAGGCTCTCATGTTGTCTCAGGGAAGTCAGACACTTGTTTCGAGGTGCAAGGGCCATCTTTGGGCTCTTCTCGATTCAATACAGCAGAATAAGCCCTCATCTTTACTTGAGGTTTGAATCTCAGGTTTCCTCTATAGTTTCAACAGGGCTATCAGAGTCCCTATTTAGTTTCTCCAAGAGTGTCATCCCTCATCTCGTTGTGACGTATGTAACTCCTCATTGCTCTCCAGTTGTCAGAACTCCTTTTTATTGAGTCGAGGCATTTGGGCTTTTCCTAGATATGGGAAACAAGGGATTCAGACCTCCATACATGTAGCTGAGGAGAAACCTGGGGTTCTGTTCAAGTCATCGCAGGGTAATTAGGCCTCATCTCGAGTTGTGAGGGTTATATTGTGCTTTTTCTCGAGTTTTGGTGGGAAGATTCGGGTTCCACTTAATTCTTGGCTTGGACCCCAGTGAGCCTCTCATCTTTCGCAGGGAAGTCTAGTCTCCTTTTGCATAGCCTGCTGGAGCATGGGATTGCTTTGGAGTCGTTTGTGGCATATCATAGGGTCTCATTTCAAATTAATGCGAGGGAACTCAGGGCTCCATCTCCATTTGCAACACAGATTTTGTAGTCCCTATGGATTTGGAACTGGGAGAAAGGCCTCATCTCGTGTTGAGGCATGGGACTCCATGTTCTCAAGGTACAACAAGGGAGTTAGGCCTCCCTTCATGTCCTGAGGTAAATTCCCAGAGATGCTGGAGAATCAGGCTTTATCTGAAGTGGAGGTGCAACTCGCTTTCTTTTCGACTTGCGACAGGAAGCTCTGGGTTCCTCTCGAGTTTCAATTGGTGAGAAAATCCTCCTTTTGAGTTGTGACTGGAACGTCGTGTGTCCTGTTGAGACGACACAGGGACTAATCAACCTCATCTCGCAATGAGTGGGAGAGCATGGGTCCTTTCCTGTTGTGGCAAGGAGCTGGAGGTTCCTCTTGAAAGATGACGCATATCTTGGAGATCCTCTTGAGGTGCATAAAGGGAGCCAAGCTTCTTCTTGAGATATGAGAGGTAACCTGGGAGTATTCTGGGGGCACTGCATCAGAAATAAGCCTCACCTCACATTGAGAGGGGAATCTCCTCAATTCTTAGTTGTGGCAGGAAGTATAGTGTTCCTCTCAATCTGCCACATTAAATTCAGGGCCACTCTCTTGAAACCTCAGTGAAGTCAAGGAAACTTGGGAGGTTCCATGAGGAGCCTAGGAAGGTCCTCAAGTCACTGTAGGAGAATCAATTTTCATCTCGCATTCATAGAGATATCTTGAGATGTTTCTCGTGTTGTAGTGGGCAGTTTCTCGAGTTGCCCTGGGGACTGTTGGATTCCTCTTGAGTTGCCACGTCGTCCTCAGGTAACCTCTAATGTTGCCTCATGGAAGTCAGGTCCTCGTTTTGATGTGCAAGGGCCATCTCGGGGCTCTTGTCGAGTCACTACTGCAGAATAGGGCCTCACCTTTAGTTGAGGTATGAATCTCAGGTTTCCTTTCTTGTTTTGACAGGGCTACATATCAGAGTTCCTATTGAATATCTCCAAGAGAGTCAGCCCTCATCTCGTTGTGAAGTCTGTAACTTTGATCTTGAGTTGTCAGAACTCCTTCTTATTGAGGCGGGGCATTTGTGCTTTTCCTAGATGTGTGCAACAGGGGTTTTAGACTTTATCCGAGTATCTGAGGAGAAACCTGGTATTCTGTTCAAGTCGCCGCAGGGATATAAGGCCTCATCTTGAGTTGAGGGGTTTATATGGTGCTTTTTCTCCTGTTTTGGTGGGAAGCCTTGAGTTCCACTCGAGTCGTGTCGAGGACCTCAGTGAGTCTTTCTTCTTGCCCAAGGGAGTCAAGTCTCCTTTTGAGTTGCCTGCAGGTGAGTGGGATTGCTCTGGTGTTGCTTCCGGGATATCATAGGGTCCCAATTTAAAGTAAGGTTGAGGAACTCAGAGTTTCATATAGTGCTTATGATGTCATACATATATTGGGTGTGATGTCATGCATGCATTGGTTGTGATATCATCCATACAGTGGGTGTACTGACACCTGTGTAGTGGATGTGATGTCGGACATAGTCAGTGTTATGTCATAAGTATTGTATTTTGATATCATAAAGAGTGTGAAGTCATGGATAGTGCTTGTGATGTCATACATAGGCACAATGTGATGTCATATCTATAGTGGGTGTGAATTCATCAATAAAATTGGTGTGATGACACAGATATATTGGATGTGATACCACATGTGGTGTGATGTCGTAAAGAGTGAATGTCACATCATATATAGTGAATATGATGTCATACACATCGTGAGGTTGTCATACACAACCTTACTTCAGTCATATATGCAGTGTGTGTGATTAGACAGATACAGTTAATGTGATCTAAGGAATACAGTGGTTGTTATGTCTTAAAGACGCAGGTGTGATGTCATAAAGTGTGGATGTGATGTCATTTATAATTTATATGATGGCATAGATATTGGGGTGTGATATCATACATACCCCAATGATGTATGTCATCTACACAGTGGATGTGATGACACAGATACAGGGCATGTGATGGAAGATATAGTGGATGTGATGTCATATACCCTGGATATGATATTGTAAATAAAGTGAATTTATGTCATAGATACAGTGGCTGTGATGGCACATGCATACTGGATGTGATGTCACATACACTAGATGTGATGTCATATATAGCGGGTGTGATGTCATGAATACAGGGTATGTGATGTCATAAAGAGTGAGTGTGATATCATATGTACTCCATATGATTCCATACATATATTGGATGTAATGTCATTCATACAGTGTGTGTGATACCGTCTACATATTGGGTGAGATGACACAGAGTGGATGTGATCAGTTATAGTGGGTGTGAAGTCATAAATACTGTGATGTCAAATAGAGTGAATGTGATGTCATGTATACTAATTGTAATGCCATGTATACACCCAGTGTGATTTTATACATAGATTGGTTGTGATGTCACCAATAGAATGGATGTGATGACATGTGGAAGCGATGTCACATGTATAGAAGACGTGGTGTCATATACAGTTGAGGTGACTTCATATATATTGGATGTGATGTCATGAATACAGTGGTTGTGATGCCAAAGATGGAGAAGTGGGTTGTCATGAAGAGTGGATGTGTTATAATATATAATGCATAGGATGTCTCAATTTAAAGTAAGGTTGTCACACATATAATGGGTGTGATACCATACATATAGTTGATGTGTTGACACAGATACAGTGGATGTGATGTCAGATATAATGGGTGTGATGTCATATACTGGACGTGATTTCAGATATAGTGAGTTTGATGTCAGATCCAGTGGTTGTGTTGTCACACAGAGTGTGTGTGGTGTCCTATATAGTGGATATGATGTCATAATCATAGTGGGCATAATGTTATAGATAGTGTGGCTGTGATGCCACAGGTATAAAATACAGTGGAAATGATGTCATAAATACCATTGTGTGATGGTAAGTAAAGAGTGGATGTGATGTTATATATAGTGCATATGATGGCATATACATAGTGGGTGCAATGTCATATGTAGAGTGGGTGTGAAGACACAGAATGAGTGTGATGTCAGATGTAGTAGGTTGATGTGATATATAGTGGTTGTGTTCTTATTGCACACAATATGTGTAATGTCATATAACATGGATATGATAATATAAATGTAGTGGGTGTGATGTCATCAATAGAGTTGTCATGATGTCTCATGTATAGTTAATGTGATGTCATCATCATTGAATGTGATTTCACATATAGTGGCTGTGATATAATGAATACTGTATATTTTATGTCATAAAGAGTGAATGTGATGTCATGTACAGTGCATGTGAAACATAGACATGTCCAAATTGATGTCATATATAGAGTATTTGTGAGTTCATCAATAGAATGGGTGTGATGGCACAGATACAGTGGATGCAATGTCACATGTATCCAAAATGTGATGTCATATTCGGTGGATGTGATGTCATATATGAGTGTGATATCATGAATGCAGTAAATGTGATGCAAAATATATCAGTGCAACGTCACAAAGAGCGGATGTGATGTCATATATAATGCATATGATGTCATACATATCATGGGTATGGTGTCATACATACAGCAGATGTGATGACATAGGTACAGTGGATGTGATGTAGACACAGATAGTGTGATGTCATAGATACAGTGGCTGGGTAGTCGATGTGACGTCATAACTAGTGGATGAGATGTCATATATAGTGAGTGTAATGTCATGAATACAGTGGATGTGATGTCATAGAGAATGGATATGATGTCATAGATACTGCATATGATGTCATGTATATCTCAGATGTAATATTGATACAATGGGTGTGATGACACTGATACATTGTGTGTGATGTGAGATATAGTGTGTGTGATGTCAGATATAGTGGTTCTCTTGTAAAATACACTGAGTGTGATGACATATATAGTGGATATGATGTCATAAACATACTGGGCGTGATGTCATAGATACAATGGCTGTGATGTCACATGTATAGTCGATGTGATGTCATAATCTGTGGATGTGATATTACATATAGAGGGCATGATATCATGAACAGAGTGGATGTGATGTCATACAGTGGACATGAAGTCCTAGAGTGAGTGTGATATCATGAATACATCTGATTTGATGTTTGAAACACTGTGGTGTGATGTCATAAAGAGGGGATATGATGTCATATAGAGCATATGATGTCATACATATACTGGGTGTGACGGACATAGAGTGGGTGTGATATCATCTATACAGTGGGTTGAATGATACAGATACAGTGGAAGCGATATCAGATATAGTGTGTGTGATGCCATAGGTACAGTGGTGTGATGTCCGAGAGAATGGGTAGGATAACATATATACTGCATATGATGTCATACATATATTGGATAAGATATACATACATACAATGTGTGTGATATCATCAATAGAGTGGTTGGGTTGTGACGATGCAGTAGAGTGGGTGCAATGTCATAAATACTGTGATTAAATGTCATAAATAGTGAATGTGATGTCGAGTCTAGTGCATGTGATGTCATACATATGCCCAGTGTGACGACACAGGTAATGGATGCTCTGTTATTTGTATAGAGGATGTGATGTCATATACAGTTGATGTGACTTCACATATAGTGGGTGTGATGTCATGAATACAGTGCAAGTGATGTCTTAAATACAGTGATGTGATATGATAATGAGTGGATATGATGTCATAAAGAGTGCATTCGATTCCATACATATATTGGGTGCGATGTCATACATAAAGTACTTGTCATATCACCTATAGAGTGGGTTTGATGACTCAGATTGATGCAATATCACAAGTACAGAAGATGTGATTTCATATACATTTGATGTGACTTCATATACAGTGGGTGTGATGTCATGAGTACATTGGATGTGATGTCATACATATAGTGGTGTGATGTCATAAAGAGTGGATGTGATGACATATATAGTACATATGATATCATACATATAGAAGGTGTGATTTCATACATACAGTGGTTTTGATGAAAGGATACAGTGGAGATCATGTCAGATAGAGTGAGTGTGATGTCAGTTATAGTGTTTGTCTTGTCATTCACACAGTGCTCATGATGTCTCATTAGTGGATATAATGCCATAAACATAGTGAGAGTGATGTCACAGATAAATTGCCTGTGATTTCACATGTAGAGTGGATGTGATGTCATAAAGTGGATGAGCTATCATATAGAGTGGGTGTGATGTCATGATTACAGTGGATGTGATGTCATAAATACAGTGGGCTGATGTCATAGAGAATGGATATGATATCATATATATTGCATAAGATTTCATACATATAGTGGGTGTGATGTCATAAATACAGTGGGCTGATGTCATAGAGAATGGATATGATATCATATATATTGCATAAGATTTCATACATATACTGGGTGTGATGTCATAAATACTGTGTATTGATGTCATAAATAGTGAATGTGATGTCATATATAGTGCATGTGATTTCATACATAGGCCCAGTGTGATGTCCTACATGGAGTGGGTGAGAACTCATGAATAAAATGGGTGTGATGATACAGATACAGTGGATGTGATGTCACATGTATAGAAGATGTGATGTCATATACAGTTGATGTGACTTCATGTATAGCACATGTGATGTCAATAATATAGTGCATGTGATGTCATAAAGAGTGAATATAATGTCATATATAGTGAATATGATGTCATACACATCGTGGGTATGACGTCATATATACAGTGGGTGTGATTAGACAGATACAGCCAATGTGATATCATGAATGCAGTAATTGTTTTGCCTTAAGTACATGAGTGTGATCTCATAAAGAGTGGACATTGTGTCGTTTATAATTTATATGATTTCAAACATATCAGGGTGTGATATCATACATACAGTGGGTGTGATGTCATCTACACAGTGGATGTGATGACATAGATACAGTTCATGTGATGGAAGATACAGCGGATGTGACATCATATACCCTGGATATGGTATTGTAAATATAGTGGGTGTATGTCATATATACAGTGGCTGTGATGTCACATACACAGGATGTGATGTCATATATAGTGGGTGTGATGTCATGAATACACAGAATGTGATGTCATAAAGATTGGGTGTGATGTCAAATATACTCCATACGATGCCATACATATAATGGGCGTGATGCCAAACATACAGTGTGTGTGATACCATCTATACATTGAGTGAGATGACACAGAGTGGATGTGATCAGTTATAGTGGGTGTGAAGTCATAAATACTGTGAAGTCACAAAGAGTGAATATGACATCATGTATAGTGATTGTGATGTCATGTATTCACCCAGTGTGATTTTACACATAGAGTAGTTGTTATGTCACGAATAGAATGGGTGTGATGACACAGATGCAGTGGAAACAATGTCACATGTATAGAAGATACGATGTCATGTTCAGCTGATGTGACTTCATATATATTGGATATGATATCATGAATACAGGGGATGTAATGCAATAAATGGAGAAGTGGGTTGTCATAAAGAGTGGATGTGTTGTCATATATAATGCATAGGATGTCATACATATAATCAGTGTGATATCACTCATACAGTAGGTGTGTTGACACAAATAGAGTGGACATGATGTCAGATATGGTGGGTATGATGTCAGATCCAATGGCTCTGTTTTCAAACAGTGTGTGTGTCATATCACATATAAAGGATATGATGTCATAAACATAGTGGGCATAATGTTATAGATACAGTAGCTATGATGTCATAGATATAAAATACAGTGGAAATGATGTCATAAATACCATTGTATGATAGTAAATAAAGAGTGGATG
>SRVM01044721.1:0-14883 GCA_007570785.1 Antilocapra americana | reverse complement strand
AAGTTAAAGCAATGTCCTCTATGGCCCATGTCCCAGAGTAAAACAATAAGTAATAAAATTAATAAAAGAAAAGTAAACAAATGGTACCTGATTAAACTTAGAATCTTTTGCTCAGCAACGGAAACTATAAGCAAAGTGAAAAGACAGTCCTCAGGATGGGACAAAATGATAGCAAATGAAACAATTGACAGAGGATTAATTTCCAAAATATACAAGCAGCTCATGCAACTCAATACCAGCAAAACAGACAACCCAATCAAAAAGTGGGGAAAAGACCTAAACAGACATTTCTCCAAAGAAGACATACAGATGGCTAACAAACACATGAAAAGATTATCAACATCACTCATTATCAGAGAAGTGCAAATCAAAACCACAGTGAGGTACCATTTCACACCAGTTAGAATGGCTGCCATCCAAAAGTCTCCAAGTAATAAGTGCTAGAAAGGATGTGGAGAAAAGGGAAACCTGTTACACTGTTGGTGGAAATGCAAACTAGCACAGCCACTATGAAAAACAGTGTGGAGATTCCTTAAAAAACTAGAAATAGAACTGCCATAGGACCCAGCAATCCCACTGCTGCCCATACAAACCGAGGAAACCAGAATTGAAAGAGACATGTGTACCCTAATTTTCATCGCTGCACTGTTTACAATAGCCAGGACATGGAAGCAACCTTGATGTCTATCAGCATGCGAATGGATAAGGAACCTGTAATTTATAAAATTTTATTAAGTTTTACATTTGATAATAATGAAGTTTCAGCATTTATGGAAATAGTATATTATGTTATAATTATATATATTTATATATACTATATAATACTATTATACTATTATAATACTATATTAGGTCCTATTTTTTATGATCTTTCCCTATTGCTATATAATTTCTTTGTTGTTATTGTGCAATAGATGTTTCATCTCCTACAGTCATTTGTTAACACTGAGTTCCCACTGGAAAATCAGTGTATGTTTTTAGAAACTGGATCATCTAATGCTTGATAAGGGATCCCAGATCATTCAGTGGGAGAAATGATAGTCTCTCCAACAAATGTTGTTTAGAGAATTGGATAATCATATGTGTAGAAATGAAAATTAACCTTATTTTTACACCTCTTAAAAAATCAACTTCAAGTGTATTAAAGACTTTAAACAAAGAGCTGATGCCATAAAATTCTGGCAAGGAAGAATAGGGAAGAAATTCCTTGTTATTAGATTAGACAATGACTTTTTTTTAATATAACACCCAAAGCACATCAGTAAAAGCAAAAATCAACAAACGGGACAACATCAAAAATTTTAAAAATAGTCAATCAACAAAATGAAAAGGCAACTTATGCAATGGAATAACATATTTGTCAAACATATATCTTATAAGTAGTTAGCATCCAAAATGTATTTTAAAAACTAATATTACTTAATAACAAAACAAATAATTCAATTAATCTAAAACTAAACTGTGCATCTCTGGATAGAAAACTGAACTGGACATTTTTCCAGAGAAGATATCCAAATGGCCAACAAGTAATTGATATATGAAAAGATGCTAAACATCACTAATCATCATGAAAATGTAAATCAAGACTACAGTGAGATATCACCTCACACCCATTAGAACAGATTTTTGTCCAGAAGATAAGCAATAGCAAGTGTTATCAAGGATGTGAAGATAAGGGAACACTTGTACACTGTTGTTGGGAACATAAATTAGTAAAGCCATACTGGTTAAAATATGAAGTTTCCTCAAGAAATTAAAAATTGAAACTCAAAATATTTTAAATATCTCAAGTAAGACCAGAAACTATAAAACTCCTAGAGGAAAACATAGACAAAACACTCTCCAACATAAATCACAGCAGGCTCCTCTATGACCCACCTCCCAGAATTCTGTTAACATCTGTAGGATTTTTCATGTATAGAATCATGTGTTTGCAAACAATGAGTCTTCTTTTCCACTTTGGATTCTTTTTTATTTCTTTTTCTTTATAGATTACCACGGCTAAAACTTCCAAAACTGTATTTAACAGACATAGTGAAAGTGGACATCCTTGGCTAATTACTGATTTAAGGAAATGTTTTCAGTTTTTTTTTCACTGAGAAAGTTGTTTACTGTGAATTTGTCAAACATGGCATTTATCATATTGAGGCATATTCCCTCTATGCCCACTATCTGGAGAGCTTTTATCATAAATGTATGTCAAGTTTTGTCAAAAGCTTTTCTCATTTATTTTGAAATTATCATATGCTTTTTATCCTTCAGTGTGTTAATGTGGTATATCACATTGATTGATTCATGTTTATTAAAGAATTCTTGCATCCTTGCAATTGTCTGCTGTTTTAGTTGCTGATTCTTTTGTGACCCCATGGACCGTAACCCACCAGGCTCCTCTCTCCATGAGATTTTTCAGGCAAGAATACTGGAGTGGGTTGCCATTTTCTTCTCTAGGAGATCTTCCTGACCCAGTGATTTTATCCATGTCTCTTGCATTGGCAGGCAGATTCTTTAACACAGAGCCACCAATGATAAATCCAGATTGATCATGGTGTATGATACTTTTAATGTGTTGTAAAAAATGGTTTGCTAGTATTTTGTTGAAGAGTTTTGCATCTCTGTTCATCAATAATTGCCTGTATTTTTTAATGCTTGATTTTAATAATAATTATGACTTAAACTGAATACACATGTGTCCATAATATAATTCCTCATTTAATCTCCACGATTTTATGAGGAGGTTGCTCACACCTGAGGAGAATATATTTAAAAAGTTAAAGACAGTTGCCTAGGATTATACAACTAATAAGGAACAGTTTCACTCTTCCATACAAGTGCCTAAGAACTGGTGTCCCTTAGAACTGTTTCCCCCCCCATGGTTTCAATGGGACATTACACAAGTCACAACTTGTAAAACTCTGAAACTTGCCAGGAGCAAGAGAACCTCTTAGTTCAAAGTCTGATGTCGAGCTTCATGTTGAGAATATACAAAATCAAACTAAGTAGCTCTTCTTTGTATTTGTTCAGTCACTCAGTCATGTCTGATTCTTTGACCCCATGGACTGCAGCCATGCAAGGCTTACCTGTCCTTCATTATCTCCTGGAACTTGCTCAAACTCATGTCCATTGAGTTGGTAATGCCATCCAGCCATCTCATCCCCTTCTCTTCCTGCCTTAAGTCTTTCCCAGCATCAGGGTTTTTGCAATGAGTCAGCTCTTTGCATCAGGTGGCCAAAGTATTAGAGCTTCAGCACATCATCAGTCCTTCCAGTGAATATTCAGGACTGATTTCCTTTAGGATTGACTAGTTTGATCTTCTTGCAGTCCAAGGGACTCACAAGAGTCTTCTCCAACACCACAGTTCAAAAGCCTCAGTTCTTCAGTGCTCAGCCTTCTTATGGTCCAACTCTCACATCCATACATGACTACTGTAAAACTCATCGCTTTGACTATGCAGAACTTTTTGGCAAAGCATATATATATAAGGCAATGGCAACCCACTCCAGTGTTCTTGCCTGGAGAATCCCAGAGATGGTGGAGCTTGGTGGGCTGCCATCTATGGGGTCACACAGAATCAGACACGACTTAAGTGACTTAGCAGTAGGAGTATATATATATATATATATAACAATGAAAAAAATTATAGGCCAATATCTCTGATAAATATAGCTGCAGAAATCCTAAAGAAAATATGACTGAATTGAATGCAAAAATATATAAATGGGATCATTTCCAATGATCATATTGGATTTATTCCAGCGATGCAAAGATATTTTAATATTCACAAATCTGTGAAAAAATGCCATTGGACATTTGATAGGGATTGCCTTGAATCTGTTGATTGCTTTGGGTAAAAGTATCATTTTCATAATACTGATTCTTCTAATCCAAGAACATAGTATATCTCTCCATCTGTTTGCATCATCTTTAATTTCTTTCATTAGTATCTTATTGATTTCTGAGGACAGAAATTTTGCCTGCTTAGTTAGGTTTATATCTATCTAGGTATCAAGGTGCCATGTGCTCAGTTGTGTCCAACTCTTTTCGACTCCATGGATTGCATCCGGCAGGGATCCTCTGTCTATGAAATTATCCAGGCAAGAATATTGGAGTGGGTTGCCATTCCCTTCTTTAGAAGTTCTTCCCAACTCAGATTGAACTTGTGTCTCCTCCTGCATTGCTAGCTGATTCTTTACCCGCTGAGCCATTGGAGAAACCCTGTTTCTAGGTATGCTATTATTTTTGACATGATGGTAAATGTGATTGTTTCCTTAATTTCTCTCTGATCTTTCATTGTCAGTGTTTAGGAATTCAAGAGATTTCTGTGCATTAATTTTATATCTTGCAACATTACCAAATTAATTGATTAAGACCATAAGCCTTTTGGTGGCATCTGTAGGATCTGTGGTACATAATATCATGTCTTATGAAAAAAGTACATTCTGCTGCTTTAGAATAGAATGTCCTATAAATATCAGTTAAGTCAATTTGATATAATGTATCATTTAATGTAGATGTTTCTTTATTAATTTTCTGCCTGGATGATGTATCCACTGCTATAAATAGTGATAAAGTCCCCCAATATTATCGTTACTGTTAATTTCCACTTTATGACTGTTAGCATTTGCATTATGTGTTGAGGTGCTTCTATGTCAGGTGCATAAACATTTACAGTTGTCATATTTTCCTCTTAAATCAATCCCTTGATCATTATGTAATGTCCTTCCTTGTCTCTTATAAAAGTCTTTATTTTAAAGTCTATTTTGTCTGATATGAGTATTGCTATTCCATCTTTATTTTCCATCCCTTCATTTTCAGTCTGTATATGTCTCTACATCTGAAGTGGATCTCTTGCAGGCAGTATATAAATGGATCTTGGTTTTGGATTCATTCAACCAGTCTTTGTTTATTGGTTGGAGAACTAAATCTGTTTACATTTAAGGTAATTATTGATATGTATGTTGCTACAATATTTTCTTAATTGTTTTGGATTTGCTTTTGTAGGTTTTTTTTCTTCTTCTTTTATGTTTCTCACCTAGGGTAGTTCATTTAGCATTTGTTATAAAGCTGATTTGATAGTGCTGACTTCTCTAAATTTTTGCTTGTTTGTAAAGCTTTTGATTGCGCCATTGAATCTGAATGAGATCCTTGGTAGGCTGAGTTGTCTCAGCTGTAAGGTATTTCGTTTTCATCCCTTTAAATATATCCTGCCATTTCTTTCTGGCCTGTAGTATTTCTGCTGAAAAATTAGCTGATAAATTTATTCAAATTTCCTTGTTGCTTTTCCCTTCCTACATTTAATATTTTTTCTTTGTATTTAATTTTTGTTAATTTAGTTAATATGTGTCTTAACTTGTTTCTTCTTGGTTTATCGTGTAATATACTCTCTGTGCTTCCTGAGCTTGGTTCACTTTCTTATATTAGGGAATTTTTTTAGTATAATCTCTTCAAAAATTTTCCTGGCTCTTTCTCTTTTTCTCCTGGATGCCTAAAATTTTAATGTTGGTGCATTTAATTGTCCCAGAGATCTTTGAGACTGTCTTCTTTACTTTTTTAATTTTTATTTTTTCTGTATTCCTCTCTGTGGAAGTTATTTCCATCATTTAATCTTCCAGCTTACTTATTTGTTCTTCTGCCTCAGTTATTCTGCTGTTTATTCCTTCTAGTGTATTTTTTGTTTCAGTTATTATGTGAAACAATCACTGATTGTTCTTTATTCCTTCTAGATCCTTGTTAAACATTGCTTTATTTGTTTATTTAGTCCCTGGATTTTTACCTTGCTCCTTTATCTGCAATATATTTCTCTTGCTTCATTTGTTTCTAACTTACTGTGTTTATTGTCTCCTTTCCTCAGGCAGCAGGGTTTTATTTCTTCTTCTGTTATCTCCCCTATGGTGGGTGAGTTTGGTCCAGGAGCTTGCATAGACTTTCTGGTGAGAGTGAATGGTGCCTGTGTTCTGGTGGGTTGAACTGATTCTTTTTCCTCAGTTGAGCCAGGCCACATCAGGTGGTGTGTTTTGGTGTATCTGTGAGCTTAGTCAGACTTTATTCAGCCTGTCTGCTGATGGGAAGGGCTTTGTTTCTTTCTTTCTGGTTATTTGGCATGAGGTGTCTGGCACTGGAGCCTATAGCTGTTGCATAGAGCAAGGTGTTGATGTCCAGATGGATGCTTCTGGGAGAGTGTCTGCTGATTAATATCCCTTTGGCCTGGTAATTTTCTGGCTGTCCAGCATCAATGACAGTGTTACCACCCTGTAGACTATGGTGATACTCCTAGCTGGGGAACCAAGAGTCTACAGACTTCACAGCATCTCTAGAGAAAAAAATGAATGGAAAAAAAAAAGAAACAAGCAGATAAGCCAAGTCAGAGACAAATGTTAAAATAAAACCAAACAGAAATAGATAGAAAAAGAGGAGAGAAGAAAAAAGAATTAAAAATGAAATCAATAAATAAGAACTAAACTAATAAAAATAAGAAATGAAAAATAAAAAAAACAAAGCAAACAAAAAGCAAGCAAAACATAAAACAAATATATGAAAACAAAAATATAAATGACAAAACAAGAAAAAAACACAAAATAAAAAGTGATAGTTGCTCAGTCATGTCCAACTCAATATGACCCCATGGACTGTAGCCTGCCAGGCTCCTCTGTTCATGGGATTCTCCAGGCCAGAATACGAGAGTGGGTAGTCATTCCCTTCTTCAGGAGATCTTCCCAATCCAGGGATCAAACACAGGTCTCCCACATTACAGGAAGATTCTTTACCATCTAAGCCACAGAAAATGTTTTAATGGAGTAAATTTTAAAAAAATAAATTAAATAAAAATGGAAAAGTATTATATATATTTTATATATATATATATATATATATATATATAAAATAACAAAAATAATAAAAGCAAGACTAACAACTGCACAAAAAGAAGATCAAAAAAAGAATAGTAGTAGTAAGAATATTTTCATGGGGCCTCCTCTGTCAGTTTCCTTACTCACACAGTGAGCCACAGATAACCCTCATCTCCTCAGGAAGCCCTTCAATATCACTAGGTAGATCTCTGAACATGTTGTGACCACTGTGACACCAGCTCAGACTCTGACCTGGCCCAATTCATGCATGGAATTGCCCCTGAAGTCCACTATTGCTATACTATATTGTTCTCAGTTGTGGAAATATTCATTATCTATTCAAATATTCTACAGACACAAGTATGCCAAGTCAATCATGGGTGGGGATTCAATCCATGGCTTGTGTAGCTGCATGGACAGATTTCTCTTCCTCTTTCTTAGTGGCACAGCCCCTGGAGCTTAGCTTTAGTTTTGGTCCCACCTCTGCTTGGGTATCACTCTCAGCTGTCTGTTTCCCACCTAAGTAGGAAAGAGTGAAAGCAGCAGCTAAATGGGGCACATTCACTCAGGTTGGGGAGGCATATGGTGGCCGCAGCTGGAGAGTGTATGAATTGCCTGAAGTGGCACAGACTGGCAGGCAGTTGCAACAGTCTGGGCCATGCTTGCTGTGGTGGGAGTCCCTCCTAGTGCCTGAAGAAGTACGAGCTGGCATGTGGGGGCTGTCACAGCCCCATCACTTACACACCACTCAACACTAGAGCCTCATTTTCTAGGCAGGCCATGCTTCCTCTAGGGGCATTGCTGGCCATAGAGTCTCACTCTCACCCCCATTGTACCTGTGCAGCCATCAGTGGTCCTCTCCCTGGATCCACTGTCTTAACCCTAAGCTTTAGTATTCAGACTCCTCCAGCACTGGTTAATACCTGTCTTTGTAGGGTTATCCAAGTCTGATTCCCAAGGAAGCTATTCGGATGGGTGGTACTGAGGACTCGAGCCTACACGGGTGTGGAGGAAGCCTTGATTTGAAGGGCAGGAGATCCTCAGCCTGCTCAGTTGTGTGCCCTTCCATGTGCCTGTGGAGGCTGCAGCTGGTAGGTGGGGAAGAGTGTTAAATGGGCCACCTCATCACTTTTGTGCCAATCAAGAATGACGCCTTGCTTCTACGGTGTCCTGTACTTTTTCTGTAAACTTTCCTGATTATGAATCTCCTTACTCCTGTCCCTTTAGGCTGTCTTTTTACAGCCAACAGCAGTCCCCTCCCTAGATTCATGCTCCAAACCACATTTTTCAGTACTCACCCCCCCCCTTTTAAAGCAGGAGACACACAACTCAGGCTGGGGTGCACAGGCTGCAGCAAAGACCATGCGTGCAGTTTTTATTTTGCCCTGCCTTCCACAGACTGTTGCATTCTCTGTTGATCCTCCAAAGGTCCCTTTCTGTCCCAGCTAATCTCCCCACTGTGAGGGAATTTTCTGATGGCAGGGACTTCTCACCTTCAACTTCCCACCAGGGTTCAGTTCACCAGGGTTACTAGTCCCTTTTTTATTCTTTTTTCTTTCTTTTGTCCTACTTCATTTCAAGTGGATTTTTCTCATTCTCTGAGGTGTCCAAAGTGTTCTGCTAATGTTTAGCAGGTGCTCTGTGAGAACTGTTCCATTTGTAGATGTATTCTTTATGTACTTTGTGAGGAGAGGTGAATTCTGTGTCCTCCTATTCTGCCATCTCGACCACATGTGTTCAATAATATTGTGTTTTATCTAATACTTAAAAAAATAGTTATGACTTCAGAAAAAGATTGACAAAATACTCTTTTGGGATCTAATTTGCTGTCTAAATAACTTCTGATCTATATTCTTTATAACACAACTGCCAAGACTGGTTAACAGTTTTAATTCCAAGGTGTATACAAATCTGTTCCAAAGGCTACAAGCCTTGGCCTGGAGCCTAAACTAACAAAGATTTTTTTGTTTTGTTTTGCTGTAATGTCTCTTTTTTTTCTAATTATAGTCCTACATGTCTTTAATTGTTGGAAAGCCACAGATCTTTACATTATCAATAAAGTGAATTGTCTGCATGATTTTTTTTTCTTAATATACATTGGTTCTAATATTCTGCTGGTGCTCCACCATCTCTACTATATATGCCATACTTTAGGGACAGGGATTTTGTGATATGCCCTAACACATATCAAAGTAACACATTCCTAAAATTCCAAAATACAGTGAAGCGTTCTTCATTCTTCCCAAATCTATTACCTTCAAAATAAGCACCTCCACTTTCTGACTGTAAAAAAAGATTTTGTATACATAATTTTATCAGGGCACTAATGTGTAATTAATGTAGGCCTTCTTAACAGGATAAGCAATATTTTATAGTTTTCCTACCAATTACTTCAAAGCTTATCATAAAATAGTTATGTGATGACTATCTTTCAAATATTTGTTTATATTTATAGTATTAATATAAATTTGGAATAGCTTATATAGAAATTTTATATTCATAAATTTTCATGTTTAACTAACATTAAATGTAATACATTACATATTAGAAAGTCACACACATGTAATCAAATGAGCCATGAATATGTGCTAGTTTATTCTTGAGTGATTATTTTTTCTTAATTTAATTGAAATATTCTTATTCAAAATAGACAGGTTTTAAAGTTGAACATGAAAGTCAGTCATGTCCAACTCTTTGTGACCCCATGGATTACACAGTCCATGAGATTTTCCAGGCCAGAATACCGGAGTGGGTAATCTTTCTCTTCTCCAGGGGATATTCTTCATTGCGGGTAAATTCTTTACCAATTGAGCTATTAGCGAGCATACTTATAACTAAATAAAATAAAAATGACATTTAAAAATAATTTTAGACAATTTTTTCTTTCATTTGTACTTTGAGTAATATTTCCATAGAGCAGATAAACTCCTATTATTTGTATATCACTTTACTAACTCAATTGTTAAAGAATCCATCTGAAAGGCAGAAGACCTTGGTTCAATTCCTGGGTCAGGAAGATCCACTGGAGAAGGGATAGGCTGCCCACTTCAGTATTCTTGGGCTTCCCTGGTGGTTTAGCTAGTAAAGAATCTACCTGCAATGTGGGAGACCTGGGATTGATCCCTGAGTAGGGAAGATCCCCTGGAGAAGGGAAAGGCTACCCACTCCACTATTCTGGCCTGGAGAAGTCCATGGACTATATAATCCATGGGGTCACAAAGAGTAGGGCATGACTGAGTGACTTTCATTTTTCCTTTATTGCTTTCATTAATACCATTGCTTGAAATGGAAAAAAAAAATCCAGTGTTTTGCAAAAGAAATGTTATTTTTAAAGGTATTTTAGCATATATGATTATATCCACATGATTCTGAAGCAGTTACATTTAAATAACATTATTTCCAAATAAGGGGCTTCCCAGGTGTCTCAGTGGGAGAGGCAAATGTCAATGCAGAAGACATGGAAGGCATGGGTTCAATCCCTGGTTTGGGAAGATCCTGTGGAGGAGGAAATTACAACCCACTCCAGTCTTCTTGCCTGCAAAATCTTATGGACAGAGGAGCCTGGCAGGCTGCAGTCCATGGAGTCACATAAAGTTGGACACGACCGAGTGACTTTACATATGCACATTTCAAATAAATTTGAAAGAATTGTTTCAACATTTCATCATTGATGATAATAAAGAGGAGTAATGCAGTCTGTTCTTAAGAGCCTAGATCTGCATTTCCAAGGTTGACTTGGTAATGCTCAAGTACTTTAACGTCTGTAACTTTGGAGGAAAAAAAATACTTTTTAAAGGAAGATTTTGTAAATTTTTACTATCTTGTTTATGATATAAACCTCTTCATTAAACTTTTTCTTCACAAAATATTTTTAAAATATGTCTGTCTTGTTTATGCAGAAGGAAGTGGATCTACTTTGGAGATGTGTCAAAGTGTTGGACCCATCAAAGTGGGTGAAAAGGCAGAACAAAGTCTGCCTATGTAGACATGTCACTTCTGGGTCATATCTCATTATAGCTTGTTCAGATCTGTGTTCCAACACAAGGCTACATTTTATAACATATTGACTTTCCATGTGGGTATTTCTACAGAAAGATCATGTGCTATTCACACAGTTTGAGTATTTTGGTTTGTGCTATATTTTTAATTAAAAAAATAAATTATCTTAATTTAAAACACACATCTCTATATACTTAAATAATGGAATATTACCCAGAAGAGTGCATTTACTTTTTGTGTTCTAGTAAAGAAAGTCAAGATCAAGAAATTTTAATGTTGAAAACAAAGCTCTAGCCAATGTCGAGTGCATGAATACAATTTCTAGGGAGGAATTTTGGTAGATAGCTAAAAAATAAAACCTTAACCCCACAATGAAATTTCATTCATATTTCTCTGTAGAAACTGCGTTGTAGGTATATATAGTTTGCAGAAATAGAGACAATTGGAGTACACAGCAACAAATATCAATAAGAGAGTAGACTAATATGAGATAAATTTATGAGGTGAAGAAAAATGTATTAATATTTTATTTTATTATGTCTGTGTTTACTGTGGTTAATATATGCCACTTAATTTTCTATTAATTGATTTTCAACAATTACAAAACTAAAAACAACTAGAAAAGTTAAAACTGCCCACTTTCGAATATATGACAGTGTAAGACTGTCAGAAGAGTAATGTACTAACAACACTGCATGTGATTACATAAACATTTTTTGAAAGGAACTGAGTTTGAATATATTATTTTATATATATAAATATATGTTTATATTTATATATATTTATATTCCTATAAATACATTATTTCATATATATTATATAAAATAAATAAATTATCTTCAACAAATACTTTTTGAACTTGTTATCATAAACTCTTGATCATTACTCTGCTTTCCTTAAATCATTTCATCTCTACTTACTCTTCTGTTGTATATTTGATCATCTAATGAATTATTGCTTCAGTGACACATATTAGAAACTAAATTTTGTTTCCAGTAAAGTGTTTACAGAATTAAAATTTTTATTACAAATATTTGGCACACTCAGCACTGCTGAGAGGAGCTACCGCCAGCCGGAGGTCAGGGGCAGTGGCCGAGAGGAGCTATCCCGTGTCCGAAGAAAGGTGCAGCAGCTGTGCATTGCTGGAGCAGCCGTGAAGAGAGACCCCCACATCCAAGGTAAAAGAAAACCGGGTAAAATGGTAGGCACTGAGAGAGGAGATCAGGGGGTGGAAAGTCTGAAACTACAGTTATGGACAACTAGCCAATCTGATCACATGGACCACAGCCTTGTCTAACTCAATAAAATGAAGACATGCCCTATGGGGCTACCCGGAATGGACAGGTCATGGTGGAGAGGTGTGACAGAATGTGGTCCACTGGAGAAGAGAATGGCAAACCACTTCAGTATTCTTGCCTTGAGAACCCCATGAACAGTATGAAAAGGCAAAAGATAGGACACTGAAAGATAAACTCACTAGGTCAGAAGGTGCCCAATATGCTACTGGAGATAAGTGGAGAAATGACTGCAGAAAGAATGAAGCCAAAACAAAAACAACACTCAGTTGTGAATGGGACTGGTGATAGAAACAAGATTCGATGCTGTAAAGAGCAATACTGGATAGGAACCTGGAATGTTAGGTCCATGAATCAGGGCAAATTCAGTTCAGTTCAGTCACTGAGTCATGTCTGACTCTGTGACTTCATGAATTGCAGGATGTCAGGCCTCCCTGTCCATCACCAACTCCAAGAGTCTACCCATACCCGTGTTCATGGAGTTGGTGATGCCATAAAACCATCCCATCCTCTGTCATCCCCTTCTCCTCCTGCCCCCAATTCTTCCCAGCATTAACATCTTTTCCAATCAGTCAAATCTTCGCATGAGGTGGCCAAAGTATTGGAATTTCAGCTTCAACATCAGTTCTTCCAATGAACACCCAGCACTGGTCTCCTTTAGGATGGAGTGGTTGGATCTTCTTGTAGTCCAAGGGACTCTAAAGAGCCTTTTTCAACACCACAGTTCAAAAGCATCAATTCTTTGGCACTCAGATTTCTTCATTGTCCAACTCTCACATCCATACATGACCACTGGAAAAACCACAGCCTTGACTAGATGGATCTTTGGCAAAGTAATATCTCTGCTTTCCAATATGCTATCTAGGTTGGTCATAACTTTCCATCCAAGGAGAAAGAAACTTTTAATTTCATGGCTGCAGTGATTTTGGAGCCCAGAAAAGTAAAGTCTGACACTGTTTCCCTATCTATCTTCCATGAAATGATGGGACCAGATGCCATGATTTTAGCTTTCTGAACTTTGAGATTTAAGCCAATTTTTTCACTCTCCTATTTCATTTTCATCAAGAGCCTTTTTAGTTCCTCTTCACTTTCTGCCATAAGGGTGGTGTCATCTTCATAATCTGATGTTATTGATATTTCTCCCAGCAATCTTGATTCCAGTTTGTTCTTCCATCAGCCCAGGGTTTTTCATGATGTACTCTGCATATAAGTTAAATAAGCAGAGTGACAATATACAACCTTGACATACTCCTTTTCCTATTTGGAACCATCTGTTGTTCCATGTCCAGTACTAACTGTTGCTTCCAGACCTGCATACTGGTTTCTCAAGAGACAGGTCAGATGGTCTGGTATTCCCATGTATTTCAGAATTTTCCACAAATTGTAAGTGGTCAAACAGGAGATGACAAGTGTGAACATCGACATTCTAGGAGTCGGTGAACTAAGATGGACTGGAAAGGGTGAATTTAACTCAGATGACCATTATATCTACTACTGTGTGCATGAATCCCTTAGAAGGAATGGAGTCGCTGTCATAGTCAACAGAAGAGTCCAAAATGGAATACTTGGATGCAATTTCAAAAATGACAGAATCATCTGTGTTCGTTTCCAAGGCAAACCATTCAATATCACAGTAATTCAAGTCTATACCCCGACAAGTAAAGATGAAGAAGTTGAAATTGAACAGCTCTGTGAAGATGTACAAAACCTTCTAGAACTAGCCCTCCCAAAAGATATCCTTTTCATTATAGGACTGAAATGAAAACGTAGGAAGTCAAGAAACACCTGGAGTAACAGGCAAATTTGGCCTTGGAGTACAGAATTAAGCAGGGCAAAAGCTAATAGTGTTCTGCCAAGAGAACGCACTGGTCATAGTAAACCACCTGTTCCAACAACACAAGAGAAGATGCTACATATGGACATCACCAGATGGTCAACACCAAATGAGACTGATTATATTCTTTGCAGCCAAACCTCTATACAGTCAGCAAAAATAAGACTGGGAGCTGACTGTGGCTCAGATCATTAACTCCTTATTTCCAAATTCAGACTGAAATTGAAGAAAGTGGAAAAAATCAGTAGACCATTCAGATATGACCTAAATCAAATCCTTTATGACTATACAGTGGAAGTGAGAAATTTATTTAAAGGACTGGATCTGATAGGCAGAATGCCTGATGAACTATGGATGGAGGTTCGTGACATTGTGGAGGAGACAAGAATCAAGAACATCCCCAAAGAGAAAAAATGCAAAAAAGCAAAACGACTGTCTGAGGAGGCCTTACAAATTGCTGTGAAAAGACAGTATGTGAAAAGCAAAGGAGAAAAGGAAAGATATATTTATTTGAATGCAAAGTCACAAAGAATAGCAAGGAGAGATAAAAAAGCCTTCCACAGTGATCAATTCAAAGAAATAGAAGAAGACAATAGAATGGGAAAGACAACAGATCTCTTCAAGAAAATTAGAGATAGCAAAGAACATTTCATGCAAAGATTGGCTCAATATAGGACAGAAATGGTAGGGACCTAACAGAAGCAGAGGGTATTAAAAAGAGGTAGCAAGAATACACAGAACTATACAAAAAAGATCTTCACAGCCCAGATAATCACGATGGTGTGATCATTTGCCTAGAGCCAGACATCCTGAAATGTGAAATCAAGTAGGCCTTAAGAAGCTTTACTACGAACAAAGCTAGTGGAGGTGATGAAATTCCAGTTGAGATATTTCAAATCCTGAAAGATGACAC
>SRVM01044720.1:0-15718 GCA_007570785.1 Antilocapra americana | reverse complement strand
TCATGGACAAAGGCTGAAAGTTCAACTTCAGATTCATGGAGAGAGACTGAGTCTTTAACATCACCAACACTGACTCAGGCTATAAATCCAGCTATAAATACCTGGAAAGAGACTGTCCTTGTTATAGGCCCAACATGGACACAGGTTGAAAGTCCAGCTGTAAATACCTGGAGAGAGACTGTTCCTTTCACAGTCCCACCGTGGACTCAAGTTGAAAGTCCAGATGTACAAACCCGGGGAGAGACTGTGCCTTTCACAGCTACACTGTGGACTCAAGATAAAGGGCTAGCTGTTAATAAATGGAGAAAGATGTTGATTTTCACAACCCCACCATGGACACAGGGTGAAGGTCCAGCTGTTAATACCGGGAGGGAGACTATGCTTTTCACAGGCCCACCCTGGACTCAGGCTGAAAGGATAACTGTAAATGCCTTAAGAGAGGCTCTGCCTTTCACAGCCCCACCGTGGACACAGGCTGAAGGTCCAGATGTAAATGCCCAGGAGGATACTGTGCCTTTTACAGGCCCACCTTGGACTCAGGCTGAAAGTACAGCTGTGCTTACTGGGAGAAAGGCTGTGCCTTTCGCAGCCAAACAATCGACACACATTGAAGGTCCAGATGTAAATACCTGGAGAGATACTGTGCCTTTCACAGCCCCACCATGGACTCAAAGTAGAGGCCCCGATGTAAATAGCTGGAGAGAGATGTTGACTTTCACTGGCCCACCATGGGCACAGGCTAAATGTACAACCTTAAGGATGTGGAGGGACACCGTACCTTTAAGAGACTCACTTTCAACTCAGGCTGAAAATCCAACTGTAAATACATGGAGAGAGAATATGCCTTTAACAGCCCTACCCTGGTCACAGGATGAACATCCAGCAGTAAATTCATGGAGAGAGACCATGCCTTTCATAGCACCACCATGGACTCAGGCTGAACTTCCTGCTGTAAATAGCTGGGGAGAGACTGTGTCTTTCTCAGCTCCACCATGGACTCAGGATGAAAGTCTAGCTGCAAACACCTGGAGAGAGACTTTGCCTTTCACGGCCCCGCAGTGGACTGAGGATGAAAGTCCAGCTGTAAATACATGGAGAGAAACCGTGCCTTTTTCAGCTCTACCATGGACTCAGGCTGAAAGTTTAGCTGTAAACACCTGGAGAGAGACTTTGCCTTTCACAGCCCCACAATGGACTCAGGATGAAAGTCCAGATGTAAATGGCTGGGGGGAGGCTGTGCCTTTCACTACTCCCTCATGGACTCAAGGTAAAGGCCCAGATGTAAATAGCTGGAGGGAAATGTTGACTTTCACAACTCTACTACCATGGGCACAGGCTAATGGTCCATCTTTAAATACCTGGAGGGAGACTGTACCTTTAACAGGCTCACCTTGGACTCAAGCTGAAAATCAATCTGTAAATACCTGGAGAGGGAATGTGCCTTTTACAGCCCCACGCAGGTCACAGGATGAACGACTAGCAGTAAATAGTGTTCCTTTCATAGCCCCACCACGGGCTCAGGATGAAAGTCCAGATGTAAACACCTGGAGAGAGACTGTGCCTTTCTCAGCTCTGCCATGGACTCAGGCTGAACTTCCTGCTGAAAATACCTGGGGAGAGACAGTGCCTTTCTCAGCTCCACCATGGACTCAGGCTGAAAGTCTAGCTGTAAGCACCTGGAGAGAGACTTTGCCTTTCATAGCCCCACCATGGACTCAGGATGGAAGTCCAGATGTAAACACCTGGAGAGAAACTGTGTCTTTCTCAGCTCTGCCATGGACTCAGGCTGAACTTCCTGCTGAAAATACCTGGGGAGAGACAGTGCCTTTCTCAGCTCCACCATGGACTCAGGCTGAAAGTCTAGCTGTAAACACCTGGAGAGAGACTTTGCCTTTCATAGCCCCACCATGGACTCAGGATGAAAGTCCAGCTGTAAACACTTGGAGAGAGACTTTGCCTTTCACAGGCCCATCAAGGACTCGGAATGAAAGTCCACCTGTAAATAGCTGGAGAGAGATGGTGCCTTTCTCAGCTCCTCCATGGACTCAGGATGAAAGTCCAGCTATAAACACCTGGAGAGAGACTTTGCCTTTCACAGGCCCATCGTGGACTCAGGAAGAAAGTCCAGCTATAAATACCTATGTATTGAATGCCCCTTTTACAGCTGCACCATTGTCACACATTAAAAGTCCAGCTGTAAATACATGGACAGAGGCTATGCTTTTCACACCCTCTCCATGGACTCAGGCTGAAAATCCAGCTACAAATACCTGGAAAGTGAATGTGTTTTACAGAGGCCCACCGTGGACTCATCCTGACTCTGCACCATCCAACCCTTGGACATCAACTGAAAGTTTTAGAATCACATCATGGACTCATACAGTAAAGCCAGTTTTAAATATTTGGACACAGCCAATACTTTCCACAGTCACACTGCAGACTGAGGCTGAATATTCAACAACACAATATTGGACAGAGACTAAGGTCATTTACATAATCACACCGTTGACCCAGTGTCAGTTTCCAATAAATTCTCTGACAGAATCTGTAGGAGCCATAATCACACCATGGACATCTGCTGAATCTCCAGCATCAAAATCTCGGAGACAGTCTGCGGTTTCCACAGTGGTGTTGTCGACTCAGGCTGAATCTCTACCATTAAGTTCTTTCACAGAAAATATTATTGATACAATTGAATTTTGGCCAATGCTTAAAACTGAGTCTAAGGAAAGGTGGAATCTGCCTCAAACTGGCACACTCATGTTTTCACTAAATCCTCAAATTGATGCTTTTGGATCTTTGAACGAAGTTGAGTATCAAGAATATCTGTGGACACATCCTGAAACTGATAATGTCAATACAATGACCTTTCTTGAATCTGGAACACTCATATCACAGGCAGTACCTTCACTCCAAACAGCTAGACTCTGGTCCCAAACTGAAGCTGATATTAGCAGAATTTGGTTTGTACCCTCAGAAAGACTAAATTCCTGGGCCCAATCAGAGTCTCAAAGAATGAGTACCTCAACACGCCTGGGACTGGGTAGAGTGAAGCCTTTGGCCCAATATGAAACTGCTATAGTCACGCCATGGCTTCACATTGACACTGGTATATTCCACTCTTGGAACCAGTCTTCAGGAGACGTACTAAGATTCTGGCCCCTTTCTGAAACTGAGAATGTAAGAAAATGGATCCAAACTAGAGCCAGTATAGTCAACTCTTTGGCTCAGCCAAGAAGTAGTATAGTCAGAGCTTGGATCCAAGCTGAATCTGACCTAGTCAGACCCTGGACACAGCCTAAAACTAATGCAATCACACTCTTGACCCAGACTGATACTATCAAACCTAGGTTCCCAACTCAGATTAATGCAATAAGAGAAGGGACCCAAACTCAATCTCAAATTTTTAATACTTGGATCCAAACACAGTTTCCAGGAGTTTCCCCCTGGATTCAGCCTAAAAGTAATTCAGTTAGATTTTGGACCCAGCCTTGGGTCCAAGCTGAAACCCCCACCGTCAGACTCTATTATGAAACTGATATAAGAAAATCATGGACCTCATCTGAATCTCAGTCAGTCACAGTTTGGTCACCGAGTCAAAATTCAATTAGGACCTCGTTTCACTTTGAATCTCAGAGAACATGTTCCTGGGCCCAAAAAGATTTTGATATAATCAGTCCTTGGACTCACTATGAAACTAGTTCTGTTGGATCCTGGATCAGGTCTGAAACTGGTGCATGTCAACCCTGGCTGCATATTGAATCTCCTAAAATCACACCATGGACCCAATATGAAACTTTAGAGATCTACCCTTCAACCCAACCTGAGACTGATACAGCAGTAAGGCATTGGTTCCAGCCCCAAATTGATCCAATTAATACTTGGAATCAGCCTGAAGTAGATACAGTCAGATTCTGGACCCAAGTTGAAACAGAAACAATTCCAATCTGGACCCAGATTGGAAATCAGGTGGTTAAACCTCCCAGCTTATCTGAAGTTGGTATAGTGACACCTTGGTTACGGACGGAAACAGATGCAAGCAGACCCTGGACTCAACCTGACTTTCAGTCAGTCCACCCTTGGACCCGGACTGGATTTGGTATAATTAAACCCTGGTCTCAGCAAAGAGCTGCTGCAAATCCACCCTGGACGTATGTTCAAACACAGGCAATCAGACCCTGGATCAAGGTAGAAGCCAATACAATCAAATCTTGGTTTCATGTTCAAGTGAAAAATGTCAGACTGGGAATTCCCTCTGAATCTCAAATATTGAGTTTCTGGATGCAGTCTGACATTAGTAGAGATAAAGCTTGGATCCAACCAGAAACTCAGGCAATCAATCCTGGGGCTCACCCTAAAACTGGTAATGTCACACCCCTGGCTATTCCTAAGTCTGAAAGAGTCAGAATGTGGATCCAGCCTGAAACAGAAATAAGGCCTGGCGTCCTTTATAAAGCTGATATAATCGCATCATTTGCTTCTCCTGAAATTGAACCAGATGGAGCAGTTAGTCACTGTGATTCCTGGTCAAACCATGTAACAATTTTACCAACAGAAACTGTTCCTTCCCGAGAACATTTTGCAGCTTTGTCAACTGAAATAGCTGCAGTAGAAAGCCAAGGTCAAAGAAATTTTGTCCAACCCAGTGAGATCACAAATATTCTCTTTCTTACACTTTCAAGCACATGGCTTCCTCGGGGAGTTGGTTACCTGAATTTTGGCAATAAATTACAAATTACCAAAGAAAAAGAAAGCCCTGAATGTCCATCTAGTTCTCTCAACCCTGTTTTTCCATCTCTTTCCTTTCCTGTTGCTTGTTTTTTCCCATCTTCATGTTCTTTGTCCCTTACCTGTTCACTCTTTCCTTATTGCACATTTTCTTCACCCTGTACTTTTCCTTCTTGCTCAGTTCTTCCTCTTGTGGCCTTCTCTCCTGTTCTTCCCTTAGCTCTTTCTGATAGTTCTCTCCAGGAACCATCTTCCTCAAATTTTACTGAAGACGCCTTTGTTTCCCATACTTTTTCATCCTTACATGCTGCTCCAGCCACTCTTTTAACAAAGCAATCATCCCTGGTGCCTGGATCTCAATCTGGAACCAAGTCTAATCAGCCTGAACAAGATCTTCTTAAGTATACTGAACTTGATATCCCCCTTGCTGAGTGTCACCTGGGTGTGATCTGGAATGAGAATCTCCAGGCTTTCTCACTCTTCAAGACAGCTGTTTTATCTCATGAGATCACAGGCAAGTTCAGCTTATTTGAGTTACTCTATTTGGCACTATGTCTCTGTTTGAAAGTAAAGGCAGTTTCTGGATAGACCAGAGATCATGTCAAATTTTGGCAGGCCCAAACTAAAATTATAACCTGCATGAAAAAAGGGTAATAAATAATTTAATCTTTTAAGATTGTGATTGTGAAGTCATGTCCGACACTTGGTGACCCCATGAATTGTAGCTCACCAGGCTCCTTGGTCCATGGGATTCTCCAAGAAAGAGTACTGGAGTGGGTTTCCATTTCCTTCTCCAAATCTCAAGATATATACACATAATTAAGAAAATATGTTATTTTTCCAGTAATAGTTTAAATTTTAATTTTTATACAGAGAACGGTAGGATAAAAGCTTTAGTGCTTAGAAATAGTTTACTATTTCACTTGGGAAATGAATAGAGATATACTGGTTTTCTCATAGAGTGTGTAGACAAACTGTTATAATACCTAATGCCATAGGTTTAAAATGTACATATATTTCCAAGTATTCCTGAAAAATTGAAGAGTTACAGGCATTTTCCTAAAATCTAAACATAGGAAGTCAACATGTTCAGGGAAAGAAGGGTGGTACCATTAACTTCACCCTGTCCCACCTATGGATTCCTTCTACAGAGTGTGGATTACGCCCTGGCCTTGTTCCACATTGTCCCAACTGCTGGGAGGCTGAAGTGGGTGAATTTCCTTGGATGGTTTCTGTGCAACTCTCTTTCTCCCATTTCTGTGCTGGTTCTATACTAAATGAACAGTGGATTCTCACTACAGCTAGATGTGCAAATTTCATGTGAGTATGAATCAGTCATTTCAAAAGGTTAAAGTATAATTACCAAATATGAAGATTTTGAGCTTATTAATGGTATATACCTTCAAAGAAGCTAGATATTCTTCCTTAGTTATAGAGAGTGGATTTGGTATATATGATATGGAATATTTTAACTCCTAACTTTGCAGAGTTGCCCTAATAGCCCAGTTGGTAAAGAATCTGCCTGCAATGCAGGAGACCCTGGTTCAATTCCTAGGTCAGGAAGATTCACTGGAGAAGGGATAGGCTATGCACACCAGTATTCTTGGGCTTCCCTTGTGGCTCAGCAGATATTTTGCAAGTCTGTTTCACTCAATGTTAAACACTATAAATCAGTCAGTCAGTCAGTCTGTTCAGTCACACTGTTGTGTCTGACTCTTTGCAACACCTTGAACCACAGCACGCCAGGCCTCCCTGTCCATCACCAACTCCCAGAGTCCACCCAAACCCATGTCCATCGATGCAGTGATACCATCCAGCCATCTCATCCTCTGTCTTCCCCTTGTCCTCCTGTCCCCAGTCCTTCCTAGCATCAGAGTCTTTCCCAATGAGTCAACTCTTCTCATGAGATGGCCAAAGTATTGGAATTTCAGCTTCAACATCAGTCCTTCCAATAAACACCCAGGACTGATCTCCTTTAGGATGGACTTGTTGGATCTCCTTGCAGTCCAAGGGACTCTCAAGAGTCTTCTCCAACACCTTAGTTCAAAAGCATCAATTCTTCGGTGCTCAGCCTTTTTCACTGTCCTACTCTCACATCCATACATGACTACTGGAAAAACCATATTCTTGACTAGATGAACACTCCTAATAGAATGTAAAATATTGACAGTGTCCAAACACATTGTGCCTAATAAGAGGGCATATTGTGCCTAAGATATTACATGTTGGCGACAAATAGGGGAGAGAATAAAACTAGTAATTTAGTGTTCCTCTAGATTTCATTTGATTCAAATGATCTCTAAACACGTTTTTTCAAATTGAAATATGTAACAATAAAATGCCTGCTAAATTTTCCTCCCAGAAAAAACTCAGAAGCAGTGGCCCATGTCCAGGTGGGACTTATGGATCTTCAAGACCCTGCGCAAGCTCAAACTGTAGGTGTTCATCGTGCCATGCCCTATCTGGGCCCCAGAGGACCTTTGGGACCTGGCCTAATTTTCCTGAAGCAACCATTACATTTTCAACCCCTGGTTCTTCCTATCTGCCTGGAGGAGAACGTAGAGGAAGAGAAAAACATGCAACTATATGACTGCTGGCTACCCAGTTGGTCCCTCATGAGAGGTGAATAATGCAGGAAACTAAGATTGGAGGACAATGACACATTTGCAAAGAGCAATATTTTGTAATACATGACAGTACACTTTATTTTTTCTTTAGCCACATTTCTCCTTCTAGTCTAGGCTAATGCTGAAATTCTTTATTCTCTGTTTTCATACTAGGAAGTCCTGGAATTTTGCAGAAGAGACACCTGAACATCCTGCAAGTCATCACATGTGCCCAGTTTTGGCCCAAGCCAAATGAATTTACTTTCTGTGTGGAAGCCAAGAAAGCTATGGGGGAGGCTGGCTGTAAGGTGATGAGTTGAGGCCATAATAGGCAGGGAGAAAGAGAAGAATATTCTTCAATATAAGAAGTTATTTCCTAACCTCCTTTAAAATATTACTTTTCCTTGTTTCTTGCAGGGTGACCTGGGGGCACCACTTGTGTGTCGTCTACAACAAAAAGACACATGGGTGCAGGTGGGAATCTTGACTCACTTTGATGAACACTGCACAAAACCCTACGTCTTCAGCCAAGTGAGCCCTTTCCTTTTCTGGCTCCATGGAGTTACACGACCCAGCCATGCACCCTGGTCCAAGCAAGGGCCCATGACTACCTCTGATTCCATCTCCCTTTCAGTCTCTACCTCTATGAATGCCTCGGCCTTTACTTCCACACCTGCTTCTGTCCAGCCACATTTCATCTCTCTGCCACAGCCTCAGAGTAAGGCCCAAGAAAATTGTAGTGAGTGATGCATTAGAAGGAAAGGAAGAGAAGAGAATAATGAAAGTAGAAAGGGGGAGGGGTGTGGAGAATAGTTTTTTCCCCCTAATAATGCATGAATTTTTATGCCAATGAAGTGATAGGAATTATTTACTTTATGGCCTACAAATGCATTTCATCCTTGACACATTATTTAACTTGCTTATGTACACCTATGATATACATGACATGATCATTATATTTATCTTAATATATTATTCTGAAACATAGAGAAGTGTACTGTATTCATCATTTGTTAAAGATCAAAGTGGGAATAGGGATAGCACAGAAACTCAGGTTTTTTATTTGCCTATATAAAGTTCTTTACCATTACTTATTGCTTTATAAAAATAATTTTAAAATTTTAAGTTAAATATGTTGGTTTTGTTGACAATATGTAATTATTTCTGGAGAGTACTGTGTACTCAGCTTCCCTGGTGGTTAAGATGGTAAAGTGTCTGCCTGCAGTGTGGGAGACCCGGGTTCTATTCCTGGATCAGGAAGATCCCCTGGAGAAGGAAATGGCAACCCACTCTAGTACCCTTGCCTGGAACATCCCATGGACAGAGTAGCCTGGTAGGTTACAGTCCACGGGTGTCACAAAGATTCTGACATGACTGGCAACTTCACTTTGTTTTCTTTTACTATGTACCCAACAATGATATATTTTGATGATTATCATTTGTAGTTTCCTTGACTCTTTTGAAACAAATTATACTCGTCAAAGTAAATTAGACCTATTGTGATTGAGTAATATTCCTACATTTTACATTTTTACCTAAAGCCATTTTCCCTGGCTCACAATGCCATATCCACAATGAATTATGCTTTTTAAAACATAGAGATCATCTCATTTATACTCAAATTCTTGAAAGTTGATTCACACAGATATCTCAGAGTATGGATCAGAGAAGGATCAAATTTTTAATCTTCATTTATGCCCTTACTACATTTTTTAAAATAGCTTAGTGATGGATTGGGAGGGAGGTGGGAGCGGGGTTCTGGAAGGGGAACACATGTATACCCATGGCGGCTTCATGTCAATGTATGGCAAAACCAACACGATAATGTAAAGAAAATAAATAAATAAATAAATAAAGCTTATCTTCACCATTTCACACACACACACACACACACACACACACACACACACACACACACACATGCATATTTTGGTTCAACTCCCACTTTTTGTGTTCCTTTTTTTTTAATATATATACGCATATTGCTGAAATTTCCAACTTAGTGTGTCTATTTGCCATATCACTAAGTTTTAAATTTAGTCAGCTCACCCCTCCTGTTCACTTAAACTACAATTTTTATTTCTGTAACATTTTCAAATCAAATTATTGTCTTTTATTGCTTTCTAGTTTATTTTCTTATATTGCTGTAATTCAGTGGGAGAGCTGGAGGAACCTGAACCAGGACCATTAAAAATTACACGTTCAAAAAGGCAATGATAAGGGGAGAATTATTTCCAGGGAGTTAACATGTACACAAAACTGCTAAGTTTGTGTTTGCAAGCCAATTTTAATAATAGATATGTTTAGCAGACCTGTGAGAGGAGAAAAATTTATAGATGGGATATAGATGAGAAGTTTGCTGAATTTGTTTTTACTGTTTTCTCTCAGTTTTGGCAGATCGAATTTCTCTAAGATATGCCATGCCTTGGCAGGCCACGATCATCAGTTGTGGCAGTCAAATTTGCAGTGGTTCCATTGTTAGCAGCTCTTGGATACTCACTGCAGCCCACTGTGTCAGGAACATGTAAGTTGGCCTCATAAATCTTCCAGTATATTCTAACCTAGTATCTCCAATTTGTTGAAGCAGTCTTTGAACAAATTCACCTCATTTTATGTCTGAATCATCTCTCTTATCCTTTATAGTATCTTTGTTTCAGGCTAAGCAAGCATGCCTCTGTGTTTGGCTGATTGTTATCTCTGTCAGTTAATGTTTCTGGAATCCTATTGTCTGTGAACCCAGCTTTATTTCCCTTGATGTGAACTGTGAACTTGATATATCAGGGGTAAGGAATACAGGAGGAAAGCTAATGTGGTAGAATTAAAGGACTCAAGTTTCCAAAGGAGTCTATTGTAATTATTCTCTAACTACTCCCATAGGAATCCCCAAGACACAGCTGTAATATTGGGCCTGAGGCACCTTGGGACACCTTTGAGAGTTGTTAAGGTCTCTACCATTCTTCTGCATGAAAGATTCCGATTGGCGAGTGGGGCAGCACAAAATGATCTAGCACTGCTGCTCCTTCAAGAGGTCCAGACTCCCATTCAGCTTTTAGCACCCTTGGGTCATCTGAAGAACCTAAACAGCTCAGAATGCTGGCTCTCTGGGCCACGAATTCTTAAGCCAGGTTAGTAGTTATTTTGCTTGCTAGGGCACTGATTTTAAATAAGACAGTAGGGGTAGTGGTTTAGTCATTAAGTTGCATCTGACTCTTTGCAACCTCATGGACTACAGCCCACCAGGCTCTTCTGTCCATGGAACTCTCCAGGGAAGAATACTGGATCACTGTACAACACTGAATTTCTACCTTGTATACCTTATCACTGCTCAACACCATAAATTTAGTTTTCGTCCAACACCATATACTTAAACCTCCATTTAACACTTTCCTTCTCCCCCTGCCCATTCTCCTCTGGTAGCCACTCTGTGTTCTCTGTGTCTACATGGTTGTGTCTCTTTGCTTTTGCTTGTTCATCGAAAATCACCAGAGACATGCCAAGCAAAACCAAAATTAAGTAATACATATTAGAATGACTGTCATGAAGAAAACAACAGATAACAAACGCTGAAGATGCTATGAAGAAAAGAGAACCTTCTACACTGTGCTGGTATTGTGAACTGCCACAGTCACTGTGGAGGTCAGCATGGAGGTTCCTCAGAGAACTAAAAATGGAGATATTATATGAGCCAGCAATCCCACTCCTGGTCCATATTTTTGATGATAAAAATTTAAAGAAGTATTTCTTTTTAGAGCTAATAACTTAAGATATAACAAACATATAAAAATGTGCATATTTAATCTGCACAATTTTAAGAGTTTGGAATTATACATACAACTATGAGGCAGCTGCCCAGGTGTCCATTGGTACGGAATCCACCTACAATGCATAATTTGATCGCTGGGTCAGAGAGATCTCTTGGATGAGGAACTGCAACCCAGTACAGTATTCTTTCCTGAAGAAGCCCAGGGCCAGACAAGCCAGGCAGTCTACAGTCTATGACATCACAAAGAGTCATACCACTGAGTAACTAAACAACAGCAATACAACTGTGAAACCATTTAATTAAGCCAATAAACAGACCCATCATTCCCAAAAGGTGCCTTGTGCCCCCCTCTCTATGTGTATGTGATAAGTTGATGAGAGAACTACTTTCTTAATTAAAAAAATTAGGTGCATAATACAATATTCTTAAACTTAGGGGCACTTTTGTACCTAAGGAGATTTTGCAGATCTCTAGCACTTAATCCTCTTGTTCAAGAGAAACTTTATGACTTTCAAACAACACCCTGCTTCTCTGTGCACCCAGGCCCAGACAACCATCATTTTACTTTCCACTTCTATGAATTTGAATCCTTGAAGTACCTTGTTTTCAAGTCACTTCCATGAGATATCTTGTATAAGTGGAATCATAGAGTATTTGTCGTCCTGTAACTGGATTATTTCAGTTAGCATAATGTCCTCCAGGTTCATCCACTATAATTAAGAAAATTTTCTTTTATTTTAAGGCTGAGCAGTTGCCATACATATGCCTCAGCTCCTTACTTATTTGTATGTAGACATTCGAATTGTTTCATTATCTTGGTTATTGTGAGTAATGCTGCAGTAAACATGGGAGCACACATACCACTCCTCAAGGAAGAACTGTAATCACTACTGACTCCATTAATCCTGCTTTTAAGACTTTCGTCAATTTATATGAAATTAATTTTACCTCATAAAACAATGGCTTTATGATGAATCTATAATTTTTAAAGATGAAAGATAG
Organism: Antilocapra americana; assembly: GCA_007570785.1. Classification (NCBI taxonomy): domain Eukaryota; kingdom Metazoa; phylum Chordata; class Mammalia; order Artiodactyla; family Antilocapridae; genus Antilocapra; species Antilocapra americana. The sequence continues at coordinate 3,619 of SRVM01044720.1, read as the reverse complement.
TACAGAGGAGCTCCTTGTGTGTACAGTCAATTTTTATAAAAAATGTAAGGAAAATAGGCAATCAAAGAGCTTCATATCTTCAGAACATAGGAAGATGTTTTTGTGTCCTTTAATCTGTTCTTTTTAAGAAAATGAAACTGGACTTAAGTTGAAATTTCTGAACTTACAAGTAAAATGATATTTGTTAATTAACAACAGTGGCATTTGATAAAAGAGTGAAAAGATTGGAACATATACATTTGTGAAATAAGTTACCAATGATGACAGTGATAAAACATCTTAGCATAAAAGCTTAGAAGTAAAGTGATGATAGAGATTGTGGTTTTCTCTCCAAAGCTAGTGTTTCAAGATAAACTATTCCATTGAGATTTTTTTCCCAAATGTTCTAGGAGAGACAGATGAAAATCCAGATATATTACAGATGCAGGTGACAGGAGCTTCAAGCTGTGTCCACCTTTACCCTGATATAGGCAGTTCTGTTGTGTGCTTCATTACAAAAGACAAAGACTCTGACACAAGTGTGGTGAGCAGGGTTTTTTTTTCCTTTAAAATTCTACAAAAACTAAATCTTTCCCATACATAACCATGTAAACCAAATCATCCATAAGTGATAAAAATAAGAAGGAGGTGGGAGGGGGATTCTGGAAGGGGAACACATGTATACCCATGGTGGACTCATGTTAACATATGATAATGATAACCAACACGATAATGTAAAGAAAAAAATGTTAAAAAAAGAGAAGAAACTAAATTGTTGATCTGTGGGGAGAAACAAATATCTTTAACTATAAAAATTGTTCAAAGACTATGTGAGTAATCTCTGGCTTATCTCACATTTGTCATTCTTCTCTATCCAAACTTAACAACTGATTTGGTGCTCTTTAAGCAAATTGGCATCTCACTTAATTTATGCACTTTTAATTATAAAAGCATTGTTTCTGAGAGTTCATCATATAAGAAACCTTTTTAAAAATTTTCCATTTACAAATGAAATCTTTATGATCCATTATTCAGTGATTTTTACTTGTTGTGTCACCTGTAATATTAATGTATTTTATTTGGTGATAAAGTTGATTTGCCTAAGTACCTATTTCAAGTCCGGCTATTAATCTTAGTACCAGCTTGAAAATATAGAATGAAGAATCTGAGATGGTGATATGAATCTAAAGTCTACCTTTAATTTTACAGCAACCAGTGTGTCCAGGTAGTGCTGTTATGTGCAGACCAAAGTCTAGGAATGGAAGCTGGAGACAGGTAGGCCTCACTAGTCTGAAGGCACTGGCTACCATTGTGAGCCCCCACTTCTCATGGATATTATCCACTTCAGCAAAGGCAGGGCATCCGTTAAACCATGCATCCATGCCTTGGATGGAAAAGCCTACGTCCTCTAGTCTCATAAAACAGCCAACAACCATGCCACTTTCTTCAATAATGACTCTTATACTACAAAGACTTTTGTAACTCACTGCAAATGTAAGTCAAGGCTAATCTCTTCAAAGTATATATAATAAAAATGTTAAACAACATTTAATAAAATTAAGACCCTATGCAACCTAGGAATATATGTCATGAATCAACTAATTTTTAAGATAATTTCTAGCCTTTGCATTATTTTTAAAAATTAATTTTATTTTGCTAAATATTGAAACTATAAGAGGACTCAAACATATACTATCAACAAAAAAGTAAACACAAGATCTGGAAAATAAAAACTATGAAACAAGAAAAAAATAGCATGCTCTCTAAACCAGTAAGTGCAATTCAATTGAAAAAAAATGAATAATAAATCATTATAGCTACATTAAGAAAATAAATGCTTATAAAATAAGGAACTTCATATGAAGCCACACATTATTCCATGAAATATGAATATATATATATATATATATATATATATAATATACAGTTTACAAAAATTAAAATTTATTTAAGAAAAGTAAACAGTAAGATTCTTTACAACAAAAAGGTGACATTTGCAGATTATATAAAAACAAACTTATTAACGAACATATACACGGCAAAATACTATATGATCTGCCCCTCTAAGCACATGGTGTACATGGCCTTAGAAAGAGGAAAGGCCTGGGGCTGACAGACCTTAGGCCAGGGGTTCCACAAGGGTTTGGTTTGCAGGTGCAGTGCGGGCAGCAGACAGAGAGCAGAGGGAAGTTGTGTCCTCCTTCCTCAAGGATGGCTGCATTCCCAACACTGCCGTAGCCTGGGCACAATTTAGGGATAGACTCTGCAGCAGCTGACCCACAGCGAGGTCAGTGTGTGACCCACACCCAATCCATGGCTTGCAGTTTGGATCTGAGCAGCTTTACCCCTGAGGTTCCCAGTGACCCTGTCTCTCCTGTGTGGACTCCTGTGAAGAAATGCCTACCTGCTGCCCCAGAAGCAATTTCAGGCTTGAGGAGGCACTTTAGAGCTGTTGGTCATGCAAATGATTTCCGTGGTCACATGCTTTGTGTTGAGCTAAGACTGGCAGCCGGGCCACTGCTGCCAGAATGCTCAGAACGCCAAGGAGCATGTACCATGGTGAAATGATTTTGGAGCTCATTTGACTGGTTCAGCGATGGGGTCTAGAGGTCAGGGTGTAAAAGTCAGCCCCTTCCTGCCAACCTATTAGGTATGTGTGTTGTCACAAGGCTCTGTGACTGCAAGTCTCATATTCCCTGCGTGTGGGCTATAGACAAGTAACCAGCGCAGACTGACTCCAACCTGTGAGCCACCTGCTTTGCTTGTGTGTCCAGCCCCTTCACAGCTGGCGGCCATGGCCAGGGCAATGTGGAGAGTGAGGTGAGGCCAGAGGAAGGTGGGAATGATCTGGGACTTTGGATCTTCTTCGTTGTGAGCCCAGGTTTTCAGGGGGCAGGGGCCATGGGACTGACCAGCACGGTGGGGGCAGTGGAAATAATGCAGGCTCTACGCGGCATGCCAGGTGAGAAGACCTCCCTCTTAAGGGTGGAGGCATGCAGGAAGTCCAGTCTGGAGGAGAGAGAAGTTGCGGGGGGATTGGGCAGGAGTTCCAGCTGCTGGTGGAAAAAAGACATCAAGGAGGAAGTGGAGGTGGTGGCAGTCAAGCAGCGGAAGTAGATGTCCTCAGGGGAGCAAGAAGAGAAGCCAGAGGAACAGGGCCAGGAACTTCCAAGGCCTGGGTCCCTGAGTGACTGGCCCCTGCTGGAAGTGCTGTTAGCACTGGAAGATGATCTGAATCCTGTGAATAAGAAAGTCCAAAGGGCCTACCCTCCACTGGAACACAAGATCTGTCAGAGGTGGACCCTCCATCTAGAACACAGAGGTGGCATCATCTGGGGAATCCATGACTTCTTGGTCAAAACTGTAACCCTCCTGTGGTGCTTGTGAAATTTGTTTTATCTGGGGTATTACAAAAGCAGTTTAACAGATCTGGAAGCTTTGGTACAGAGTCTATTCATTGGATTATGGGTATTGGCTACAGTCCAGCAAATCTATTCCTGATATGGGTGATGGCATTGCTATTATAATTAGCACAAATTAATACTTGGGCTTTACTTGCAGGGGTCCTCATCAGAAGTTTCATTAGCACCAGGAACTCTTCAGAGAAAAGGGCTGTCAGCTACACAAGTCTTCTCCAAAA
>SRVM01044719.1:0-13294 GCA_007570785.1 Antilocapra americana | reverse complement strand
CTTGGGTCCATAAAATTTTCTCCTGTAAACATCTAACTATCTGAAGGCCTGTTTTACCAGTTTTCCTAGGGCACAGAGGACTTCATTTTCGATCACTGCACTGGATTCCTTTTGGGGTATATTGAGTATCCATGACTGCAGTGCCTAGTGACTTAATTCTTACAGAATCAGGTGGCTGGGGACACTCCTTAGCTGGCAGTGTGCCCTAAGGCTATAAATTCAATAATGATTTAGGAGGCAGTTCATGACCACTTTATCCCATAGTGCAGAGAATATCTTGTTCTCAGTCAGGCCAGTACTTTGATGATCTTCAGAAATCAGATTGATTATACTGTTTACAGTGGTATATTTTTTCCCCTTCCCTATACAAACATATGGTAAAGGAAATGTCAACCCACTCCTGTATTCTTGCCTGGGGAACCCTGTGGACAGAGGAGCCTGGTGGACTGCTGTCTATGGGGTCTCACAGAATCAGACATGACTGAAGTTGCAAGCATGCATGCATGCATACAAATACAAAAAGAGGTTTCTCTTAAAATGTTGTGTTGCCATAATGACACCAGTTCCACCTGAACTTCACTTTTGTCAGACCTTGAGCTAATCAATGCTTTTTTTCTTATGGAAATGTTTATCTTAAGCTATGCTAAGGTACTATGCATTTACCCTAGACTCTGCAGGGCAAAGGCTAACAGAGTTTTGCTGAGAGAACACACTGGTCATAGCAAACACCCTCTTCCAACAACACAAGAGAAGACTCTATACACATCGACATCACCAGATGAGCAACACCAAAATCAGATTGATTATATTATTTGCAGCCAAAGATGAAGAAGCTCTATACAGTCAGCAAAACCAAGACAGGGACCTGACAGCGGCTGGGATCATGAACTCCTTATTGCCAAATTCAGATTTAAATTGAACCAAGTAGGGAAAACCACTAGACCATTCAGATATGACCTAAATAAAAACCCTTACGATTATACAGTGGAAGTGAGAAATAGATTTAAGGGACTAGATCTGATAGACAGAGGCCTGATGCACTATGGACAGAGGTTCGTGACATTGTACAGGAGACAGGGATCAGGACCATCCCCAAGAAAAAGAAATGCAAAAAAGTAAAATGGCTGTCTAAGGAGGCCTTACAAATAGCTGTGAAAAGAAGAGAAGTGAAAAGCAAAGGAGAAAAGGAAAGATATTCCCATTTGAATGCAGAGTTCCAAAGACTAGCAAGGAGAGATAAGAAAGCCTTCCTTAGAGATCAATGCAAAGAAATAGAGGAAAACAACAGAATGGGAAAGACTAGAGATCTACAGATACCAGGGGAATATTTCATGCAAAGATGGCCTGAGTAAAGGACAGAAATGGTGCGGACCTAACAGAAGCAGAAGATATTAGGAAGAGGTGGCAAGAATTCAAAGAACTGTACAGAAAAGATCTTCACAACTCAGATAATCATGATGATGTGATTATTCACCTAGAGCCAGACATCCTGGAATGTGAAATCAAGTGGGCCTTAGAAAGCATCACTCCAAAAAAGCTAGTGGAGGTGATGGAATTCCAGTTGAGCTATTTCAAATTCTAAAAGATGATGCTGTGAAGGTGCTGCACTCAATATGCCAGCAAATTTGGAAAACTCAGCAATGGCGACAGGACTGGAAAAGGTCAGTTTTCATTCCAATCCCTAAGAAAGGCAAAGGCGAAGAATGCTCAAACTACTGCACAATTGCATTCATCTCACATACTAGTAAATTAATGCTCAAAATTCTCCAAGCCAGGCTTCAGCAATACGAAAAGCGTGAACTTCCAGATGTTTATTCTGGTTTTAGAAAAGGCAGAGGAACCAGAGATTAAATTGCCAACATCCGCTGGATTATCAAAAAAGAAAGAGAGTTCCAGAAAAACATATCTACTTCTGCTTTATGGACTATGCCAAAGCCTTTGTCTGTGTGGAACACAATGAATTGTGGAAAATTCTTTAAGAGATGGGAATACCAGATCATCAGACCTGTCCCTTGAGAAACCTGTATGCAGGTCAGGAAGCAACAGTTAGAAGTGGACATGGAACAACAGAATGGTATCAAATAGGGAAAGGAGTACGTCAATGGTGTATATTGTCACCCTGCTTATTTAACTTATATGCAGAGTACATCATGAGAAACCCTGGGCTGGAGGAAGCACAAGTTGGAATCAAGACTGCAGGGAGAAATATCAATAACCTCTGATATGGAGATGCCACCACCTTTATGGCAGAAAGTGAAGAGGAACTAAAAAGCCTCTTGATGAAAGTGAAAGAGGAGAGTGAAAAACTTGGCTTAAAGCTCAGCATTCAGAAAACTAAGACCATGATATCTGGTCCCATCACTTCATAGGAAATAGAAGGGGAAACAGCAGAAACAGTGTCAGACTTTATTTTGGGGGGCTCCAAAATCACTGTAGATGGTGATTGCAGCAATGAAATTAAAAGATGTTTACTCCTTGGAAGGAAATTTATGACCAACCTAGATAGCATATTTAAAAGCAGCGACATTACTTTGTCAACAAAGGTCCATCTAGTCATGACTATGGTTTTTCCAGTGGTCATGTATTGATGTGAGATTTGGACTATAAAGAATGTTGAGCACAGAATTGAAGCTTTTGAACCGTGGTGTTGGAGAAGACTCTTGAGAGTCCCTTGGACTGCATGGAGATCTAATCAGTCCATCATAAAGGAGATCAGTTCTGGGTGTTCTTTGGAAAGACTGATGTTGAAGCTGAAACTCTAATACATTTGCCACCTCATGGGAAGAGTTGACTCATTGGGAAAAAACCCTAATGCTGGGTAGGATTGGGGCAGGAGGAGAAGCGGACAACAGAGGTTGAGATGACCAGATGGCATCACTGACTCAATCGACATGGGTTTGGATGGATTCTGGGAGTTGGTGATTGACAGGGAAGCCTGATGTGCTGTAGTTCATGGAGTCGCAAAGAGTCAGACACAACTGAGCGACTGAACTGAACTGAGTGTGCTCTTACTGGACTAGGCACTGGTAAAAGTAGCCAAAAGTCTTTGGACCACGTGTCTTTCAAATCTGTTTTGCTCCAAGAAAAATCCCCTATGTTGCTGTTTCCCAGATGTAGAGCTACACTATTACAATCTTGAGTACATAAATAAGTATATACATGTATAGCTCTTAAATAAATATATATATTCAAGTTGCCTCATTATCATTTTTATCAGAGGCTTAGTCACACATTTAGTAATGCAAGACATCACAATCTTGTAAAAGAGGCCAAATGCAAGTAACATAGCTAGTAGCATTAGTAGAGTCATAAGTAAATATTTAGGCCAAGAGTATCAATTAGGTGTGATCTAGTATAATACCAGCTCATCTGACTCAAACTGTCCTGTAAAACTCACTATCTTAAGGTAACGAAATACTTGTATTGTTCACTAGGCATCCAGCCTGATTCCCTAGTGTTATTAGGCTGATAATCCTTGGTTTAACTGTTCCCAATGTAAGGGTACTTTTACACTTAAATGACTTAAATAATCTGGTGGGAGTCATATAAATCCACCCTGTAACTGAAGGAGGGTCCCTCATATTAATCAGGAAATTCTATTTGTTGATTGAAATTTAGTTTGTTGTTATTGAGCTTGAGTAACTTTAAAAGAAAATTCTTATTATAGCCATGGTCAGAGAAAGCACCATTGATTGGCCAAGTGAGAGAGTCCTGTCTAGTACTACCTACAGTTGCTCAAAGAGAACTATACCTTTCTTCTGGAACACATGTCCTATGGGTCATCCAATTAGACCGGTGGAGAGAAATCCACCAAGGTAACCCAGAAGTACTAGATATAGGTAACTGATCATAAGCCTAAAAATTGAATTAATTTTTAAACTCTGGAAGACTTACACCATGATAGAAAAACATGGATGTATGAAAAAGTCGATGAAATTAACAAAAATAATTATAAAATTATATCCATATGTCTATAATTAAATAATATGACATTATTATCTAATGTAATTATTATGCTGAAAACACTGTAAATAATCATACAGATCAAATAGGGAATCTAGGGTAAGTTGTTTACTTCTGATGTTGTCTTCTCTTTGTCTTGGTCTGAGTGTAGGTTCTCCTTTTTGAACTTTGTTTTAAGGTGAGTCTAAGGGCTTCAGTGCAAAAACTCTTTCTATGTGGACAATATGAATCCAAAAGTCAGTTTCTTTCATTTGTTCTGTGCATGAGCTAATCAAGAATATCTGACAAGTGTCCTTTGATCTAGGTTGGAGACAGTCCTTTAAATGATGCCTTTCTAAAAGGCCTAAATCTTCTGATTATACATCCTGGGGCATCTGATATCCATCCAAAGATAGATTACAATGATAAGCAGCTTCAGAAACAAACTTAGAGTGTCCTTTTAATAATTCAATTAAACTTTACTATAATGTTAGACCCCTAACAACAAGAGTCTATCTCAGAAGTGAGTCTTAGGCAGTAAATACAGAACTAAATCAACAATACTAGAGTTTAATGTCCATATATGTAATTTTTCTCTCTAAAATGAGGCTGACTTCTATCAAATATAGTCAAATTAAGAGTAATTTGTTTGCAAAAATAATTCTGCTTTCAGTAAACTTGGCCTGATTACTTATATAAATGTAGTTGATCAAACAATCCTTTTAAAAAATTCATTTAGGTGGAACCTTTTATGAAGAATCTCAGATTGAATTTTTAAAAGGCTTCTCCTTCCTCAAGGTGAGAAAAGTCATCCCAAGGGCATGCCATCATATCCCACCTGTGATTCCTATAGATCTGGATTAATTTCTCTTCTCAGTGTTCCAAAGTGTCTTCAGATTCTTGCAACTGTCAGGAGGTGGACTTTCTTATTCACTTGATAAGACTGCTAGCAACCTAAGGGTTTACAATTTTGGAGAGATCAAGTAGAAAGAAAACATAAATGTTCCAATTTTGCTTACAAAGGTATCACTAACCAAACTGCTGTAAGTCTTAATCAGTTTTAGGAGAAAAGTTTCCGTATATCTGGAAAACAGATTTAAAAGCAATAATATTTCAGACCAGAAAAACCATAAAATCTATAACCATGTTCATCAGTTCACTCAGTCCTAAGTAATTAATTCTTGATCTTTTGTAAACAGTCTTATAAGCTTTTTTTAAAAGCGTGCACATGTCAAAAATCCTTTCTGCGAATTTTCTTGAGAATGAAGCATTTCTGCAAAGGCATCAGGATCAAACAATAACTGTCTATGAACAACAAAGATTTCTAAAGACATAGTTGAAGATCCAATTGTGATGCAATTGACAAAGAAACATCTGTACTGCTGTGACTGAATATTTTAAGATAATAATCAGAATTAAGACTGATAACATTTTACCATGACATACCAGATTTAGGAATTCCAATAATTTCTAGAGTATCTAAAACATTTCCCCATACAATATAGCCTAAAAATGCTTATCACCCTTCATTTGAAATGCTTCCCATTTTAACCTACCATATAAGCCTCCTTAGTTTAATATTTTTATCTTTGATAAAGAGAGAAAGCAATTCCCTTAGGTGTTTCAGGACCTTTTGGAAAATCTCAAAGTAACCTAAAGGTCAAGTAGAATTTGATGTCTGGCAAGTTTGCCAAAAATATCAAAGGGCTTTTAAAAAACCCTTGGAAAGGTGGCATCACAGGTCACTGTGAAACAATACTTATTCACTTAACCAACCAAGAAACAAAAACATATTTCAAAGGAAAATACAGAAAATTATTTTTTAAAAAAAACGTAAAATACAAAGAAAAATAACAATCTGTTATGAGAGAAACCAAATTCAGGTTTTGTATCATTTTACTTTTAATATAGTATGTCCTTTGCCTAATTAAATTAATTCTAACATTAATTCCACTCAAACATAAAATCCTTTCTAAAGTTTCTTTTTTCCTCTCAAACCTACATTTTTCTATACTTACACGAATTGGTCTCTTCTTTCCTATTTAGAAGTAACTAGCAATAGAACCGGAGAAGGCAATGGCACCCCACTCCAGAACTCTTGCCTGGAAAATCCCATGGACAGAGGAGCCTTGTAGGCTACAGTCCATGAAATTGCTCCAAGTCGGACACGAATGAGAGATTTCATTTTCACTTTTCAGTTTCATGCATCGGAGGAGGAAATGGCAACCTATTCCAGTTCCCTTGCCTGAAGAATCCCAGGGAGGTGTAGCCTGATAGGATTTCGTCTATGGGGTCGCACAGAGTTGGACATGACAAAAGTGACTTAGCAGCAGAAGCAGCAGCAACAGAACAAAATTAATTTTTTCCTTATAAATTGTATTTCTATTTCTTATATCTTCTTACTTGCAAAGATGTTTTCCATATTAACTTTATAGTCTAATTACTTAAAATAATCAAATTTTTGAAAATATGTATTTATTTGACTGCATTGGGTCTTCATTGGGGCGTGTAGGATCTTAGTTGGGGCATCATGCAAAATCTTAGTTGGGGCACATGGGGTCTAGTTCCCCAACCAAGGATCAAATCCAAGCCACTGCATTAAAAGCACAGAATCTTAATCAATGAACCGCCAGAGAAGTTCGGAATTATCAATTTTCAAAAACCTTAATTTCTAGTGAAAATTGAGAAGGAAGTAATGATATACTGTCTTTACATTAGCATCCCATAGATTGGCAAACGTGAAACACTATTTATAAAAACTCAACATGAAAAAACAGATTGTTCAAAATTGGGGAAGGAGTATATCAAGGCTGCATACTGTCACCTTGTTTATCTAACTTACTTGCAGAGTTCAGCTCAGTTCAGTTCAGTCACTCAGTGATGTCTGAATCTCTTCGACCCCATAAACCATAGCAGGCCAGGCCTCCCAGTCCATCACCAACTTCCGGAGTCTACACAAATTCATGTCCATTGAGTCGGTGATGCCATCCAACCACCTCATCTTCTGTTGTCCCCTTCTCTTCCTGCCCACAATCTATGCCAGTATCTGGGTCTTTTCCAATGAGTCAGCTCTTCACATCAGGTGGCCAAAGTATTGGAGTTTCAGCTTCCATAGCAGTCCTTCCATGAACACACAGGACTGACCTCCATTAGAATAGACTGGTTGGATCTCCTAGCAGTCCAATGGACTCTCAAGGGTCTTCTCCAACACCACAATTCAAAAGCATCAATTCTTCTGCGCTCAGCTACCTTTACAACCAACTCTCACATCCATACATGACCACTGGGAAAACCATAGCCTTCAGTAGATGGACCTTTGTTGACAAAGTAATGTCTCTGCTTTTCAATATGCTGTCTAAGTTGGTCATAACTCTCCTTCCAAGGAGCACACGTCTTTTAATTTCTAGGCTGCAATCACCATCTGCAGTGATTTCATGTGAAATGCAGGGCTGGATGAAACACAAAGCTGGAATTAACATTGCCGGGAGAAATGTTAATAACCTCAGATATGCAGATGACACCATCCTTATGGCATAAAGCAAAAAGAAACTAAAGAGCCTTTTGATGAAAGTGAAAGAGGGGAGTGAAAAAGCTGGCTTAAAACTCAATGTTCGAAAACTGAAGTTCATGGCATCTGGTCCAAACATTTCATGGCAAATAGTTGGGGAAACAATGGAAAGAGTGACAGACATTATTCTCCTAGGCACCATAATCACTGCAATGGTGACTGCAGCCATGAAATTATAAGACACTCTTTCCTTGGAAGAAACACTATAACCAACGTAGACAGCATAAAAAAACAGAGACATTACTTTGCCAACAAAGGTCCATCTAGTCAAAGCTATGGTTTTTCCAGGAGTCATGTATGGATATGAGAGTTGGACCATAAAAAAGTTGAGCACTGAAGACTTGATGCTTTTGAACTGTAGTTTTGGAGAAGGCTCTTGAGAGTCCCATGAACTTCAAGGAGGTCCAACCAGTCAATCCTAAAGGAAATCAGTGCTGAATATTCAATCAAAGGACTCATACTGAAGCTGAAGCTCCAATACTTTAACCACCTGATTGTGAAGAACTGACTCATTAGAAATGGCTCTGATGATGGGGAAGATTGAGGATTGAAAGAGAAGGAAACGACAGAGGATGAGATGGTTGGATGGCATCACAGACCCAATGGACATGCGTTTGAGCAAGCTTTGGGAGTTGGTGATGGACCGGGAAGCCTGGTGTGCTGCAGTCCATGGGATTGCAAACAGTTGGACACAACTGAAAGACTGAACTGAAGATCATGCCATCCAGTCCCATCACTTTATGGCAAATAAAAGGGGGCAAAGTGGAACTGAGTAGATTTCTTCTTCTTGAGTACCAAAATTATTGCAGACAATGACTGCAGCCATGAAATTAAAAGACACTTGCTCTTTGGAAGAAAAGCTATGACAAACCTAGACAGTGTATTAAAAAGCAGAGACTTCCCTCTTCCAAAGGTCTGTATAGTCAAAGCTGTGCTTTTTCCAGGAGTCATGTGAGAGTTGGACCATACAGAAGGCTGAACCCTGAAGAGCTGATGCTTTCAAATTGTGGTGTTGGAGAAGACTCTGGAGAGTCCCCTGGATTGCAGGAAGATCAAACCAGTCAAACATAAAGGAAATCAACCCTGAATATTCATTCAAGGACTGATGCTGAAGCTGAATCTCAAATACTTTGGCCACCTAATGCGAAAAGCTGACTCATTGAAAAGATGATGGGAAAGATTCAAGACAAAAGCAGAAGAAGGCAGAAGAAGATGACATGGTGAGATAGCATCAACAACTCAATGGACATGACTTTTAGCAAACTCAGGAGATAGGGAAGGACAGGGAAGCATGGTGGCTTGAAGTCATGGGGTCACAAAGAGTTGGACTAGACTTAGTGACTAAACAACATAATTTCTAAAATATGTGTGCTTTCTTAGAGAAAATGTCTCAATGTGGCACAAATGTATTTAACAGTCCTGAATCTTTAGTTTCTCTGCAAAATGATGTCTATATTAGGTAATTAATGTTTCAGCTACCTTGTTTTATTTGGAAGTAAAGTGAAGTGAAATCGCTCAGTCATGTCTGACTCTTTGTGACCCCATGGACTGTAGCCTACCAGGCTCTTCAATCCATGGGATTTTCCAGGCAAGAAAACTTGAGTGGTTACCATTTCAGGGACCTTGATATTTAATAAACTTTCCTCATTCAACTTAATGTAGGAAAATCCAAAAGTTTCAAGTTATTAATATTTAGGGACTAGTGATAAGTAGACTTTGCTGAAACATGATTATATCTAAAGAGTTTATCTATAACCTCTTATTTCATTTACATTAAACATACTTTAATATAAGTGAAAACAAATTTCATCATACCAAGTTATTTTTCTTGTTGACAAGAATATCTTATTTTAGTAAATTTAGGTATAATAAAAGTATTATATTTAATTTTGATGGTTCTAAGAATATGTCTATATTAATTACACTGGTAAGTTTTTACTTTTACTTCAAATATTAATTTAATACAGAATTTTTCTTAGTTCTCATTAATCTAAAATTCATTTGGGTTAATTTCTTTATATTTCTGAGAATCTGTGTAAGTATTTCATTTTCTTTCAGTCAAGTAAGTAGACTTCATTTGCAAGTTAATTTTGGTAATGCTCTCCAGAGGTAGACATATCATATCTATAAGGCTCACACAGACATATAGACATATACAACCAGAGATTTCATAGCTTCATTTTAAAACTTCATCATGGATCAGATATTAGAATACACTAGTATTTTAAATAAGAGTTGCAAGAAGTTGTTTATCTGCTTGAGTTTAAAAAAGGTTTCTCCTTTATTATCTTGGTCTCAGAAACTAGAGATGGTCTAGCTACTAGTTCCTGAGAGCCCTGGTAAAGTCCTTACATCTCAATGCACCAGGAGAGAAATGCAAACTTCTCCTAGGAGGAACAAGTCCAACTTCCCACCTAATCACCCAATCCAGATTTCTCCAGTCTCTTTCAAGCAACCTCCCAGTGTCTTCCAACTCGGGAGAGGTGGGGGAAGGGGAGCAGTTACCAATCGCACACTGCCAAATAAAACTCAGGATCATCACTCAATAATCAGGAGACATGAGAACCAAGAAAGGTCTGCTCAATCTCCGCTGGACTCGTCGAGGATGAAGACAGTCACAGGAGACCCTGCTGGTCGTGGAACGAGCAAGGGCTCTTGATCCTCATAAGGTTCAAGCAAAGTCTGGTCTGTGTCTCTTCAGGGTCCCCAGAACGGTCAACTGAAATAATCATGCACAATGTACCTGTGAGTGTCGGTTTTATCTGGAGACTTACGGAGTACAAGGAGATGGCCTGTCACAGAGCTCTGAGGAACTGCTCCAAAGAGGTGGGATGGAGGGTGGGGACGTCAGCTTGTCTGTGATATTGAAGCTGTGCAGTCAGGGGCACACAGTAGAAGGTTGCTAGTCACAAGGAACACACATCTCAGTTAACTGATTTCAGTGCTCTTCTAAGGCTGGGAAGATGAAAGAAATTTGGATTCATGAAGTTTTCTTTCAAAACATCATCTGAAGGCCTATTCTGCCAGTTTTTGCAGAGCACAGACGCCTCATTCCTGACCTCTGTGCTGAACTCCTTTCAGCGTGTGTTGAAAGTCAGCTACTGCCGTGGCTACAGACTCAATCTTGGTAGAGCCAAGTGAGGAGCAACATACTATAGAAGCCTCAAGAAATAAGCAAAAATGCAAATAATTATGCCTACCCATTCATTCTACAGGATGTCTCAGGCCACATCTTACTGAGTGATACCAGGAGAATGTTTCAGGAAGCAGAGTCTCGACTAGATAGGTTCAGATCACAACTCTGTCACTTGATTTCCTCATTTGGAAAACAACACTGAAAATCCTTGCTCTATCTCTATCTCTATTATATAAAAGGTCGTACAAATTTTTATTATGAGAAAAAGGGCTGTGGGAGCTCTGGCTGGGGGTGCTTCAGTCTGAAGAAGGCCTTGGTTGGAGGAGGCCCAAGTCATACAGCTTCCTCGACCTACTTGAACACAAGCTCCCTCCTGTTGCTGGGCCTTCACACATGCTGTGCCCTGAACTTCTTGCTAAAAATCAACTCTTTCATAAAACCAAAAGGTATGATTATATGTCTTTAATAGTCCTCCAAGGGGTTGCAAAGCATCAAACACAACTGAGCAATTAAGCAGAGCACAGCTTTACAATGCTATGCACGTGAATTCAGTAGGCAACAAGAGGTGTTCTACCAAAAAATAGCATATTTCTGGATACCTGCTTTTCTCTTTTTCACTGCTGCTATACTTTTGAAGGAGACACTATTGACCCCACTTCAAACACCACCAAAGGCTAGGGGGGAAAATCTGAAATGCCTCATACACTACTAAGCCATGCCTTATTTATTTGAGAGACATGGCCATAGCCCAGTAAATCACGGATAAAAGTGTTCTAATTTAATACAATTCTGTCACTCTTTTTAATAATATACTGATGGTAACAGGGCATGATTCAATGCATAATGATGAAAAATATCCAGAATTGTGCAATCAAGCAGAGACATGGATAAGTAAGCAACGAATAAAATTGGGCAGAATGATAAACATGCTAAACTTACAATTGGACTCTGTCACTGCCTGATTTACAACCCTCCTATGGTCCTTTCAGGGAAAAAAATCTCTTTAGTCAGATTTACAAAGACCTAGCCCCCGCCAATCTCTCAGATTTTTTTACCACTGGCTCCTTGCCCACCAGGCTCCAACAAATGGAGTGCTTTCAAATGTATCCGTACTTTATGACCTATTCCCTACTGGTGTTTCTGCCTGGATCCCCATTCTTTCATATCATCATTTTCAAATTTCTTTTTTTTTTCCCTTTTATTGATTTTGCCATACAATGCCATGATATCACCATGGGTTTACATATGTTCCCCCTCCAGAACCCCCCTCCCTCCTCCGTCCCTTCTCCCTTCCCCCAGGAAATCTCGATGCACCAGCCCCGAGCATCAGTCCTGGGCTGGCGATTGATTAGACATATGATAATTAACATGTTTCAATGCCATTTTCCCATATCATCCCACCCTTACCCTCATCCACAGAGTCCACGAGTCTATTCTATACATCTGCGTTCCTTTTGCTGTCTCGCATGATGGGTTCTCGTTACCATCTTTCTAAATTCCATATATATGTGTTAATATACTGTATTGTTGTTTTTGCTTTTGGCTTACTTCACTCTGGATAATGGGCTCCGGTTTCGTCCATCTGAGTAGAATTATTTCAAATGAATTTTTTTTAATGCTGAGTAATATTCCATTGTGTATATGTACCACAATCCATTCGTCAGTTGATGGGCATCCAGGTTGCTTCCATGTCCTGGCTATTGTAAACAATGCAGCGATGAACATTGTGGTACACGTGGCTCACTAGATTCTGGTTTCCTCGGTGTATATGCCCAGCAGTGGGATTGCTGGGTCATATAGCAGGACTATCTTGAGAAAGAAGAATGGAACTGGCGGAATCAACCTACCTGACTTTAGGCTATACTACAAATCCACAGTCATTAAGACAGTATGGTACTGGCACAAAGACAGAAATATAGATCAATGGAACAGAATAGAAAGCCCAGAGGTAAATCCATGCATCTATGGACACCTTATCTTTGCAAAGGAGGGAAGAATATACAATGGACAAAAGACAACCTCTTTAACACGTGGTGCTGGGAAAACTGGACAGCCACTTGTAAAAGAATGAAACTAGAACACTTCCTAACACCATACACAAAGATAAACTCAAAATGGATCAAAGATCTAAGCATAAGACCAGAAACTATAAAACTCCTAGAGGATAACATAGGCAAAACCCTCTCTGACATAAACCAAAGCGGGATCCTACATGACCCACCTCCCAGAATATTGGAAATAAAAACATGAATAAACAAATGGGACCTAATTAAAATTAAAAGCTTCTGCACAACAAAGGAAACTATAAGCAAGGTGAAAAGACAGCCTTCAGAATGGGAGAAAGTAATAGCCAATGAAGCAACGGACAAACAGTTAATCTCAAAAATATACAAACAACTCCTACAGCTCCATTCTAGAAAAATAAAGAACCCAATCAAAAAGTGGGCCAAAGAACTTAACAGACATTTCTCCAAAGAAGATATAAAAATGGCTAACAAACACATGAAAAGATGTTCAACGTCACTCATTATCAGAGAAATGCAAATCAAAACCACAATGAGGTATCATTTTACACCAGTCAGAATGGCTGTAATCCAAAAATCTACAAGCAATAAATGCTGGAGAGGATGTGGAGAAAAGGGAACTCT
>SRVM01044713.1:0-19366 GCA_007570785.1 Antilocapra americana | reverse complement strand
CCTTCCTCAGCCCTGCACTCAGGATCCCAGAAAAGAGGTGCTTATGACCCTGAGCCTGTGACCCTCTGGACTGTGCCCTCCCTGATTCGGGTGGTAACAGCATCACCCACAGGGTGCAATTGGGACCAGACTTCTTGTGGAGGGTGAGGGTGTGGGCTGAAGCTGGGGCCCCAAAGGTCCCGCCCCGAGCAGAACTTGTCTTTTGTGCCCCCTGCCCCCAGTCCAGGCCAGATGCTGGGGAGCTGGAGGAGGTACCCTGATCCCAACAATTCAGCTGCCTGGGGACACCCAGGGATCACCTGAGTGAACAGAAATGGGAGTTGGCAGATTCTGTAGATGGAGTTACCACCAGTGTGTGTGCAGGAACAAAGAGGTGTGGGGCTGCTCTTCCATCTCTCAAACCAGGGGCCCTGGCAGAGGAGGGGGCCAAGGCCGAAGAGCTGGCAGCCCTTCCACAGGGGTCTCAGCTCTGAGGCTGGCCGACCGGGGCCCTGTCTGGGCCTCTCCACGTGTGCCTGCCCCTGGCCTAGAAGGCCCTCCCTTTGGGTGGAAGGACTCCAGAGATCTTTGCTTTGCAGGTGCCCAAATAGAGAGTCAGTTGCAGACTTGTCTACATCTGCTAACCCCCAGATAGCCCTCCTGGGACATGCCTCGTCCCCTAGGGAGTCCTAGATGTCATCCAGATGTCACCCACAGCAAGGACTCCTGTCCCATCTCAGAAGACATTGCTAGGCCTGAAGGGTATTCTTGGGGCACCCGCCTTCCACATACACCCTGGCAGCTGGTGTAGTGGGTTTAGTTTAGACAACCAAGGGACTCTCCCAGAGCTCTGACCTAAGTTAAACAGTAGCACATGCCACCCTCCCACCTGCTGCGAGTGTCGCCATTACTGCAGGCACCAATCAAGCAGACTCTCTGCCCCTGGGGACTGCCCTTCCCCCAACATTCCCACTCCCACCGCTCAGACACCCCGACCACCTTTAGAGGCCATGAGGACGGGAACCTCTGAGGTTCTTGTTTCCAGTAGCCACCTCCCCACCTGACCCTGTCCCACTTGGTCAGGGGCCTACTTTGCTTCCCGAGGAGCATTTGTCCTGCTCCCTAAAGATATGAGTCATCACCATGGTTTAAAAGGATGTCAAGGTATTGTAAGACCTAAAATCCCATTTTTGCCCTGTGTGTGCTCAGTCGTGTCTGACTCTTTGCAATCCCGTGAACTGTAGCCTGCCAGGCTCCTCTGTCCATGGAGTTCTCCAGACAAGAATATTGAAGTGGGTTGTCATGCCCTCCTCCAGGGGATCTTCCCAACCCAGGGACTGAACCTGCATCTCTTGTGTCTCCTGCATTGGCAAGCAGGTTCTTTACCACTGAGCCACCTGCGAAGGTGTAGAGGAGAACAGACCTCCTCTGGTCTCAGGGTGTGTAGCTGAGCCTTGAATTAAACTGACATAAGACAGATGAGCAGGAGGAAAGCATACACGTCTTACTGTGTATTTTACACATACTTGCTGCTGTTGCTGCTGCTAAGTTGCTTCAGTCGTGTCTGACTCTGTGCGACCCCAGAGACAGCAGCTCACCAGGCTCCCCTGTCCCTGGGATTCTCCAGGCAAGAACACTGGAGTGGGTTGCCATTTCCTTCTCCAGTGCTTGAAAGTGAAAAGTGAAAAGTGAAAGTGAAGTCTCTCAGTCGTGTCCGACTCTTTGCGACCCATGGACTGTAGCCCACCAGGCTCCTCCATCTGTGGGGCTTTCCAGGCAAGAGTACTGGAGTGGGGTGCCATTGCCTTCTCCGTACACATACTTAGGACCTTTCAAAATAGAATGAAGTCCCAAAGAACTGAGCAGAAAATTTAAAAAAAATTTTGTTTATTGGAATAGAGTTGATTTACAATGTTGTGTGGTCGTGTGTTTCAGATGTATAGCAAAGTGGATCAGTTATACATACACATATATTCACTCTTTCTTTAGATTCATCAGTGGAAGGAGGCTTATCAAATGGTTGGCAGGTCCCAGAAAGGAAGCACTAATGAGGCTGATTTAATTCAGAGGCAAGAGAAAGCACTGGAGTGTGTTCAACAGGGTCAATGAGGCTCCACCTTACATGCTCACCAGCGGCCCAGGCAGCAGGTGGGAATGGGATGGAGAGACCGCTAGCAGTCTGGCAGGGAAGCACTTGTTTCAGCCATCTAGGTGAGTGTGGTGATGCTTGCGCCAGTCTGGAAAATGGTAGTACAGAGGTGCCAGATTCTCTTGGTGCTAGGAGCTCAGGTTCACTGGGATTTGAGTGAAGATGCCCAGCCATCTTTAGGCTTCTAATTTGAGCGGTGATTACACTAATCCCAGAGAAAAGAGGAAGAGAAATAGATCTAAGGAAGATTACTGTAACTGAAACCCAGGGAGAAGAAGCTCTTAGGAAAGGAGAGACTGGCAGAAATCTTCCACGTGTTTCAGAGAGAAGTCAGCGCACTGTGGGCCAGAGGAGCATCGTCTGGATTTCTCTATCACAGAAGCATCACTGGTGTTTGAAGAGCAGCGTCAAGGACTAAAGGGTCCCAAGGACTCAGAGGAAGGGGAGGCGGTGCAGACAATGTGTGTAGACCACAAGGGGGAGCGGTGCCAAAAAGAGGAGGGAGGAAGTGCTGCAGGAGATGGATCTTGGTGGTGTTTTCAATGGAAGTGACCCTAGTCTGCTAGTGGAATGAAGAGCAGCCCCTTCCAGTTGACAGGGTCAAGGGAAGTACAACAGGCTGAGGGACAATGAGCTGGGATGTTTAAGGTGGTACCTGGTTCCATCATAGGGGGCTGGTGTTGGTCTGGTGGTACCTGGTATATTCTCAGACTCTAAGACCGAGAGGGTGTGCGTTCACAAAGTTGAGAGATACCTGAAAACAGAGATGTCCTGTCATCAGAAAGGACTAGAGAAGAATGTCAGGGGCTGTGGAGCTGTACCATCAATTCTACCATCACTGTAGAACATGCAGAAGTCTTGGGGGAAAAACATCAGCTATGTCTAGAAACAGTCTGATGGTACATGAGCGGGGTTAATTTCCCCTGTGTCCAGAGAGAACACCAGGGACAGTGAATCCAGATCGTCAGCTGCAGGTGAGGCATGGAGGAGAGCCAGCAGTGGAATGGAAAGGTGCTGGCTCGGAGCTCCCCCAATAGGACCCACTTCTGGGAGGTCCCAGGAGGAGGCAGCTGGAGGGAGGGGCTGACACACAGAGAGGGGGTTTGTGATTGTCGACAGGCTGGCAAGGTCCAGGTGTGGTCACGGGAGTAGGTTGTTGAGGTGCAGAGAGAGACTAGAGCTTCTGGTGCTGTTGAAATATGCTGGGTGGAAGAGGGGAAGGACTGGCTCAGGGGTTGCTGAGGTTTCACTTCCTCAGCTCATTAAAGAACCCTGAACAACCGCAAAATGCCATACATACCAAAACACTTCCCACCTCAACAAGTGAGCTGAAGGAGAAACCAGAATGAACTCGGTTGTCCTTCAGGGAAAGGCTCAGGGTGTGAAGGGTGGATCAGGTCACAGAGAAAGCTGGGCAGACCTGTGGGCCTGCCAGGGTGTTCGATCTTGGTGCCATTTACCACTGTTTTACCCCTCTAAGTTTTATTTATCTCATTTATGAAATGATACAAATAATAGTGCACATCTCATGGCATTGTTATGAAGGTTACTGTGGGAATTAATGTAAAGAGGTCAGCATATTTTGAACACTCAGTGGCTTTGGCTAATGCTACCTCTTACCATAACACAAAGTCCATATTTCTGCTGCTGACAAACGCGTTGTCACTTTCGGACCGTATTAGTCTACCATATTGGGATAAAGTACAACAGACTTAGTGGTCTGAAACAGCACTCATGCATTTCCTTACAGTTCTGCAGGTCAGTCCCACGGGGCTACAGTCAGGAGCAGGGGTGCTGGTCCCCAGAGGCTCTCCAGGAGGACCCGTTTCCTTGCTTCGCCAGCTTGTAGAGACCCCAGACCCCTTAAACTGCTGCCTGTCCTCCTCCTGACGGCCAGCATGGGCCCCCCAGGCTGCTGATCTCGGTGGGCCTCGGCCTGCAGGGGCTCGGGGCAGGATTTCGGCTCCCCACCAGAGCCTGTGGTCAGCACAGGGAGAGTGCTGAGTCTGAGCTATTACAGCATCCAGACCAGGGGCCAGGTGTGGCCTATTGGCTGGGTAGAGATGAATTTCCTCATAGAGATGGGAAGTAGTGAAACTAGTGAAGTGTCTGTTAGGAGGAAAAATAGTACCCATGTAGACACATGGGTGGGCTCAGAGACAGTCATGCCCTCATGCTGGCTTGGATCACATTTATGGGGCATCTCTTCTGGGTTTCCTTCCACCAGTCATCTTGTCCCTCCTGGTTCTGAGGCCCTGTTTAGTTCATGTCAGGACCCGCCCCTGTGTGCACAAGCATCTCTCAGCCAGGATGGATTCTAGCGAAGAGGCCTATGGGAGGCTGACATCACTTACTATGGGGTGGCATTCCCTCCCTTTGACCTCCAAGGCGCCTCTCTGCTCCTGTGTAGGTGGGAGTTCTCCTTGACTATGGGACCACTACATGGTCTTTTCTCTCTTATCTGGGCAGGGCCCAGCCTCCTCCACCTTCCTGCTGAGTTTCTGTCCACAGGGGAGAAACTGTTCAGCCTGGGGCCATCTATCTGCTGCCTCACTACCGCAGGTCACTGGTGTCATCAGAGTCTTCTTGGCAGCGGGCTCCCGCCTCCCTCTAGTGAGGACCCTCTGTGATGGTGAGTAACCCATCGTGTACTCAGCTCAGAAGTCTCACTGTTGCCAAAATCTTGGCTCTCTGTGCACCAATGCCAAACAGAAATACAGAGACAGAGTCATGGAGGAGAAGGGAGGAGCGGCTCCGTTACTCTGTCAGTCAAAGGGGGGACCTGGTAGACTCTCTAGAACGGTGTCCCCTCCCTGGTGATGAGGCAGAGATTATATAGTCAGGCAGGAGAATGTGATAAGGATCAAGGCAGTAGCAGTCTTGAAACTTTCTTGCAGAGTTTCAAAAATATGGGGTTGCTGATGAGATTAGAGTGTGTGCAGGGTCTTAGGGGGTCTCCTCCTCCTCTTGATGGGCCTCTCTGTTCCTTTTAATCTTGCCTCAGGTGATTTCCTAGCTGCTTCTCTCTTGATGAGCAACTGTTCAAAGCTGTCCTTTGGAACTCAGGAAGGTCATGGAGACTGGTGTCTTGCCTACAAGAAATGGGGGACAGAAAGGCCCAGAGGCCCCCAGGGCCTTGCTTGGCATCAGTTTCCCTTTTGAAACCTGGAAACTCCTCAACCTTGAGGAGCATAGCAACCCTTTCATTTGTCTCCAAGTTGCTGCTCAGGACCCTGCTCTTTTTAATACTTTCAGCAGCATGGTCTCCTGCTTTGAAGGGCTATAAGGGAGCTTCCAGGCCAGAGGGAGGCCTGTGGAAGTACTCCCCATGACATCAGCTATTGTAACTAAAGAAAACTGCATGTGGCTTAAAAACTGTCAGACTAGAAGGCTTCATCTGACAACAGAATTTAGAGTATATTTAACTTGTTCAGTCTTGGAAGCAAGGAAAACTATTGCCTAAATATCACTTTGAGAGGCAACCAAAGCTTTACTGGGCCATCCTGAGAATAGAATGGAAAAGGGGAAAAAAATGCAAAGAAACTTAAGAAATCTTCTCCCACTCAAACCCCAGAGCCCCACATGAGGCCTCTTAAGACTTCCACCTTACTGATTTACTGCCAAAACATCACGCTGCTCTGTCCGTGAAAAGCATCTTTTCCTTGTCTAACCTAACTCACAGTGATCAATTCTCACGTGTATGAGACACTGTCCTCACAAGGCTGTAGATGCACTAAGAGAAGAGACAGTGTCCAAAAAGGTGGGTAGATGGACTTGGGTGCTGAGAAGAAGGAAAATGGGCAAAGACAACATCCAATCACATTTTTTTCAGTATCTTCCCACTACATATGGAACAAAATAGAAACTCCTGAACAGGGCGAATATTGTGTTGGGGGTTACCACCCGCCCCCAGCCGGCTCTCCAGCCTCATTCCAGCCCCCTCCCTTCATGCGCTCACTTCTCTCCAGACACACTGCCTGAATGGCATATCTGGATCAGAAAACTAACTTAGGTAAATAAATAGGATAGTTCTGATCCTGCTGAGCCTCTGATGGCTTTCTTTTGCAAACAGCCAAAGGCACAGCTCCTTGGTCAAGCTTCCGAGGTCTTCCAGGACCCAGCCCCAAGTGCTTCCTGCTCATCCGCTTGATGGATTTTACTGGACGCCCTCATGGTTTATCTGTAAACTGGAGTGTTTCACCACAGATGCACAGTACCAGTTGTCCAGACCCTGTTCATCTCTGATGGCTCTTCTCATGGGAAATCGCTTCAGAATCCTCTGTGACCTGCTTAGCTGGAGGGAGTCTTCTCTCCACGCACCTGGTCTGACTGAGTTCATCCTCCAGACGTGTCTATTGGCTGTGACAGGAAGAGTTGCCATTTCCTACTCCAGCATTTGAGCATAGCACTCAAGGATTGTCCAATCTGTTACACTGTTTAATTTTGCCTTACATGTAACCATCTCACATTCCCACTAACAGTGTACAAGTGTTCCTGTTTCTCCATATCCTTGCCAACAATATTTTTTTAATGTGTTTACTTAGTCTCTGAGTAATGGACATTCAAATTGCTTTTTAAAAATATTTTTATTTGTTTATTTTCTATTCTCTTGCCTGGAGAATCCCCATGGACAGAGGAGCCTGGCAGTCTTCAGTCCGTGGGGTCACAAAGAGTTGGGCATAACCGAGCAATTAAGCACAGCCTTTTCTCCACATCCATGGCCCTCACCTGGGGGCCATGGACATGGAGAATATGCTTAGATTTGAAAGATATCTTGGAAAGTAAGATACAGAGGAATTATTGATGGATTGGTTATGGGAATTAAAGTGTGTGTCAGGATTTTGTGTTGGCTGAATTTGTCAGTGTTTATGTAAACTTGGCATGGTTGGCCAATATGAAACCACGTATGAGGATGATTCAAGCTTCCAGGTCTTATTTTCATCTGCTATTTTTAAATCAACTGGAAAGTGATTTTATTTATTTAAACTATACTAAAACAACACGCAAAAGCCATTCACCAATTTCTCCCACACCCACTTCTTGTAGCTACATATGTGTTCTCTGTATATTTGAGCTTGTTTGTGTGTGTGTTGTAAGATTTCACATATGAAATCATTGTTTGTCTTTTTAGGTCTGACTTATTTATTTCACTTAGCATAATGCCCTTGAGGTCCTTCCATGATCACAGATGGGAAGATTTCATTTGTGTCCTTGTGGTCTGTAACTAACTGGATTGAAATGTTTGTTGCATGAACATAGACACCCAGAGTGAGCACATACTTTGGGTTCTAAGGGCTTTACGAATCTTGTCTCCTTTAACCTTTGCAACAATAGGCTGGACGCCTTACTGATACTCCCGTTGGACAAGCCAGGGAGACAGGGCAGAGAGAACCTGTACTGCTGAGGAAGGGGTGGGGCTGGGGTGTGGCCTCTGATAGATGACTCCGGAACCTGCAGTTTCCGAGCTGTGTTCTGAACAAACTGGTGGACAGATGCATGAGTGAGGCCTCAGTGAGAATCACATTATGGCCTTTGGGCGGGGACGCAGTAGCTTCTAAAAGCAGCAGAATGAGCTCAGTGCGGTAATTCTCCAGTTGGGTTTTACTCCGGGACTTTCTTTCTTGTGTGGCGGTGGCTCCATCCACATCTAAAGAAACCTGAAGTGTGGGTGGGATCCCTGTGGCCCAGCTCACACCCCAGAACTGGAGTGGCAATGACAACCCACACACAGACAACAAGCCTCCTTTCTCTGCATCCATCTCCTCTCCCCTGCTCCCTCCACCTTGCCGCCAGGCATCACAACGCAGTGTTTACACAGCCCTCTGTTCTGTGTAGATGGTTCAGGGCACGCTGTCTTTCGGTGGCAGTGAGCCCGGGGATTGGGAGAACTTGGTGAGGTTGGCATCTTGCTCCAAGTGCCTATCTGCTGTCTCAGTGGCTATTAATGGGATGGCCGGGAAGCAGCTCCAGCGACTCGAACCCCATGTGACTCCTGCAAAGGTCAAGCTGCTGCATGAGTCTCCTTTTGCAGGACTAACCCAGCTCGGACAGCATTAAATGTGTATGTTGACAGCTGTGTGTGTAGCGTGGGTTTGTATGGAGTGTTTCCTAAAGCATCAGAGGTAAAAGGCATGGCAGCCTCCCTGAACAAGGAGATGATCCCTGATCTTGCGTCGCAGACCTCAGGGGGACGTGAGGAGGTTGGGCGGTGAGGCAGCATGAACAGAAGAGCTGACCCCATAGGTGTCCGCGCTGTGGCTCTGCTGCTACACGGGTGGCTCCAGAAGGAAGGGCTGAGCAGGTTTGGAGCCTGCCTCCATGTGAGGCTCATTTCTGGCACAGGGTGGAGTCCAACCTGGTCACCAGCTATCTGGCCCCTCGGGGACAGCTGTCGGGACAGGGGCGTCAGCCCCAGCAAGTGTGGGAGGGGCTGCCCATCTTTCTGCCGCCTGTGGAACTGCGCTTCCTGTCACCTGCGGGGTTGGGGACAATGTGATTTGCCAAAACACCACCATGGTGTGATGCTGTGTGTTCATAAACGAAGGAGGCTGTGAACCTTTTGTCCCTCTTCCTTGTCTCCCTGGGCCAGCTCATTCGTTGTCATACAATGAACACCAGCCGAATGGAATGCTGTGGCCCAGCTTTCGGCCACGGAGTTGTCAACTTGATTGAAAAATGAAGAGCTGTAAGTGGGTCAGTCACACGAACAGCTGAGGCATTGCTCACAGGCTGGGTGTTGTCCTAGGCCTGCGCTGTGTGTGGTCTAGCTTAGTTCTGACAGCAAAGGCAGTACTTCTCTCTGTGGTGGAAATAACAGCATGCGGGCTTCTGTAAGAGGCTAAGAGGAAGTGAGAAATAGATTTCAGGGACTAGATCTGATAGACAGAGTGCCTGATGAACTATGGACAGAGGTTCATGACATTGTACAGGAGACAGGGATTAAGACCATCCCCAAGAAAAAGAAATGCAAAAAAGCAAACTGGCTGTCTGAGGAGGCCTTACAAATAGCTGTGAAAAGAAGAGAAGCAAAAAGCGAAGGAGAAAAGGAAAGATATTCACATCTGAATGCAGAATTCCAAAGAATAGCAAGGAGAGATAAGAAAGCCTTCCTTAGTGATCAATGCAAAGAAATAGAGGAAAACAATAGAATAGGAAAGACTAGAGCTCTCTTCAAGAAAATTAGAGATATCAAGGGAACATTTCATGCAAAGATGGGCTCGATAAAGGACAGAATGATAGGGACCCAACAGAAGCAGAAGATATTAAGAAGAGGTGGCAAGAATACACAGAAGAACTGTACAAAAAAGATCTTCATGACCCAGATAATCACGATGGTGTGATCACTCACACTCAGCTAGAGCCAGACATCCTGGAAGGTGAAGTCAAATGGGCCTTAGAAAGAATCACTACAAACAAAGCTAGTGGAGGTGATGGAATTCCAGTTGAGCTATTTCAGATCCTAAAAAATGATGCTGTGAAAGTGCTGCACTCAATACACCAGCAAATTTGGAAAACTCAGCAATGGCCACAGGACTCGAGAAGGTCATTTTTCATTCCTATCCCAAAGAAAGGCAATGCCAAAGAATGTTCAAACTACTGCACAATTGCACACATCTCACACGCTAGTAAAGTAATGCTCAAAATTCTCCAAGCCAGGCTTCAGCAATATGCGAACCGTGAACTTCCAGGTGTTCAAATTGGTTTTAGAAAAGGCAGAGGAACCAGAGATCAAATTGCCAACCTCTGCTGGATTATTGAAAAAGCAAGAGAGTTCCAGAAAAACATCTACTTCTGCTTTATTGACTATGCCAAACCCTTTGACTGTGTGGATCACAATAAATTGTGGAAAATTCTTAAAGAGATGGGAATACCAGACCATCTGACCTGTCTCTTGAGAAACATGTATGCAGGTCAGGAAGCAACAGTTAGAACTAGACATGGAACAACAGACTGGTTCCAAATAGGAAAAGGAGTACGTCAAGGTTGTATATCGTCACCCTGCTTATTTAACTTATATGCAGAGTACATCATGAGAAACGCTGGGCTAGAAGAAGCACAAGCTGGAATAAAGATTGCCAAGAGAAATATCAATAACCTCAGATATGTAGACGACACCACCCTTATGGCAGAAAGTGAAGAGGACCTAAAAAGCTTCTTGCTGAAACTGAAAGAAGAGAATGAAAAAGTTGGCTTAAGGCTCAACATTAAGAAAACTAAGATCATGGCATCTGGTCCCATCACTTCATGGGAAATAGATGGGCAAACAGTGGGAAAAGTGTCAGACTTTATTTTGGGGGGCTCCAAAATCACTGCAGATGGTGATTGCAGCCATGAAACGAAAGATGCTTACTCCTTGGAAGGAAAGTTATGGCCAACCTAGATAGCATATTGAAAAGCAGAGACATTACTTTGCCAACAAAGGTCTGTCTAGTCAAGGCTATGGTTTTTCCAGTGGTCATGTATGGATGTGAGAGTTGGACTATAAAGAAAGCTGAGCACCAAAGAATTGATGCTTTTGAACTGTGGTGTTGGAGTAGACTCTTGAGAGTCCCTTGGACTGCAAGGAGAGCCAACCGTTCCATCCTAAACGAGATTAGTCCTGGGTGTTCATTGGAAGGACTGATGTTGAAGCTGAAACTCCAATACTTTGGCCACCTGATGTGAAGAGTTGACTCATTGGAAAAGACTCTGATGCTGGGAAAGATTTGGGGGCAGGAGGAGAAGGAGATGACAGAGGATAAGATGGCTGAATGGCATCACCAACTCGAGGGACATGGGTTTGGGTGGACCCCGGGAGTTGGTGATGGACAGGGAGGCCTGGCGTGCTGCAGTTCATGGGGTCACAAAGAGTCGGACACGACTGAGCGACTGAACTGAACTGAACTGAACTGATATATCGATGTTTACATCTGCTAACCCCAGCCTCCCACTCCATACCTCCCTCAACCCTGTGCCCCTGGGCAGCCACAAGTCTGTTCCTTACGTCTGTGACTCTCCTCCTGTTTCAAAGACACATTTGCGCCATACTTGAGATTCTGCACTTGACAGTGTCATACGGTGCTTGTCTTTCCCTTCTGACCCGCCTCACTTGGTGTGATCATCGTGCTTCCTTCCCTGTGGCTTGAACTGGCCTTACGATGGCTGACCCATTTGCATTGCACTGTGTCTGCGCCCCCATCTGCCGTAGCCATTCACGGGTCCTTGTCCCTTAGGTTGCTCCCGCGTCTTGGCTGTTGTGCCTACTGCTGCCCTGGCCATCGGCCTGCAGGTGTCTTATGTGGTTCCCCCGGATCTGTGCCCGGGCATGAGTTGATGGGGCACGCGGTACTTGGCAGTGTAATGTTTGAAAGAACCCCCGTACTGTTCTCCCTAGTGGATGCTCCAATTTCCATTCCCACCAACAGTGCAGGAGGGCTCCCTTCTGCCTGCACTCTCTCCAGCATTTACTGTTGTAGATGTTTTGAGATGACCCTGCTGAGTGGTGTGAGGTAATGTCGTTGGACTTCTGATTTGCATTTCTCTAGTCATGAGTGATGCTGACTCATGGGCTTTCGTGGGCTTTATGGCCACGCGGATACTTTCTTTGGAGAAGTGTGCATTTATATCATTGCCCCATTTTTACTGGGTTGCTTCTTCTGGTAGAGAGGGGCACAAGGCATTTGTACATTTTGGAGATGAATAGTTTGTGGGTATCTTTGTTTGCAAATATTTTTTCCACTCCGAAGGTGATCTTTTTCTTTGGTTTGGTCTTCTTTGCTGTGCTCAAGCTCTTCTGATTAATTACATACCATTTGTTTATTTTTGTCTTGTTTTCCATTATTCTAAGAGGGGGAGAAAAAGAACTTGCAGTGATTTATGTCAAAGTGGATTCTGCCCGTATTTTCCTCCAGAGTTTCCTAGTACCCTTACATGGACATCTTTTGGAGTTGATTTTTTTTTGTATGATGTTAGGGAGTATTGGGATTTCATCCTCATTTCCATCGTTTCAGGAACCTGTCTTCCATAGTGGTTGTTCCCAAGTAATACTCCAGCGGCAGTGCAGGAGGGCTCCCTTTCCTCCACACCCTCTCCAGCACTGACTGTAGAGCTTGTCACAATGGCCACTCTGCCCGAGGCAAGCTGAACCCTTTCTGTAGTTTTGGTTTGGATTTTTCTAATTCTTGGTGACGTTGATATCTTTTCATGGGATTCCTCTTAAACAGTGTGAGGTAAATTTACCTCTTGAAATTGGTTTCTTGAACGACAGCCCTATTTGGAGTTCTCTTTGATGACCTTCCTTAGGACGATTCTTGAGGGCAGAAGAGTTTTCCTTACAGCCCTGCAAACCTTTCCTTGTGTGTGTAGGAAGTGCCCATTAGCAGAGGTTTTATAGTTGTAGTTTCCCAAAGTGGCCACAAGGTGGCAGCATTTCTCCGTGCCCCACTTTTTTTGAGGGGGGGAGGGCGGTGGCGGGATGAGCTGTAGAGGATTTCATTTTTCTTTTATATTGGGGTAAAGTTAATTTACTTTACCCTACCTGCCTCCTGAGAAACCTGTATGCAGGTCAAGAAGCAACAGTTAGAACCAGACATGGGACATAAAACTGATTCAAAACTGAGAAAGGAGCATGTCAAGGCTGTATAATGTCGCTGTGCTTATTTAACTTGTATGCAGAGTACGTCATGCAAAATGCTGAATGGCTGGATGAAGCACAGGGTGGACTCAAGATTGCCAGCAGAAGTATGAATAACCTCAGATATGCAGATGACACCACCCTTATGGCAGAAAGTGAGTAAGAACTGAAGAGCCTCTTGATGAAGGTAAAAGAAGAGTGTGAAAAAGCTGGCTTAAAGCTCAACATTCAGAAAATGAAGATCATGGCATCTGGTCCCATCACTTAATGGCAAATAGATGGGGAAACAATGGAAACAGTGACAGATTTTATTTTGGGGGCTCCAAAATCACTGCAGATGGTGACTGCAGCCAAGAAATTAAAAGATGTTTGCTACTTGGAAGAAAAGCTATGATAAACCTAGACAGCATACTAAAAAAGCAGAGATAGCACTTTGCCAATAAGGGTCTGTCTAGTCAAAGCTCTGGTTTTTCCAGTGGTCATGTATGGTAGTGAGAGTTGGACCATAAAGAAGGCTGAGCACCAAAGAATTGATGCTTTTGAACTGTGGTGCTGGAGAAGACTCTTGAGAGTCCCTTGGACTGCAAGGAGATCAAACCAGTCCATCCTAAAGGAGATCAGTCCTGGGTGTTCATTGGAAGGACTGATGCTGAAGCTGAAACTCCTATACTTTGGCCACCTGATGCGAAGAGCCGGCTCATTAGAAAAGATCCTGATGCTAGGAAATATTGAGAGCAGGAGGAGAAGGGGATGACAGAGGATGAGATGGTTGGATGGCATCACCGACTCAATAGACCTGATTTTGAGCAAGCTCCAGGAGATGGTGAAGGACAAGGAAGCCTGGCGTGCTGCAGTCCATGGGGTTGCGAAGAGTCGGACATGACTGACTGAACAACAGCAACAAAGTTGATTTCCAACGTGGTTGCTTTAGGTGAACAAGAACTCGATGCAGTTATACTTATACATCTATCTACTCTTTGTTGTGCTCTTTTTCCCACCTAGGTTATTAAAGTATGTTCAGTAGAGCCGCCTGTGCACTTCCCTGCCATTTTTGTTTATCTGTTTGATAGATGTTAGTGTGTATATGTTAATTCCAAACAATTCATTCATCCCTTTCCTCTAACTTTTTTTTCCCTAATCGTACGTTTGTTTTTTTAATTCTGTCCATCTGTTTCTGTTGTGAAAATTCTTTTTTTGTACGAATATACAGGTTCCCCCTTTAAGTATTCTGTGTGATATTATTCTTTCTGTCTCTGATTTACTTCACTTAGTAATGTTATCTCTTTGCACTGCTTCTAGTGAGTGTTTTGTCCTGCTTTATGGCTGAACAGTATTCCACTTATTGATGTAGCAGTATTCATTTTTCTCTGGATGGACACTTTGGTGGATTCTGTGTCTGGACTGTGGTAAATAGTGGTGCTGAGAAAATAGGGGTGCACAAGCCGTTTCGAGTTATGCTTTCCCGGTCTTGGCATAGGAGTGCAACTGCTGGATCATGTGGTACCTCTGTTTCAAGGAACTTTAGTTTTTAAGGAATTAAAAGTTCCTTAAACTTTAAAACTAAAACTAAAAGTTCCTTAAACTTTAAAACTTAAAACCTAAAGCTCCTTTTAGTTTCCTTTAGTTTTTAAGGCACCTCCATGCTGTTTTCCATCCTGGCCGCACCCATTTCCGTCTCCACCTAGAGTGACGGAGGATGCCTTTTTCCCGATGCCCTGAGCAGCATTTATTCTTCACAGACCCTACAGATGATGGTCCTTCTGACCGATGCGAGGGGGTTGCTTATCATAATGCTGATTTGCATAGATTTACCGATTAGTGATGTGGAGTATCATTCCATGTGCTTTTTTACGTTATACAGCGTGGCTCCAACTTTCTGCTTGAAACTGGCTTCTTGTAAGTCTGCCCTGTTTTGAGTTCTCAGATGATTTATCCCAGGCCATTCCTTGAGAACAGGAGTCCTTTACAGCCCCTCGGGCCTCCTGAATATGAACAGCCCATCAGCACCGGTTTCAAGTTGTTGTTCCCAAAAAGGGCCACAAGGGGCAGCATTGTCTCGTGCCCCCCTCTTGTTTTATTTTTCACATTTAATTTTGTCTGTTGGATTTGAGTTGATTTTCAACGTTGCGTTTCTTTGAGGTGTATAGTGTCTGATTCAGCGATCCACAGACATATAGTAGACGCATATCTATGTGTGTATCCGGGACCTGACCTCTCCTTGTCATCGGGATCTTTTTCTCAGGCCTGGCAGCCCTTTGGGTACCCCCACCACCCCACTCCCTGCCTGAGCCCGGCTCTGGGAAGGCGGCTCTGGGAAGGCCCCGGGCCGGTGTACGTCACCCCTTCACGTAAGCATGGTCAGATGGTGAAGGTTAGAGCAGCAGTGGGCCCGGCTCTGGACACTGCCCACGCCTGGCATCATCTCAGAGATGAAGGTAGAGCAGAGCGCCCCGGACCCACAGGAACCAGAAGGATGATCTCTGTCGCAGACAGGTCACACAGACCCTGTAAGCCGGTTCAACTGTGCTGTACAGCGCGCTGACTCAGTTACACAAGCTCTTTCTGTTCTTTTCCGTTATGGTTTATCCCAGGAGTTTGAATGTAGTTCCCTGTGCTCTACAGTAGGACCTTGTGTTATCTTCCTGCAGGTAACAGTTGGCACCTGCCAACCCCAACCTCCCAGTCCCTCCCTCGCTCACTGTCACACCGTGGCAACCACAGGTCTGTTTCCTATGTCTGTGAGGCTGTTCCTGCTTTGTAGATAGGTTCATTTGTGCCAGATTTTGTTGTGCACAGAGTGATGTTATATACTTGCCTTCCTGTTTGACCTGCTTCACTTAGTTTGATCATCTCTAAGTCATCCATGTTGCTGAAGTGGCATTGTTTCACCCCTGTTTTGACTGAGTAATAAAGAAAAAGAAAGAAAGCGAAGTCGCGTCTGACTCTTTGCGACCCCATGGACTGTAGCCCACCAGGCTCCTCTGTCCATGGGATTTTCCAGGCAAGAGTACTGGGTTGCTATTTCCTTCTCCAGAGGATCTTCCAGACCCAGGGATAGAACCCGGGTCTCCTGCATTGTAGGCAGATGCTTTACCGTCTGAGCCACCAGGGAAGCCCTTGACTGAGTAATATCCCCTTGCACTTATGTACCACCTCTTCCGTATCCGTTTATCTGTCCGTGGACAGTTAGGTTGCTCCCATGTCTTGCCTGCTGTGAACAGTGCTGCTGTGAGCCTAAGGGTCCATGGGCTTGTTGAAGTAGACTTTTGACCGGAGTGGCCTTGCTGGGCCGTATGGTATTTCTATGTTTAGTTTCCTGAGGAGCTTTCATACTGTGCTCTGTAGTGAGGGCACCAACTCCCCCTAGCAGTGCAGGCATGTTTAATGGGCAGTGCATTCTAAAGACTGAGGACAAAGTCAGACAGTTGTATTCTGAAGGGCAGTTTAAGAAAAAAATAGGTATATATGGAAAGGGGAATGCTACTCCTTTATGTGTAGCTGATACAATATCAGTTTGTAAAGTCATGAATATTTTTTCAGGAAAAATAGATTTCAAAAAAATATTTGTAGTATACCAAGGTGATAAGAGCAACTCTAACTTCACATTTCAAGCAAGCTCTGGGAGTTAGTGATGGGCAGGGAAGCCTGGCGTGCTGCAGTTCATGTCACAGCCAGTCAGACGCGACCGAGCGGCTGACCTGATTTCTATGACTTCTAAGACTCAACATTTTGAATATTGAATTTTTTTTTTACTGACTTTGGTCATTTATATTAAAGTGAAGAAAACCTTAATATGCTGTTTGAACACTTAGATGTAAAGAACCAGGATAGCCAAATTTTATAATAGACTAAAGTGAAAGTGTTAGTCACTCAGTCGTGTTTGACCTTTTTGCGACCCCGTAGACTGCAGCCCACCAGGCTCCTCTGTCCATGGGATTCTCCAGGCAAGAATACTGGAGTGGGCAGCCATTTCCTTCTCCGATAATAGATTAAGGCGAGTCTCAAAAAAAGAGATGGTAACAATCTAAAATCTCTGCATGTCCTCAGCTATGTTAGGAACAATTGACGTGGATGCAAAACATATTCCTCTCCTTCTCTTGAGTGAATGCGACAACACTGGAAGAATCTGCACTTTGAACAGTTATGTACTGAACTTCTACAAACATGGCTCACAGCCTGCACTGGCTGAGGATAACTGGTGTGAGCTTCCCTGTGTTAATATGCTCTACAGAGACGCACGTGTGTCTGTGTAATGAGGGCTGTTTCATCATGACGTATGCGATTAGTTTTAAGATACAGTGATTTAAGAAGAATCACTAAGATGCAATTTATTCCAAATGGTTTAAAAGGTGCCTTTTCAAATTATGATTGAGGTGAAGGTCACATATAAAATCGACTCTTTCAAAGCGAACAATTTGAGGATGTTTGATGCATTCAGAATGAACAACCACCGTCTCCGTTGACGTGTTAAGCACTGCCAGTAACCCAAGGGGGGAACTCTGGACCCATGAGGCAGAAACTCTCTCTCCTCCCCTCCCTCACCCCCTGGCAGCTACTGTTCCATCTGCTCTCCATCTTGTGGATTTAACTCATCTGGGTAGTTAATATGAATGGTCTTACAGTTATGTGACTTTTTGTGTCAGACTTCTTTCACTAGGAATTTTTGAAGTTCACTTAAGCTGTAACGTTATCAGTTGTCATTGTTCAGCCGCTCAGTCATGTCTGACTCCTTGCGACCCCAGGGACTGCAGTACGCCAGGCTTCCTTGTCCATCACCAACTCCCAGAGTTTGCTCAAACTCATGTCCACTGAGTCGGTGGTGCCATCCAACCATCTCATAAGCTGTCGTCCCCTTCTCCTCCTGCCTTTAGTCTTTCCCATCATCAGGGTCTTTTCCAATGAGTTGGCTCTTTGCATCAGGTGGCCAAAGTATTGGAGCTTCAGCATCAGTTCTTCCAATGAGTATTCAAGGTTGATTTCCTTTAGAGGTGAGTTTGTGTATATACAGATTGTTTATCTGGTGGATGAACATTTGAGTCGCTTCAGCTAACTGAGGCGACTGCTGTGAGTGGTGCTGCCATGAACATATGTGTACATGAATTTATTTCCATGTCTGTTTCCAGTTCTTTTGTGTGTATCCCCAGACATTGCTGGGTCATGTATTAACTCCATGTTCAACTTTTGTAGAATCACTGAAATATTTTCCACAGCTGAACCATTTCACACCACCATCTGTACTGTATGAGGGTTCTACTTTCTCTACAACTGCACTATTCTTGTTTTCCTTTAAAAAAAATCATAGCCATTCTAGTGTGTGAAGTGATCCACGTCTCATTGAAGTTTTAATTTACATTTCCCTAAACACTAAGAATGTTGAGCTTGATCTTATGCTATGACAGAGATGCATATAGTCTTTGGAGAAGTGTGTGTTCAAGTCCTTTGCCCACTTTAAACATACGTTGTTTTCCTTTTGTTGTTGTGTTGTAGATGTTCTTTATATCATCTAATACTAGACTCTTATCAGGTATATGATTTGCAAATATTTTCTCCTACTCTGTAAGTTATCTTTTCTTTTTTTCTTTTTTTGGTGATGTCCTTTGATGCACCAAAAGTTTTAGTTTTGGTGAAATCCAACCTTTCTCATTTTCCTTTTGTTACTCTTGCTCTTGGTGTCCTGTCTAAGATCCATTCCCAGATCCAAGGTCATGCAGATTTGGCCCTGTGTTTTCTCTAAGAGCTTTTCTGTCTGAGTTGTTGGTCCATTTTGGATAGATTTTGGTATGTGGTGTGAGAGAGGGTTCCAACCTCACTCCTTTGCACATGGATGCACAGTTGCCCCAGAAAAGTCTGTTCAGTTCTTTCTCCATGGAATGGTGATGGTACCGTGTCAGGACTCAGCTGATAGATATATGTGCCCATCTTTCTGAATTCCTAGTGCTCTTCCATTAGTCTACGCGTCTGTTCTCATGCCAGCACCACCACGCTTGAGCTTCCCTGGTAGCTCAGCTGGCAAAGAATCTGCCTGCAGTGCAGGAGACCCAGGTTCGATCCTTGGATCAGGAAGATCTCCTGGAGAAGGGTGTGGCAACCCACTCCAGTATTCTTGCCTGGGAAATCCCACAGACAGAGGAGTTACATACAGTCCATGGGGCTGCAAAGAGTCGGACACAACTGAGCAGCTAACACTTTCACCACCCTGTTTAATAACTGTAGCTTATGAAACATGTGGGTCTTCCAACTTTCTTTGTGTCTAACATGGTTATGGCTGTTCCAGGCCCTATGTAATTCCACATGAATTTGGGGACTGTCTTCCCACTTCTGCAAAAACAGCTGTACAGGTTTCCAGAGACTGCAGTGAATCTGTAGATCACATTGAGGAGCCTTGGAATCTTAACAATGTCAAATCATTCAATCCATAAAGGCAGGATAGCTTTCCATTTTTAGGTCTTCCTTAATTTCTTCCAGCAAAGTCATAGTTTTCAGGGTACAAGTCTTTGACCTCTTCTGTTAAATTTATTCCTAGGCATTTCATTCTTTTGCATGCTATTGCAGTTGAAATTTTCCCCTTAATTTTCTTTTCCCACCTTCAGGCTCCTCCTAAAAGCTGCCCGGAGGGGCCCCCAGAT
>ML664250.1:0-27333 GCA_007570785.1 Antilocapra americana | reverse complement strand
TATATGTATGAAATCTTATGCAATATATATGATATCATATCCATTCTCTATGACATCAGCCCACTGTATTTATGACATCACATCCACTGTAATCATGACATCACACCCACTCTATATGATAGCTCATCCACTTTATGACATCACATCCACTCTACATGTGAAATCACAGGCAATTTATCTGTGACATCACTCTCACTATGTTTATGGCATTATATCCACTAATGAGACATCATGAGCACTGTGTGAATGACAAGACAAACACTATAACTGACATCACACTCACTCTATCTGACATGATCTCCACTGTATCCTTTCATCAAAACCACTGTATGTATGAAATCACACCTTCTATATGTATGATATCATATGTACTATATATGTCATCACATCCACTCTTTATGACATCACACCACTATATGTATGACATCACATCCAATGTACTCATGACCTCACACCCACTGTATATGAAGTCACATCAAATGTATATGAAATCACATCTTCTGTACTTGTGATATTGCATCAATCTGAGTCATCAAACCCACTCTATAGGTGATATGACAAGTACTTTATGTATGACATCGCACCCAATATATGTATGGAATCGAATGCACTCTTTATGACATCATATCCACTCATTATCATATCACATCACTGTATTTAAGACATCACTTGCACTGTATTCATGACATCACACCCACTATATGTGAAGTCACATCAACTGTATATGACATCACATCCTCTATACAAATAACAGAGCATCCATTACCTGTGTCGTCACACTGGGCATATGTATGACATCACATGCACTAGACTCGACATCACATTCACTATTTATGACATTTAATCACAGTATTTATGACATTGCACCCACTCTACTGCATCGTCACAACCCAACCACTCTATTGATGATATCACACACATTGTATGTATGTATATCTTATCCAATATATGTATGACATCATATGCAGTATATATGTTATCCTACCCATTCTCTCGGACATCACACCACTGTACCTATGGCATCACACACACTATATCTGATATCACTTCCACTGTATCTGTATCATTCAACCCACTGTATAGATGATATCACACCCACTCTATGTCCGTCACACCCAGTATATGTATGACATCATATGCTCTATATGACATCATATCCCCTCTTTATGACATCACACCACAGTGTTTCAAACATCAAATCAGATGTATTCATGATATCACACTCACTCTAGGACTTCATGTCCACTGTATGACATCACATCCACTCTGTTCATGATATCATGCCCTCTATATGTAATATCACATCCACAGATTATGACATCACATCGACTATACATGTGACATCACAGCCATTGTATCTATGACATCACGCCCAGTATGTTTATGACATCATATCCACTATATATGTCATCACACTCAGTGTATTTTACAAGAGAACCACTATATCTGACATCACACACACTATATCTCACATCACACACAATGTATCAGTGTCATCACACCCATTGTATCAATATTACATCTGAGATATACATGACATCACATGCAGTATCTATGACATCATATCCATTCTCTATGACATCACATCCACTGTATTCATGACATTACACTCACTATATATGACATCTCATCCACTAGTTATGACGTCACATCGACTACCCAGCCACTGTATCTATGACATCACACTATCTGTGTCTACATCACATCCACTGTACCTATGTCATCACATCTGCTGTATGTATGACACCATACCCATGATATGTATGACATCATATGCATTATATATGACATCACATCCGCTCTTTGTGACGTTGCACTGATATATTTTGCATCACATTTACTGCATTCATGATATCACACTCATATATGACATCACATCCACCGAATATGACATCACATTTTGGATACATGT
Source organism: Antilocapra americana (assembly GCA_007570785.1). Classification (NCBI taxonomy): domain Eukaryota; kingdom Metazoa; phylum Chordata; class Mammalia; order Artiodactyla; family Antilocapridae; genus Antilocapra; species Antilocapra americana. Next base: position 25,421 of record ML664250.1, on the reverse strand, counting down.
GACATTGCATCCACTGTATCTGTGCCATCACACCCATTCTATTGATGAACTCACAAATACTCTATATATGACATCAATTTGGACATGTCTATGTTTCACATGCACTGTACATGACATCACATTCACTCTTTATGACATAAAATATACAGTATTCATTATATCACAGCACTATATGTGAAATCACATTCAATGATGATGACATCACATTAACTATACATGAGACATCATGACAACTCTATTGATGACATCACACCCACTACATTTATATTATCATATCCATGTTATATGACATTACACATATTGTGTGCAATAAGAACACAACCACTATATATCACATCAACCTACTACATCTGACATCACACTCATTCTGTGTCTTCACACCCACTCTACATATGACATTGCACCCACTATATATATGCCATCATATGCACTATATATAACATCACATCCACTCTTTACTTACCATCACACAATGGTATTTATGACATCATTTCCACTGTATTTTATACCTGTGGCATCACAGCCACACTATCTATAACATTATGCCCACTATGATTATGACATCATATCCACTATATAGGACACCACACACACTCTGTGTGACAACACAACCACTGGATCTGACATCAAACTCACTATATCTGAAATCACGTCCAGTATATGACATCACACCCATTATATCTGACATCACATCCACTGTATCTGTGTCAACACATCAACTATATGTATGGTATCACACCCATTATATGTGTGACAACCTTACTTTAAATTGAGACATCCTATGCATTATATATTATAACACATCCACTCTTCATGACAACCCACTTCTCCATCTTTGGCATCACAACCACTGTATTCATGACATCACATCCAATATATATGAAGTCACCTCAACTGTATATGACACCACGTCTTCTATACATGTGACATCGCTTCCACATGTCATCACATCCATTCTATTGGTGACATCACAACCAATCTATGTATAAAATCACACTGGGTGTATACATGGCATTACAATTAGTATACATGACATCACATTCACTCTATTTGACATCACAGTATTTATGACTTCACACCCACTATAACTGATCACATCCACTCTGTGTCATCTCACCCAATATGTAGACGGTATCACACACACTGTATGAATGACATTACATCCAATATATGTATGGAATCATATGGAGTACATATGATATCACACTCACTCTTTATGACATCACATACCCTGTATTCATGACATCACACCCGCTATATATGACATCACATCTAGTGTATGTGACATCACATCCAGTATGCATGTGCCATCACAGCCACTGTATCTATGACATAAATTCACTTTATTTACAATAGCATATCCAGGGTATATGACATCACATCCACTATATCTTCCATCACATGCCCTGTATCTGTGTCATCACATCCACTGTGTAGATGACATACATCATTGGGGTATGTATGATATCACACCCCAATATCTATGTCATCATATAAATTATAAATGACATCACATCCACACTTTATGACATCACACCTCCGTCTTTAAGACATAACAACCACTGTATTCCTTAGATCACATTAACTGTATCTGTCTAATCACACACACTGCATATATGACTGAAGTAAGGTTGTGTATGACAACCTCACGATGTGTATGACATCATATTCACTATATATGATGTGACATTCACTCTTTACGACATCACACCACATGTGGTATCACATCCAATATATCTGTGTCATCACACCAATTTTATTGATGAATTCACACCCACTATAGATATGACATCACATTGTGCCTATGTATGACATCACAAGCACTATCCATGACTTCACACTCTTTATGATATCAAAATACAATACTTATGACATAACACTGACTATGTCCTACATCACATCCACTACACAGGTGTCAGTACACCCACTGTATGGATGATATCACAACCAATGCATGCATGACATCACACCCAATATATGTATGACATCATAAGCACTATATGAAACTCTGAGTTCCTCAACCTTACTTTAAATTGGGACCCTATGATATCCCGGAAGCAACACCAGAGCAATCCCACTCACCTGCAGGCAACTCAAAAGGAGACTTGACTCCCTTGGGCAAGAAGAAAGACTCACTGAGGTCCTCGACACGACTCGAGTGGAACTCAAGGCTTCCCACCAAAACAGGAGAAAAAGCACCATATAAACCCCTCAACTCAAGATGAGGCCTTATATCCCTGCGGTGACTTGAACAGAATACCAGGTTTCTCCTCAGATACTCGGATAAAGTCTAAAACCCCTGTTGCACACATCTAGGAAAAGCACAAATGCCCCGCCTCAATAAGAAGGAGTTCTGACAACTCAAGATCAAAGTTACAGACTTCACAACGAGATGAGGGCTGACTCTCTTGGAGATATTCAATAGGAACTCTGATATGTAGCCCTGTCAAAACAAGAAAGGAAACCTGAGATTCATACCTCAACTAAAGGTGAGGCCCTATTCTGCAGTAGTGACTCGACAAGAGCCCCGAGATGGCCCTTGCACATCAAAACGAGGACCTGACTTCCATGAGGCAACATTAGAGGTTACCTGAGGACGACGTGGCAACTCAAGAGGAATCCAACAGTCCCCAGGGCAACTCGAGAAACTGCCCACTACAACACGAGAAACATCTCAAGATATCTCTATGAATGCGAGATGAAAATTGATTCTCCTACAGTGACTTGAGGACCTTCCTAGGCTCCTCATGGAACCTCCCAAGTTTCCTTGACTTCACTGATGTTTCAAGAGAGTGGCCCTGAATTTAAAGTGGCAGATTGAGAGGAACACTATACTTCCTGCCACAACTCAAGAATTGAGGAGATTCCCCTCTCAATGTGAGGTGAGGCTTATTTCTGATGCAGTGCCCCCAGAATACTCCCAGGTTACCTCTCATATCTCAAGAAGAAGCTTGGCTCCCTTTATGCACCTCAAGAGGATCTCCAAGATATGCGTCATCTTTCAAGAGGAACCTCCAGCTCCTTGCCACAACAGGAAAGGACCCATGCTCTCCCACTCATTGCGAGATGAGGTTGATTAGTCCCTGTGTCGTCTCAACAGGACACACGACGTTCCAGTCACAACTCAAAAGGAGGATTTTCTCACCAATTGAAACTCGAGAGGAACCCAGAGCTTCCTGCCGCAAGTCGAAAAGAAAGCGAGTTGCACCTCCACTTCAGATAAAGCCTGATTCTCCAGCATCTCTGGGAATTTACCTCAGGACATGAAGGGAGGCCTAACTCCCTTGTTGTACCTTGAGAACATGGAGTCCCATGCCTCAACACGAGATGAGGCCTTTCTCCCAGTTCCAAATCCATAGGGACTACAAAATCTGTGTTGCAAATGGAGATGGAGCCCTGAGTTCCCTCGCATTAATTTGAAATGAGACCCTATGATATGCCACAAACGACTCCAAAGCAATCCCATGCTCCAGCAGGCTATGCAAAAGGAGACTAGACTTCCCTGCGAAAGATGAGAGGCTCACTGGGGTCCAAGCCAAGACTTAAGTGGAACCCGAATCTTCCCACCAAAACTCGAGAAAAAGCACAATATAACCCTCACAACTCGAGATGAGGCCTAATTACCCTGCGATGACTTGAACAGAACCCCAGGTTTCTCCTCAGCTACATGTATGGAGGTCTGAATCCCTTGTTTCCCATATCTAGGAAAAGCCCAAATGCCTCGACTCAATAAAAAGGAGTTCTGACAACTGGAGAGCAATGAGGAGTTACATACGTCACAACGAGATGAGGGATGACACTCTTGGAGAAACTAAATAGGGACTCTGATAGCCCTGTTGAAACTATAGAGGAAACCTGAGATTCAAACCTCAAGTAAAGATGAGGGCTTATTCTGCTGTATTGAATCGAGAAGAGCCCAAAGATGGCCCTTGCACCTCGAAACAAGTGTCTGACTTCCCTGAGACAACATGAGAGCCTCCCAGATGACCACATAGCAATTAGAGAGGTATCCCAAAGTGCCTGCTGCAACCCGAAAAACTGCTCACCACAACCTGAGAAACATCCCAAGATTTCCCTCTGAATACAAAATGAGGCCTGATTGCCCTGCAGTGACTTGAGAACCTCCTTGGCTCCTTCTCAAACCTCCCAAGTTGCCTTGATATTCCTGAGGCTTCATGAGAGAGTCCCTGATTTTAAAAAGGCAGATCAAGAAGAACATTATACTTCCCGCCACAACTCAGGAAACGAAGGGATTTACCCCTCAATGTGAGGTGAGGCTTTTTCTCTCATGCACCACCTCCAGAACACACCCAAGTTACCTCTCGAATCCCAAGAGGAAGGTTGGCTCCCTTTATGCACATCAAAAGGATCTCCAAGATACACATCATCATTCAAGAGGAACCTAGTGCTCACTGTCGCAACTCAAAAGGCCCCGTGTTCTACACCTCATCGCAAGATGAGGGATGATTAGCCCCTGCATCTTCTCTAAGTAACACACGACGTTCCTCTTGCACCTCAAGAGGCGGGCTTTCTCACCAAGTGAAGCTCGAGATAAGCCAGAACTTCCTGCCACAAGTCAGAAGACAGCGTGTTTACCCTCAACTTCAGATAAAGCCTGATTCCCCAGCACCTCTGGGAATTCGCCTCTGAACATGAAAGGAGGCCTAACTCCCTTGTTGTACCTTGAGAAGAAGCTCCAATTACCTGTCTCAACTAGACAGGAGTCCTGACTCCTCCCCCTTTTACAACATGAGAGGAACACGGAGTCCCATGCCTCAACATGAACTGAGGCCTCCCTCCCAGTTTCATCTTGATAGGGACCCCAACATTCATGTCACAAATGGAGATGGAACCCTGAGTTTCCCCACGATAATTTGAAATGAGACCCTATGATATCCCAGAAGTGAGTCCAGAGTAATCCCACGCTTCTGCACGCAACGCGAAAGGAGACATGACTTCCCTGGGGAAGACTAGATGCTCACTCTGGTCCCCAACATGACTCTATTAGAACCCGAAGCTTTCAACCCAAACCCGAGAAAAATCACAATATAACCCCCTCAACTCGAGATGAGGCCTTATTTTCCTGCAGTGACTTGAACACAACCACAGGTTTCATCTCAGCTACATGGATGGAGGTCTGACTCCCCTGTTGCACACATCTAGGAAATGCCCAAATGCCCCGCCTTAATTCATAGGAGTTCTGATAACTCGAGAGCAAAAGGGAGTTACACACCTAACAATTAGATGAGGGGTGACATTCTTGGAGAAACTCAATAGGAACTTGATAGCCCTGTCGAAACTCGAGAGGAAAACTGAGGTTCACACCTCAACTAAATGTGAGGGCCTATTCCGTAGTAGTGACTCGAGAATGTGTCATCACAGAGATGGCCCTCACACATTAAGGAGAGGGCCTGAATACCCTGACACAACATTAGAGGCTCCTAGAAGACCACATCGCAACATGAAGGGGATACAAAAGTGTCCGCTGCAACTCGAGAAACTGCCCGCCATAACTCAATAAACATTTCAAGATTTCCCTCTGAATGTGAGATGAGGCCTGATTCCCCTCCAGTGACTCGAGAACCTTCCTCTGCTCCTGATCAAATCTCTCAAGTTGTTTTAATTTCCCTGAGGCTTCAGTAGTGGGACCCTGAGTTTAAACTGGCAGACTGAGAAGAACACTGTACTTCCTGCAACAAATCAAGAAACAAAGAAATCCCCTCTCAATGTGAGGTCAGGCCATTTTTCTCATGCAGTGCCTCCAAAACACTCCCAAGTTCCCTCGCGAATCTCAAGAGGCATCTTGGCTCCCTTTATGCACCTCAAGATGATCAACAAGATACTTATCATCATTCAAGAGGAATCCCATGCTTCCTGCCACAAGTCGAAAGGCCACATATTCTCCACCTCATCGCAAGATGAGAGATGATGAGCCTCTGTGTCTTCTTGAGAGTACACAAGACATTCCACTTGCACTTCAAGAGGACACTTTTTTTACCAATTGAAACTGGAAAGAAACCCAGAGCTTCTTGTCACAAGTCAAAAGGACACCGAGTTTCCCCTCAACTACAGATAAAGCCTGACTCTCCACCACCTCTGGGAATTTGTCTCGGAACACGAAGGGAGCCCTAACTCCCTTGCTGTAACTCGAGAAAAAGCTCCAATTACCTGCCTCAGCGAGACAGGAGTCCTGACCCCTCCCCCTTTTATAGCAGGAGAGGAACATGGAGTCCCAGGCTTCAACACGAGCTCAGGCCTTCCTCCCAGTTTCATCTCAAAAGGGACTCTGACATCTGTGTTGGCAATGGAGAGGAACCCTAAGTTCCCACGACTTAATTTGAAATGAGTCCCTATGATATTCTGGAAGTGACAGTAGAGCAAACCCACACTCTTGCAGGCAACTCAAAAGGAGACTTGACTTCACTGGGCAGAATGAGAGGTTCACTGTTGTACCTGCCACGACTCGAGTGGAACCCAAAGCGTCCCATTAAAACTCGATAAAAAGCACAGTATAACCCCCTCAACTCGAGATGAAGCCTTCTTTGCCTGTGGTGACTTGAACAGAACTGCAGGTTTCTCCTCAGCTACATGGATGGAGGTCTGACTCTCTGGTTGCACACATCTAGGAAAAGTCCAAATGCTCCACCTCAATTCAAAGAGTTCTGACAACTCGAGAGCAAGGAGGAATTACATACCTCACAACGAGATGAGGGCTGACTCTCTTGGAGAAACTCAATAGGAGCTATGATATCCCTTTCAAAACTAGAGACAAAACCTGAGGTTCACTCCTCAACTTATGATGATGGCCTATTCTGTAGTGACTGGAGAAGAGCCATGAGATGGCCCTTGCACATCAAAATGAGGGCTTGACTTCCCTGAAGCAACATTAGAGGCTCACAGAGGACCATGTCACAACTTGAGAGGGATCCAAAAGTGCTGGCTGCAACTCAAGAAATTGCACGCCACAACTCGAGAAACATCACAAGATTTCCATCTGAATGAGAGAGGAGGCCTGATTCCCCTGCAGTGACTCTAGAACCTTCCTTGGCGCCTCCTAAAATCTCCCAATTTGCCTTGACTTCATGACTCGAGTGCAATGCCAAGCTGTCACCAGACCTTGAGAAAAACAACAAGATAACTCCTTCACTTCAAGAAGAAGACTTATTTTCCTGTGGCGACTTAAACAGAACCCCAGGTTTAGTCTCAGCTTCACAGATGGATATCTGACTCCCATGTTGCACTCATCTAGGAAAAGCCCAAAAGCCCAGCCTTAACTAAAAGGAGTCCTGACAACTAGAGAGGAAAGGGGAGTTACATACCTCAAAACGAGATGAGAGCAAACTCTCTTGGTGAAACTCAATAGGAACTCTGATAGCCCTGTCAAAAATGAAGAAGTACCCTGAGTTACATGCCTTAACTCCGGATGAGGCCCTAGTCCACCGTAGTGACTCAGGTAGAGCACCAAGATGGCAATTGCACATCAAAAGCACGGCCTGACATTCCTGAGGCAACATTAGAGGCTCGCAGAGGACCATGTCACAACTCGAGTGGAATCCAAATCTGCTGGCCTCAACTTGAGAAACTGCCTGCCTCAACTCTAGAAACCTATCATGATTTCACGGTGGAATGTGAGATGAGGCCTGATTTCCTTGCTGTGCTTTGAGAACCTTCCTCGGCTGCTCCTCATATCTAAAAAGTTTCCTTGACTTCCCTTAGGTTTCACGAGGGGTTCCCTGAAGTCAAAATGGCAGATTGAGAGAAACACTATCCTTCCCCCATCAACTCAAGAAAATAAGAGATTCCCTCATTAAGGCAAAATGAGGCACTTTAAGGGGGCAGCACCACCAGAGCTCAAATCCAGAAGGAAGTTTGACTCCCTTTATACACCTCAAGCGAATTTTCAAGATAGGTGTCATCATTCAAGAGGAGCCTTGTGTTCCCCGCCGCAACTCAAAAGAACTCCGTGTACCCAACCTCATTGTGAGATGAGGGCCGATTAGCCCCATTCTTCATCTCGAGGTCACACCCGACATTCCTCCCTGGCCTCAAAAGGACGCCTTTCTCACTTATTGAAACTAGAGAGGAACCCAGAAATTCCTGCCTCCAGAAAGGAGACTGAGCAGCCTCTCAACACCAGTTAAGGCCTGTTTCTCCTGCACTCACGGGTATTCGACTCACAACATGAAGGAAGGCCTAACTCCTTTGTTGTACCTCGAGAAAAAGCCCCAATTACCTGCATCAACTAAACAGGAGTCCTTACTCCCTCTCCTTTAACAACACAAGAGGAATGCAGAGTCCCATGCCTCAACACGAGCCGAGACATTTCTCCCAGTTTCAACTCGTTAGGAACCTGAGGTCCCCGTTGCAAATGGAGATGGAACCCTCAGTCACCCCACCTTAATTTGAAATGAGACCCTATAATATCCTGGAAGTGTCTCCAGAGCAATCCCATTCTACTACAGGCAACTCCAAATAGACTAGTCTTCCCTGGGCATCATGAGAGGCTCAATGAGGTCCCTGTCACGGCTCCACTGGAATCCCAAGACTTCCACCAAAACTCGAGAAAAACCACAATATATTCCCCTCAACTCAAGATGAGGCCTTATTTCCCTGCAGTGACTTGAACAGAACCCCAAGTTTATCCTCAACTACATGGATAAAGGTCTGATTCCCTTACTGCACACATCCAGGAAATGCCCAAATGACCCTCCACACTAAAACTAGTTCTGACAACTGGAGACGAAAGAGGAGTTACATTCCTCAAAACGAGATGAGGGATGACTCTCTTGTAGAAATTTAATAGGAACCCTTATAACCCTGTCGAAAATGGAGAGGAATCCTGAGTTTCATGCCTCAACTCCAGATAAGCCCCTATCCAACCTTAGTGACTTGAGTAGAGCACCAAAATGGTTTTAGCACATCGAAACCAGGGTTTGACTTCCCTGAGACAACGTTAGAGGCTCCCAGAAGACCATGTCGCAACTCGAAAGGAATCCAAAACTGCCATTTCAACCTGAGAAACTGCCCACCGCAATTATAAGAACATCCCAAGATTTCCCTCTGAATGCAAGATGAGGCCTGGTTCTCTTGCAGTGACTCGAGAATCTTCCTCGGCTCCTCCTTAATCCTCCAGAGATGCCTTGACATACCTGTGGCTTCATGAGTGGTTCCCTGAGGTCAAAGTGTCAGATGGAAAGGAACATTATACTTCCTGCCGCATCTTAAGTAATGAAGAGATTTCCCCTTCAATGTGAGGTGAGGTCGTTTTCCTGTGCAGCGATTCCAGTACAGTCGCAAATTCTTTCTCAAATCTCAAGAGAAAGCTTGACTCCCTGTATGCAACTCAAGAGAATCCCCACGATACTCGTTGCCATTCAACAGGAAATTCGTGTTCACCGCCATAACTCGGAAGAGGTGTTCCCCGCCTTTTGGAGAGATGATGGCCGATTAGCCATTGTGTCACCTCAAGAAGACTCTCAAAGTTCTTCTTGCACCTCAAGAGGAGGTCTTTCTCATCTAATCAAACTTGAGGAAAACCCAGAAGTTCCTGCCGGAAGTTGAAAGGACATCAATTGTCACTCAACTCAAGATAGGTCCTGATTCTCATGCTCCTCTGGGTATTTGCCTCATCGCATGAATTGAGGCCTAACTCCCTTGTTGTTCTTTTAAATAAAAACCCATATTACCTGCCTTATCTGGACAGGAGTCTTGACCCATCCTCTTTACAACAAGAGAGAAAAGCGCAGTTCCATGCCTCAACTTGAGCCGATGCCTCTCTCCCGATTTAATATCAATTGGGACCCTGAGATCTATGTTGCAAATGGAGATGGAACCCTGAGTTTTCCTGCCTTCAAAGGAAATGAGTTCCTATCATGACCTTGCAGCGACTCCAGAGCAATCCTTTTTTCCTGCAGGACACTCAAAAAGAGACTTGACCTCCCTGGGATCATTGAGGTCCCCATCATGTCTTGACTGGAACCTCAGCTTCTGACCACAACAAGAGGGAAACCAGAAGATGTTCCCCTTCACTTGACATAAGGCCTAATTTTCCTGGGGAGACTAGAACGGAACCTCAGGTATACCCACCTGGTACATGAATAAAGGTCTGATTCCCCTGTTGCACACATCTAGGAAAAGCTCAAATGACCCACCTGAACTAAAAGGAGTTCTGACAATTTGAGAGGTAATAGGGGTTACATGCCTCAAAACGAGATGGGGGCTGACTCTCTTATAAGAATTTAATATGAACTCTGATATCCCTGTTGAAACTGGAGAGGAACCCTGATTTTCACACCTCAACTCCAATGAGGCTCTATTCCACTGCAGTGCCTCCAGAAGGATCCCACGATGGTCCTCCCACATCGAAAGGAGGGCCTGGCTTCCCTGAGGCAACATTAGAGGCTCCCAGAGCACCATGTCCCAAATCGAGGGGAATCCAAAACTGCCCACCGCAACTCGAGGAACATCCCAAGATTTCTGTCTGAATGTGAGATGAGGCCTGATTCCCCAGCAGTTACTCTAGCAACTTCTTTGGCTCCTCTTTGAAACTCGAATATTGCTTTGATTTCCCTGAGGCTTCAAGAGATTTTCCCTGAGGTCAAAGTGGTAGATAGAGTAGAACACTAAACTTCTAGCCAAAACTCAAGAAATTAAGAGATCCCCCCCTCAATGCAAAGTGAGGCCCTTATCCATGCAACATCTCCAGAACAGTCTCACATTCCCTTTTGAATCTCAAAAGGAAGCTGACAACCCCTTTATGCAACTCAATAGAATCCCCAAGATATGCATCGCCATTCAAGAGGAACCTCGTGTTACCCGTCACAACTTGAAAGAGACCCATATTCCCCACCTCTTCGCTAGATAAGGGCCTATTAGTCTCTGCATCATCTCAGGAGGACACCCGACATTCCTCTCACATCTCAAGAGGAGGCCTTTCTCACCTATTTTAACTCAAGTGTAACCCAGAGATTTTCGCCGCAAATTGAAAGGACACCGAGGAACCCCTCAACTCTAGATAAGTCCTGCTTCTCCTGCACCTCTGGGTATTCACCTCACAACACAAGGGGAGTCCTAATTCCCTGTTTTACCTCTATAAACAGCCCCAATTTCCTGCCTCAACTGGACAGGGGTCCTGACCCCACACACACACACGTGTTGTAAAAGGAAGAGAAAAGCAATGTCCCATGCCTCAACATGAGCCAAGACATGACTCCTAGCTTAAACTTGATAGGAACCCTAAGATCCATGTCACTAATCTAGATGGAACCCCAAGTTCCTCGGCCTTAAATCGAAATGAGTTCCTATGATGCCCCATTAGTGACTCCAGAGCAATCGCACACTCCTGCAGGCAACTCAAAAACAGACTTGACTTCCCTGGGCAAGATGAGAGGCTCACTGAGGTCCCTGTCATGATTTGAGTGGATCCCCAAGTTTCCCACCACAACTCAAGAAAACTCACAATATAACCGCCTCCACTCATTATGAGGCCTTATTCCCCTGTGCCGACTAGGCTCAGAGAGGCTGATTGATCATCTTGCCCAAGGTCACAAAGGATTATGGAAACGTGAAGGCAGAACTCAGCCGTAGATGTGTCTGTCTCCCGAGCCCACCCACTCACTTCACCCTGTCCTTTTGCTCCTGCATGGTAGACTCTGGTCTGCCAGCTAAAGGTGGACAATGGAGCAAATTCATTCAGCTGTTTGTTCCCAACTAAAAAGATAGTCAAAAGATAAGATATTGTTAAAATACAAAGGGCAACGATGAAGGGAGCAGCAATAAAATAGGGAAGAGAGGTTGACATTTTGGAAATGAGAAGCAGAAGAAGCAGGTTGCAGAGCTGAGAAGGCAGGACCATGAGGACTCAGCGGGCTCCCGTTCTGGCAGAAGGTAGGAGTGAAGATGGGGCCAAACGCAGGGTTGGAAGTGGGATCCACAACCCACTTACCTGCTCCACGCATCTCCACGTATTCCCCAGCCTCTGACACAGACAGGAAACTGGGCTTTTATTCTGATCAGAGGTTGAATAGGGGAAACAGGCACAGTGGAGAGGATGCAGCTCTGCAATTTACTTTATTTATTTAATAGCTATTTTTTTTAATGTGGACCATGTTTAAAGTCTTCACTGAATTTGTTACAATAGTGCTTCTGTTTTATGATTTGGCTTTTTGGCCATGAGGTGTGTGGGATTTTAGCTCCCCGACCAGGGGACCTGAACCCCCTGCCTTAGATGGTGTAGTCTTCACCACTGGACTGCCAGGGAAGCCCCAAGGCTCTGTATTTTAAAAGAAGGATTAAGTGAGAGGTTCAGTGCCACCCCATTCAAAGAATTCTCTCTGCCCAATGGATACACTTCAGGCAGGACACTGAAACATTCTTCTCTAGCGAAACACAAGGACCCCAGGACAGTGATCTGTAACTACTGACATATAAGTACTGTTAGGACTCTGCACTTCCAATGCAGAAGGTATGGGTTTAATCCCTGGTTGGGGAACTAAGATCCTGCAAGCTGCATCGCACAGTGAAGAAAGTAAAAAAGTAAAAGTAAAGAAATACAAGACTGAAAAGCAAAAGATTACCAGATATCTGAAGAAAGCATCCAATATAGAAGACAGAAGTTACAAACAGAAAAAAAGGAGTGGGGAGCTCAGAGACAACACAGGTGGACAGAGAAAAGAATGCCTTAAAATGATTAATATACTCAGACACGTAGGGGTTGGATTACATCCATGAAACGGTAAAAAAAAACATGCTAAAAATTCTTAATCATAAGGAAGAAGCATTTGAACATTAAACTTATGGAAGCAGGAAAAATATGGAGAGAGAAGTTGGAAGATAAGCTTAAGGGACAGTTCCAAGAGAGCAAACAAAAATCACAGAGAGACCACAGAAGAAAAGTAGAAGATAAATCCAGAGAATCCAACAGGCAAATTATAGCTCCAGAAAGAAATATTAGAGGAATCATAACAAAAAGAATCCCTGGAGAAGGGAATGGATAACCACTCCAGTATTCTAGCCTAGAGAATTCCATGATTAAAAAACTTCCCAGAGATCAATGACACCAATTCACAGATTGAAAGACCCACCTTGGAAAGCTACATGTCCCTTCAATGTTCATAGCATCATTATTTACAATTGCCAAGATATGGAAACAACCATATCAATAGATGAATGGATAAATAAAACTTGATATACATATATGTCGAGAGGAATACTACTCAGTCATAAACATTAATGTGGCTTTTCCATTTGCAGCAAAATGGATGGACTTGAAGGGCATTATGCTGAGTGAAATAAGTTGGACAGAGAATGACAAATATTGTATGAGTTCACTTATATGTGGAGTCTAAAAAATAAAGCAAACTAGTGAATATAACCACAACAAAAAAGCAGACTAACAGATACACAGAACAAACTAGTGGTTACCAGTGGAGAGAGGAAAGGAGAATAAGAAGTAGAAACTATTAGTTATAAAATAAGCTACAAGGGGCTTCCAGTGAAAAAGAGTCCGCCTGCCAGTGCAGGAGACACAGATTCCATCCCTGATCTGGGAAGACCCCCACATGCCCTGGAGTAACTAATCCAATGCACAAAAACTGCTGAGCCCATGCCTAAAGTCCATGCCCTAGAGTCTGTGCCCAGCAACAGGAAAAGCCACCACAATGACAAGTCTATGCACTGCAATTAAAATATAGCCCCCACTCGCCACAACTAGAGAAGAGCCCCCTTGGCAATTAAGACCCAGCATAGCCAAAAATAAAATAAGCTACATGGATATATTGTACAGCATATAGCATTTCGTAATAACTATAAATGGAGTATAGAGTATAGCTATTAAAAATGTGAATCACTGTATTATACACTGTAACTTATATAATATTAAAAGTCAATCATATATCAATTTTAAAAAGTCCCACTGAATTATCAGCACAAAGAATGGAAAAAGATCCATTATCATGTTAGAATACCAAGGATAAGGAAATTACTCTAAAAGCTTCCAGAAAGGAAAAAGTCATTAATATGCAAGTGATTAAAAATGAGGAGAAATGGAATCAGCTTTCTCAGCCTGAACAGTTGGATAAAATCTTCAAAACTGTAAGAGAAAACTATTTCCAAACTTAAATTCTATGCCCTGTCAACTAGTAACCTAATGTAATGATAGAATAGAGACCTTTTCAGGTATGCAATACCTCAGAAAAATTTTATCTCCTGTGTTTCATTCTTCAACAAAATCAGAAAGACAAGAAAATAACTGGCCCACAAGGCAGGAGGTATACTCTGTTTCTGGTATTGTTAGACTTGTTAGATCATGTGTATGGAGTACTCTGGTTTGGATGGAATGAAAAGAAGTGAGGAAAGGAGGTAGTAAATCCAGGATTCTCTGGCTTTTCATCAGGAGGGCGGGGATGATGCCCCTTGATGAAATCCTATTGACAGGGGATATTGAGCCATTTGAAAGGGCTCTCAGTGTAAGGAGACTGATCCCTCCTGTAGCATTCAGAAAATGTTAGTCTCTTTTATCCAAGTTATTCAAAATTTCCATTAGTTCTATTATCAGACACTTTTTAAAATGTTTTATATAGTGATTTATGGCTGAGCTGGGTCTGCATTGCTGCATACAGGCTTTTGCTAGTTGCAGTAGGCAGAGGCCACTCCCTAGCTGTGGTGGGCTGGCTTCTCATTGTGGTGGCTTCTCTTATTGTGGAACATGGGATCTAGGGCACACAGGCTCAGTAGCTGTGGCACACTGGCTTAGTTGCCCCTTAGCATATGGGATCTTCCTAGAGCTGGGATCAAACTCACGTCCCCTGCACTGACAGGCAGATTCTTCACCACTGGGCCACCAGGGAAATCCTCTCAGACCTCTTAAAGATGTGCAGCATTGCAAGTCCTTACAGATACTTGGGAAGAACAGCTGCCTTTCTTCAGGGGACAAAACTCCCCGTTCTTTAGGGGAATTGCTCAACCCCCTGCCTCCACCCATTCTGTCCGAACAGAAGCTGCCATCTTCTGCCTTCTCAGTCACAGTGATAGATTTGGGAGTAGGGAAAAGTGCCAGACTGGACCAATGATCATATCCCACCTTCCAGCCCTTAGTGACTGGCCTGGAGGAGGGCACGTGACCCCAAAGGGTCAATCACACTCTTGGAGATTTGCCCCCTTTTTATATCCCCAATGAGCTGTCAAGGGGGCAAGTAAGCTTCCATGTGAATCCATGAGTTTCCAATGGTCAGGATCCCAGCCTTATGGAGAAAGCCAGTTCTATAGCAGGAAGTCACCATGTACACGGGAAGACACAAGCACAACAAACAGCAGGGGCCGAGATGCACAGAGAGAATCTTGGACCATCACTGAGTCCCGCTGCCTGGGGCTGTCCTCCTGAAACTTCCCAGAGAGAGAGTTCATCCTCCCCTTTTCTCTGGAACTGTTTCTTTGTTTTCTGTGGCTTGCAACCAAATGAACTCTGAGTAAAACACTGCTCTGACTTATATATTTTTTATTAAAAAGGTAAATTGTTCATAAACTCCAGTACTTCCACTATTGTAAGAAAACCAATACATGAATATTCTGGAGGAGGCTCTTGAGAGTCTTTAGGATTCAAGGAGATCCAACCAGTCAATCATATAGGAAATCAACCCTTAATATTCATTGGAAGGACTGATGCTGAAACTGAAGCTCCAATACTTTGCTTACCTGATACAAAGTGCCAACTCATTGGAAAAGACCCTGATGCTGGGAAAGACTGAGGGTAGGACAAGAAGGGGAAACAGAGGATGAGATCATTGGATGGCATCATCGACTCAATGGACATGAGTTTAAACTATCTCTGGGAGATAGTGGAGGACAAGGAAACCTGGCATGCTGCTGTCCATGGGGTTGCAAAGTGTTGGACATGACTTAGCGACTGAACAACAACAGTAAATGACTGTGACACACTCACAAGGGATAAACCCACTGATGTGTTGAGAGCTGCTGACTTGTGCTTCCTGGAATTCATTATAGCTTAGGTAGATGATAATGATTCACTGAATGATGAAATGTTTCAGCAGACAGGTCACCTCCTTTCCACTACCAGCCACTAAATTTTCTTACGTAGGGTTCTGTTCTTACCAAGATGACCCTGGAGCCAGCCTCCAGTGTTTGGCGACATTCTAGCTCAGAAAAGCTGACATTGCAAAACCCAGCCTTCCCCAGGTCCCAATAAAGGAGATTAGAGATACTTCACTCTGAGTCACTGTGGAAGAAAAGAACCTTTGAAAGTTGTGTGCTTTGATACAGTTCATTTCTCCTCTAAGGTAGGCATTGGCTTTGAAAAAAAGTAGATTGCTTAGAATATAAACAAACACCATCTCTATAAGTAGAAAGGAATGTTACTGACAAACCAAGTTTCAGGAGATAAAAGCGATCATTAATTCACAAAGCGAATTTCCCACCTCATCCCTAAATAATTTATCTTTTTTTCTTGGAAGGAAAACAAAAATTTGCTTGGGAAAACAAAATTTGTCTTTGTCAGCTGGCGCAGAATAGCTTAAACAGCTCATATGTAGTAAGTGAGCTGTTAGTAGTAGCTTCAAAAGCCTTCCCTGGCAGCTCAGATGGTAAAGAATCCACCTGCAGAGCAGGACACCAAGATTCCATCTCTTGGTGGGGAAGATCTCCTGGAGAAGAGGATGGCTATCCACTCCAGTATTCTTGCCTGGGAAATCCCATGGACAGAAGACCCTGGCGGGCTCGCAAAGAGTTGGACACACAAGCTCTCTTTATTGCCTATCTTGTGTCTGCTCCATTGCTCGGCTGTGTACAACTCTCTGTAGCTCCATGGGCTGTAACTCATGAGGCTCTTCTTGCCATGGGATTTCCCAGGCAAGAATACTGGAGTGGGTTGTGATCTCCTCCAATTGCCTGTCTCCTTCATCTATACGAAAAATCAGTCCCATCTGGGGAATTCCCTGGTGGACCAAGTGGTTAGGACTTGGTGCTTTCACCACCAAGCTAGGTCTAATTCCTGGTTGGGGAACAAAGATCCTGTAAGCTGTAAGGTATGGTTGAAAAGTAAATAAATGAATAACAAATAAAAGAAAAATGAGCCCCATCTTGAAAAGATATAGAAGGGGACTGTTTGGAGAGAAGTCAAACAGCACATAACCTTATAGGAGAACTTGAAATCTGTCCCAAACAGTCCTCATAAGGTTACCTCTTCCTTGTTCTTTCATTTTTATTTTTATTACCATTTTTGGCTGCATTGGGAAGCCTATAGGATCTTAATATCTTGAACTAGGATTGAAGTTTTGCCCCTGCAGGGGAAGCCCAGTGGACAACCAGGAAGTTCCTTCCATTTGGTCTTGTTTCCATTTGTTCATCAAGAACCCCACAGGGAAAAGGCAAAGTTGCTCTTCCTGCCTGTCTTGCTCTTCTTCTCCAGTGGCAGGGTGTGTATGACAGAGACCTCATATACGACATGTACAACATATATATTCTTCTTCACTCACATAAAGTTTGCACTGTAATTGCAATCTTGCTCTACAAAGACCTGTGGGGCCCAGGCTCCTTCTAACTTGTGGCTGCCCCATTCCTAGATTGTTGCTTTTGCCTCCATGATCTAAGAGGGCTAACCTTCTAATCTGTGTTCCAGAAGGCTTGGAGAAAAGCTGTGAAATGTATCAGGGACATGGAGGGTGCATCCCTTTATCTAAGGCAGTGGTCGGGAAACTAAAGACTGCAGGTAGGCCATCTTTCATACACTGGATCATGTGTTCTTTGGTCAGATTTTGGTGACCATTATTTTTAAACTCTCGTAAGCTAGGTTCCTGATATTCATTTATGTTGCTGTTGTTCAGTCCCCAAGTATTGCCCACCTCTTTGCGACACAATGGACAGCAGCATGCCAGGCCTCCCTGTTCCTCACCATCTCCCATAGTTTGCCCAAATATTGATTTATAACCATGATGGTTTCTTTTGTCCCTTCTGCCTTACTTTTCTCATTGGGATATTTTACTACAGAAAAACCAGCCTTGCATTTTGACTTCTTCCTGAATGGCTGTATTTTCAAGGGTGGAATCAGTGCCTGGCTATGCCAGATTCTCCTTTGCTTCCACTCACAAATTTCCATGGACAGTTACTCCCACGTTACCATTCCATGTCTTTATCAGAATTTGATTCAAAAATAGCAATTCCCCTGCCCCTCTGCAATGGAAATCACTCCCCAGGCAAGTTAGGAACTTGTTGTACCCTGGATGGAGGGTAGGTAGGAATCCTAAGAGATGTACCAGTAGAGAATGTCTCATCCACACCATTCATATCCTGGCTCTGGTCCCCTTTTTGATTTGGGTCAGGACTTTCTTCCATTCTCTCCCTCCATGACAATTCCTCCTGGTGTTTTACTCTCAACACACGAGCTTCCAGCTCTTAGGATTTCTGAAGCAGGCATGCAGATTCTTAACACTCCTCCATCCTATGAGGTCTGCCGCCTTCAAACACCCTCCCAAGTCTATATTCACTCTTTTGCCCCAGCACATCCTCTTGGTTACACCCATGAGATTTTATTTACCACCCTGCGTTCTTGCTTCAATCTTGAACTTGCTCATGACACATGACCTGTCTGTACATCAGGGAAGAACAACTGTGAATCAAGTCTGGGGAAACTTCTGAGACTATTATGTCCTATGTGAGCAACAACTGAAAGAACTCAATGTTCCCAGCTCAAAAAAGAATACTGGATGGTTCCCATCTTTGAGGTGTTGGAGGGCTGTCTTGTGGAGAGAGAGTAGACCGTTTCCATAAGGTTTATATAAAATGTGATCTTTTTTTAAACCGATGCACAATATTACTTTGGCTTTGGCAGTGGGTGGGTGGGGGAACAATAAAGGCACACACATGTTTGGACTTGTTCTGAGTAGTCCAGAATGGCAAACCTGGGATAAAATGGTACACTTTCTGATAGACAATCAAAACGAACCTTCGAAGAAGTGGAGTTGACCAATATGAGATGGGTTGCCTGGAGAAGTAGTGAGATTCTTATTTGAATGGTATGCAAGAAAATGACATGAACACTTGATTTCAAGCAGATTGAGTAGCTGAACAATGTGGTATACCTAGAAGGCATCCTTTTGATTGAAAAGTAAACAGAACCTTCATGGTTAGCTCAGATTAGAGGGGGATTTGGGAAAGAATTAAGCTCTCATTGCATCCAAGGAAAATTTGAGCACTAAGGCTGCAGGGGGCGGGAGGGGGAGGAAATGAAATAAGCTCCAAGCCATGCCCCCTGTTATGACTCAGCTCTGAACTCTGTTTCTTTTTTTTTTCTTTAGTTTGATCACTTTCCCCACAATCTGAGACACCATTGACATTGCTAGATTAGCTTGACTTGAGTCACTTGTTCAGTCCTGATTCAATCTACAATGGTCATGGGGGTGGAGTCTCGTGATTCAAATGTAAAATCTCCTTAATGATAGAGACCATCTACACTGTGGGTATAAAAAGCCTCAGAAAATTTGGTAGGGGCAGACAGCTTCAAAATGATATACAGAGTCCTGTCCAAACTCAGGGCTCGCCAATTCTGAGTCTTTAGTAATTTCAAGCAGATGATGTTCTCCATGTGGTTGTAAAGAGGCCAGGACTAATTCATATTCAGCTGAAGGCACACGCTTGAATTAAAGTGAAGGGTCAACAGAGGTGAGAGCAGGATGAATCAATGGAAAAAGAATAATTGGGCCCCATTGATTGACTCACAGACCCTGATGGGTTGCCAGCTGGAACAAGCATTTTCTAGGACAGAGATACCCCTGGGATGACTTACAAGTTAAAAAAATCTGTGTCCATACAGGGGTTTTCCCATGCAATTGTTTATTTGGCTGTGCTGGGTCTTCATTGCTTCCTGGCCTTTTCTCTAGTTGAAGCAAGAGGGGGCTACTCTCTAGTTGCAAGGGTTTCTCATTGTGGTGGCTGTTCTTATTGCAGAGCACAGGGTCTAGCATTGGGGGGGGGTTCAGTAGCTGCAGCTCCCAGGCTCTAGGTTTCTGGCTTGGTATTTGTGGCACATGGGCTTAGCTGCTCTGTGGCATATGGGATCTTCCCAGACAAGGGATCAAACTCATGTTCCTTGCACTGGTCGGTGTATTCTTTACCACTGAGCCACCATGGAAGCCCACCCCATGCAGTTTAAAAATTTTTAATTTTAAAAACTTTTATATTTACAGAAAGGCTGTATAAATAATAGAGTTCCCATGTATCCTATAGGTCCTCCCACCCAGTTTCCTCTCCCAGTTACTATGATCTATTATCACGACTAATAGAGAAATATTAATGTTTTTAATTTATACTCCACACTATATTTGGATTTCATGAGTTTTTCCCTAATGTAATTTTTCCACTCCAGGATCCCGTGCAAGATATTGGATAAGTTTCCTAGGGTTTCTGGAACTAATCACCACAGATTTAGTGCCTGAAAATGTAAATATATTGTCTGGAGTTCCAGAAGGAAAAGTCCTAAGTGTGCAGTGTACCCTTCCTCCAAAGTCTCTTGGGGAGAATGCTTTATGACTCTTCCAGCTTCTGGTGGCCCCAGGTACTCCTTGGCTTTGTGTGGGCTATATCTTGGAGCAAGATGCTGATCTCTGTGACCATCTTTATATGACCATCTTTGTGCATCTTTGGGCCTGTGTGCTTCAAACTCCCCCCTCATTTCTCTTATAAAGACACCCAGTCATTGAATTTAGGGCTCACACTAAATCCAGGATAATGTCATCTTGAGGTCCTTAACCTAATTACAGCTGTAAAGTCTCATTTCCAATGCAGGTCAGATTCACAGGTACTGAGGGCTGACATTTGGACATAGCTTTTGAGAGGGATAAAATTCAACCAACTGTGGTACACATTGAGTACACATGTTCCCTTTGGCTTCTTGAGGTTATGAGAGTTTCTCAGAGCTTCCCTGCTTCTAATTGACTTGCCTTTTGAGGACTGAAGATCAATATTCTGTAGACTGCATCTCGATTTGAGTTTGTCTGATATTTTCTAATGGTTAGACTGGTGTTGGACCATGATAGCTGGACCATAAAGAAGGCTGAATGCCGAAGAACTAATGCTTCCAAATTGTGGTGCTGGAGGAGACTCTTGAGAGTCTCTTGGACAGCAAAATCAAATGGGTCAGTTTTAAAGGAAATCAACCCTGAGTATTCATTGGAAGGGATTATGATCAAGCTGGAGCTCCAGTATTTGGCAAACTGATGCAAAGAGTCGACTCATTGGAAAAGACCCTGATCCCAGGAAAAAATTGAAAGCAAAAAGAGAAGGGGGTGACAGAGGATGAAATGGTTGGATGGCATCACCGACTCAATGGACATGAGTTTGGGAAAACTCAGAACGATAGTGAAGGACAGAGAAGCCTGGCGTGCTGCAGTCCATGAGGTCACAAAGCGTTGGACACAACTTTAGCAACTGAACAAGACTGGGGTTAAGAGCTTTGGGGAGGAGCAACACAGAGTTGAATTGCTCTTCTCAACACAACATATCAAGCGTACATGTTCTCAAATTAACTTACCATTGAAGAGGTTAACTGTGACCACCTGGCTAAGGAAGTGTTTACCAGGCTTCTCTGTGGCAAGGTTTCTTTCCTGTTCCCCTGCTTCCATACTGTACCCTTTGTAAGAATATCACTAAGCATCGTTCACCCTTCAGAGGTGGGGGTAACACTTCACTGCTTGAGTGGGGAGCATATACATACATTGTTTGGAATTCTTTTATGGTCCTTCTAATTCTGCATGCATGCTATCATATGAAAGGTGGGTTTCATGGATTCCAGCCTGAGTCCCATGGCCATTCCCCAGTTCCCCTTAGGGGATCTTAAATGCAGAACAAATCATCTGAGGAGAAAATGCTCTGAAGAGTTTTCATTAAGAACAGAAAATGATATAGGACAGATTCATTCACAGCATGGACTGATGTAGTCCACATCTGCTTTGGGGTTTGCAGTAACATATGTATAGATGTTGAAAGTGACATTCAGAAACTGCATAGCAAGTTGACAGAGTAATCTTATATTCATTGAATTGAATAATAAAAATGCCTTTATTATTATTATTTTCCCAGTAATTCACTTATATTGCCCTTTCTACAAGGATTGGTCCAGGACAAAATGGGGCTGAGCAGAAAATGGTCTCCAGCACAGAGTGGACCCCATTGTGTGTGGCCTTATGCAGCCTCTGGTGTTCCAGGCTGCCCTCTTCTCCTTACCCTCCCCGCATTTGCCCCTTGATCCCAGATGTGAGTGAGGCTTGGACACCCCCACAATGGGCAGCTGTCCAGGTCCCATCCCGGAACCTTTTGGCAGCGACCTTCCCTACAGGGCATGCTGTTCTCAATGCCTCTCTCCAAAAGCAAGACAGTCCCTCTGTGGTGCCTCCATGGGCAGCACTCTCTGCTGCTCTGAGCCTGGCTTTGGTCAACTCCTATCTTCAGTCAGCTCTATGGGCAGCGACAGCCAGCCCCACCTAAGAAAGGCCTGCTCTCACCATGCTCTGGGCATCCAGGCCTTTCTATGAGCAAAGCCCTTTCAATTTCTTTCACTCATGGTCAGGCACATGCAGGAAGCAGCAGGAGGGGGGCAGGAGCCTCAAATACTGAAAGGGCTTCAGATGTTGACTCTTAATGCTCTCTCCAAATGCAGTCATTCAGATAGTCATGTGAATAAGAGGAGTCCCTGACCAGGCCATCTCACCAGAGCTGAATTTAAAATGATAAATACAGAGGGCCACAGGCACATGAAAAGACACCCAATCACTAATTGTTAAGAGAAATGCAAGTCAAAACTACAATAAATGCACCAGTCATATCGGCCATCATTAAAAAGCCTACAAATGGCAAATTCTGGAGCAGGTCTTGAGAAAAGGGAACCTTCTTCCATTGTTTGTGGGGATATAAGTTGGTGCAACTGCTATGGATAATCGAAAAGATATACATACATACTATGCTCATTAAAGTATTAGTTCCTTAGTTGTGCCCAACTCTTTGGAACCCCATGGACTGTAGCTCATCAGGTTCTTCTGTCCGTGGTAGAATTCTCTGGGCAAGAATACTGGAGTGAGTAGCCATTTCGTTTTCCAGGGGATCTTCCAAACCCAGTGATTCAACCTGTATCTCCTGATTTGCAGATGGATTCTTTACTGTCTGAACCTCCTATCTAATAGCAGCACTATTTATAATAGGCAATACATAGAAACAACCTAAATTTACATCAACAGTCTAGTGGATAAAGAAAATGTAGCATACATACATACATATATGTATATATGTATGTATGTAGCATGATATATATATATGATAGAATACTGCCCAGCCATAAACAAAAACAACTAATGCCACTTGAAGCAACATGGGTCGACCTAGAAATTATCATACTCAGAAAAGTAAGTCAAAAAGAAAATGACAAATACCACACGATATCACTTATATGTGGAATCTAAAATATGACACAAATGAACTTATCTATGAGACAGAAACAGACTCACAGCCATAGAGAACACTGATGGTTGCCAAGGGGGAAGAGGAATAGGGAAGGGATGGATTGGGAGTCTGGGATTAGCAGATGCAAACTATACACACACACACACACATACACACTGAATCACTTTGCTATACATGGGAAACTAACACAACAATGCAAATCAATTATACTTCAATAAAATCAATTTTTAAAAAACTATAAATATTTGCTGTGTTTGTATTGCTATCACACGAAGTACAGAATAACACAGAATCTGCATATTTCAAGAAATCTAGTTTATGTAAAATCATACAAGCAAGTTCAAATATTTGATATATCGCTGGTGGTCTAGTGATGAGGATTCAGTGCTTTCAAACATTTGGTATAAATAAAAATGTTTTTTGAAATTATTGACCTGGGCTTTAGTTGGGGAAAAAAAATCCTGTCCTTATCTTGCAGATAACCTAATACTAGAGTGTATTGTGTTAAAATATATAAAAAAATTAAATGGCAATTTGTATAATCCTATTCTTGCATTATTTTCACTTAATAATATATTAAGAACTTTAAGAAAATGCCATTAGTCAGGTCACATTTGTGTACCCACGCCACCAGCCCCACTGGAGTCACTTTCTCCTTCCCTCCTCTCAAGGAATCCTCCCTAGAAGCCATCTCCACCCAGCCTCTGCTGGGGCTTCTATTCCCAGTGGATCCTCTTCTTTCTCTGTAGCTCATTACACAACCTGGTTCACCACTGTCCCCCTACCTAGGTCACAGTGCAGCACAAGTACGTGTTACAGACTGAACTGTGTGCCCCTAGATTCGTATGTTGGAGCCCTAACCCCTAGTGTGACAGTGTTTGCAGATGGGGACCTTTGCAACTAAGCCAGGTTTAGATGAAGTATTGAGAGTGGTGTTCCCATGATGGGTGGGATTAGGGCCTTTATTAAAAGAAACCAGGGAGATGCTGTCTCTCTTTGCTGTATGAGAACACAGTGAGAGGGTGGTGTCTATAAATCAGGAATAGAGACCTCATCAGAAGCCAATCATGCAGACACCCTAACCGTAGACCTCTAGCCTCCAAAAGTAAGACAAAATAAATTTCTGTTGTTTAAGCTGTGTAGTTTTCAGTACTTTGTTATGGCAGCCCAATCAAGCCAAGTAAGACCTTAGGTACTCAGTACACGTTCCTTGACTGAATAAACAAGCAATATACAAACCTGGAGTGGACAAAATAGTTTCATGTTATTCATTCCTTGCAAGGATCCTCTCTGCTTCACCTCCCTTTGATTTTCTAGGGAAAATGTTAGTCGCTCAGCCATCTCTGACTCTTTACGACCCCATGGACTATAGCCTCTGTCCATGGGATTTCCAAAGCCATAATACTGGAGTGGGTCACTATTTCCTCCTCCAGGGGATCTTCCTGACCCAGGGATTAAACGCAGGTCTCCTGAGTTACAGGCACATTCTTTACCATCCGAGTCACCAGGGAAGCCCCAAAGCACACATCTGATGAAGGTAGGATTTGATTTCATGTGTGTAGAGCACAGGGAAAAGGCAGCATATTCCCTCAGCGTTAACCACTTGGACACCCTGTCCTCATTGATTTCTAGAGTGTTTCACAAAGCTGAGACTTTTTCAGGCCAGAGATACAAAATCAATCTGGGTCCTTAGGGTCTGGTAAAGTGGAAGAAAGAGAAGTCATTCGGTCGTGTCTGACTCTTTGTGACCCCACGGACTGACTGTAGCCTACCAGGCTCCTCCGTCCATGGGCTTTTCCAGGCAAGAATACTGGAGTGGGTTGCCATTTCTTTCTCCAGGCGATCTTCCCAACAGAGGGATTGAACGCATGTCTCCTGCATTGCAGACAGATGCTTTACCATCTGAGCCACCAGGGAAGTCTAAGGTCTGGTAAAGGCACCTCGAATCACTTGGTGGTGGGCTC
>ML664249.1:0-12913 GCA_007570785.1 Antilocapra americana | reverse complement strand
GTAAGGTTAAGGAGCAACAGGTGATGTCACTGGCCTCTAACCAAAGAAGTATCCTTTGTTGGGGGGGGGGAGGGAAGATAGGGGGTGGGCAGCAAGGATCAAGAGCTGAAAACATAAGCCTATGCTTTCCAGCTGTCTGGAAGCTAGACTCAGAGGCAGCAAAGGGACCAAAAACGGGTCTCCAGTACCACACTGCAGGAACAGACGACTCTGACTCTAGGTGTGACCCTACCCTGCAGACCCTGTAAACCTTGGCAGGCAACCCTGCCCCTCCAGCTTTTTGCCAGGGCGTCTCCCACCTCACAGCTGTTCACAATGCTGATTAGGGATCCAGTGGCAGTGCAGATGCTAGAATTCCACCCACAGGAAGCACCAGACCTGCCCTCCTGCACTGCGCACAGGCAGTTCCTGGTGCTGGGGTAGTGGACACTGCTTCGTTGGACCTGTGCCTGGCAAGGCCAAGGTTCTGCCTCACAAGACCCTGCTCAGGCTGTGCCAATTCTGAGTCTACAGAAGTATTCACAAGCACTCTACTACAAGGGTACGAGAAACTGCTCAACTGGTATTCAGTGCTAGTGCAGTTAAGATTATTGCTGCAGTGCACATGCTTAGTTGTGTCCAACTCTTACGACCCCATGGACCATAGCCCACCAGGCTCCTCTTCCTATGGGATTTTTCCAGGTCTCCCACAGTGCCAGCAGACACTTTACCATCTGAGCCATCAGGGAATCCCAACCTTAAACCTTAATATGCCTGCAAGGCAGGAGACCTGGGTTCCATCCCTGAGTTGGGAAGATCCCCTCGAGAAGGGAGTGGCTACCCACTCCAGTATACCGGCCTGGAGAATTCATTCCATGGACTGTGTAGTCCGTGGGGTTGCAAAGAGTCAGACACAACTGAGCGACTCTCACTCCCTCACTTGTTCATAAACTTTGCCCCCGCTGCCAAGTCCCACCTCCACCAAAGTGCAAGGAACGCCTTAAGTCCCACCCCTGACGCCAAGCCTCCAGGCACGTTTGACGCAGGTCGCCACCAAGCCCCACTCTGCCACCAATCCCCACCTTGTCCGAGTCCCCAACTAGCTCATCTCCTGACGCCAAGCCCCACCCTGAGGGAATTTCAATCCCTGTACCCACGAAGCCCCACCCCGTCCCATGACCCAACCCCTGACTCAAGTCCCATCCCTAAACAAGCCTTGCCACTTCCTAAGCCCGATCCCTGCCCCCACTCAAGCCATGTCCCACCTCTTCCCAAGCACAATGCATATCCTAAGCCTTGACCTCAGTGAAATACAACTACTGTCCCAAAGCCTCTGCCTTCTTTCCCTATGGTCCCCACCCTCACCTAGGCCCACCCTCCTATCCCTCCACCCCTTCATGCACTCTCTGCCTCAAACACCCCTCATTCCAGAGTGGGGATACGTCTGGTCAGCGGAAATTGGTAGAGGCCAGGAGAGGAAGGGCTGAAGCCATTTTCCGTCCAAGGTAAGGCCCAGAGCTACCAGTCCTGACCGCAATGGCTGTGAACAGGGTTAGGTGTGCAAGAGGTCCCCCTGCAATTCCGAGGCTGGTCACAGTGTCTGGGAATGGCACGGTACTGGTGAACGCCAGGCCTGATATAGTGGGCTCCCACTTCCAGGGGAAACATGTAGCCACCAGCCCCTGGGACGCCAAGAAAGATGGCAAGGGTCATTGTGGGCAATCCCACGCAGTTTGGGTTGTGCTCCGTGTCCCAGGTCCCAACCACTACCTGTTGGAGATGCCTCCAGGTCAGAGTGCTGGAGTAACACAACCACCATGCATCTGTTGCTGCTGCTGCTGCTGCAGTGCACACGGTCTGGAAGCTGGTGGCCAGAAGCGGTTGTGGAGCGATAGATCCTCCCACCTCCCCATACACACCCCACTCCCTCCACCCGCCCCCCCCACCGCCCCACGCACAGCTGCACACGACCCTCTCGCAGCTGTGCTATAGCGGTGGGGCACCCATGGCCCCGCCTCTACACGGGGAGCCCTCACCCCGCCCCACCACGAGCACGCCCATAGCCCTGCTGCACCTGGGCGAACACATTTGGAGTTTAACTAGGAGCACCTTGCACTGCAGAGCTGGACAGAGTCCAGCCTCCGAGTCACTGGAAGGTTACCCGCACCTGGCATGCCAGACCCAGCCATGAGCCCAGCAGTCACCGTGGCTCTCTTTGACAGGGCTCTTCTGCATTGGCAGGAGCTGTGGTGTGACAGTTGCCAGTTGTGCTCTCCTTTTGCGTATTCCAAGGGTTCATCTCAGCGCTGGGTGCAAAAGCACAGCCCCAGGGGTGCTTGCTAAATGAAATTCTTTTCTTTTAATTGCTCTGTTCTCTAGGGGAGGACGGCAAAACTTCAACAGCTTCCTGTAAAAACCGTACATGCATGAAAATGTTTACAGTTCATCCATTCTCCTATTCTCTTGGCTTCACCATCTAGTACAACCCACCTAATGGCCAAACTGCTTTCCACCCTTTTCCAGTGATTTCTTCCACAACGGAAAACTTGGTGGGGGTGTGTGGGACTCCCGCCCGCCGGTCTGGAATAGTGCATGGGTAGACCTCAGGGTTGCGGCTGTGTCGTGAGAGCGACTTCTCACGTCAGACCCTTGGGACCCCATGGACCGTAACCCACCAGGGTCCTCTGTCCGTGGAATTCTTCAGGCAAGAACACTGAAGTGGTTTGCCGCTTCCTCCTCCAGGGGATCTTCCCGACCCAAGAATCGAACCCACAACTGCCTGCATCTCCTGCTTTGCAGGCTGATTCTTTTTTTCTTTTTTTTAATTGAAGGTTAATTGCTCTACAGATTTGTTTTGGTTTCTGCCAAACATCACTAGGAATCATCCTTAGGTATACATATGCCCCCTCCCACCTCCCTGCCCATCACACCCCTCTAGGTTGTCACAGAGCCGCAGTTTGAGTTCTCTGATTCATACAAAAATTTCCCACTGGATATATATTTTACATATGTTAATGAAAGTTTCCATGTTACTCTCTCCATACATCCCACCCTCTCCTTCCCCTGGTCCCCTCCCCCTCCACGTCCGTAAATCTGTTCTCTATGTCTGTGTCTCCATTGCTGCCCTGCAAATAATTTCATCAGTACCATCTTTCTAGATTCCATGTATATGCATAAGTGTATGATATTTGTTTTTCTCTTTCTTACTTCACTCTGTATAATAGGCTCTAAGTTCATCCTCCTCATTAGCACCGACTCAGATGCACTCGTTTTTATGGGTGAATAATATCCCATTCTATATATATACACCACAGCTTCTTTATCCATTCATCTACCGATGGACACCCAGGTGGCTTCCATGCTCTAGGTACTGTGTCTAGTGCTGCAGTGAACAATGGGGTACATGTGTTTCTTTCAATTTCGGTTTCCTTAGGATATATGCCTAGGAGTGGGAATGGTGGGTCATATGGTGGTTTTATTTCTAGTTTTTTAAGGAAGCTCCATACTGTCTTCCATAGTGGCTGTATCAATTTACATCCTCCCAACAGTGCAAGAGGGTTGCTTTTTCTCCACACCGCCTCCAGCATTCATTGTTTGTGGACATAATGATGATGGCCATTTTGACTGGTGTGAAGTTATATCTCATTGGTTTTATTTGTATTGCTCTCCTTTGTATAATGAGTGATGTCGAGCATCGTTTCACGTGTTTGTTAGCCATCTGTATGTCTTCTTTGGAGAATTGTCTAATTAAGTCTTTCCCCCCTTTTTGATTGGGTTATTTGTTCCTGTGGTTATTGACTTGTATGAGCTGCTTACATGCATACATACATACATACATACATACATACATACATATATATATATTTAATTTATTTTAATTGGAGGCTAATTGCTTTACAATATTGTAGTGGCTTTTGCCATACATTCACATGAATCAGCCATGGGTGTACATGTGTCCCCCATCCTGAACCCACCTCCCACCTCCCTCCCCATCCCATCCCTCAGGATTGTCTCACTACACCAGCCCTGAGCACTCTGTCTCATGCATCGAAACTGGACTGGTGATCTATATCACACATGGTGATATACATGTTTCAATGCTATTCTCTCAAATCATCCCACCCTTGCCTTCTCCCACAGAGTCCAAAAGTCTGTTCTTTATATCTGTGTGTCTTTTGCTGTCTCACATATAGGGTCATCATTACCATCTTTCTAAATTCCATATATACACGTTAATATACTGTATTGGTGTTTTTCTTTCTGCCTTACTTCACTCTGTATAATAAACTCCAGTTTCACCCACCTCATTAGAACTGATTCAAATGTGTTCTTTTTAATAGATGAGTAGTATTGCATTGTGTATATGTGCCACTGCTTTCTTATCCATTCATCTGCTGATAGACTCTAGGTTGCTTCCATGTCCTGGCTATTGTAAACAGTGCTGCAATGAACATTTGGGTACACGTGTCTCTTTCAATTCTAGTTTCCTCAGAGTGTATGCCCAGCAGTGGGGTTGCTGTGTCATATGGCAGTTCTGTTTCCAGTTTTTCAAGGAATCTCCACACTGTTCTCCATAGGGGCTGTACTAATTTGCATTCCCTCCAACAGTGTAAGAATGTTCCCTTTTCTCCGCACCCTCTCCAGCATTTATTGTTTGTAGACTTGTTGATGACAGCCATTCTGACCAGCCTGAGATGGTACCTCATTGTGCTTTTGATTTGCATTTCTCTGATAATGAGTCATGTTGAGCATCTTTTCAGGTGTTCGTTAGCCACCTGCATGTCTTCTTTGAAGAAATGTCTGGTTAGTTCTTCGGCCCATTTTTTTCATTGGGTCACTTGTTTTTCTGAAATTGAGCTGCAGGAGTTACTTGTATATTTTTGAGATTAATTCTTTGTCAGTTGCTTCATTTGCTATTATTTTTTGCCATTCTGAAGGCTGTCTTTTCACTTTGCTTATAGATTCCTTCATTGTGCAAAAGCTTTTAAGTTTAATTAGGTCCCATTTGTTTATTTTTGCCTTTATTTCCATTATTCTGGAAGGTAGATCATAGAGAATACTGCTGAGATTTATGTCAGAGAGTGTTTTACCTATGTTTTCCTCTAGGAGTTTTATAGTTTCCGGCCTTATATTTATATCTTTAATCCATTTTGAGTTGATTTTGGTGTATGGTGTTAGAAAGTGTTCTAGTTTCACTCTTTTTCAAGTAGTTGACCAGTTTTCCCAGCACTTATTAAGGAGATTCTCTTTTCTCCATTGTATACTCTTGCCTCCTTTGTCAAAGATAAAGTGTCCATAGGTGCGTGGATTTATCTCTGGGCTTTCTGTTTTGATCCATTGATCTATATTTCTGTCTTGGTGCCAGGACCATACTGTCTTGCTGACAGCAGCTTTGTACTATAGTCAAAGAAGTTGACTATAGAAGCCAAGCAGATTGATTCCTCCAGTTACATTCTTTCTCAAGACTGCCTGGCTATTCGAGGTTTTTTGTATTTCCACACAAATTTTTGAAATTATTTTTTCTAGTTCTCTGAAAAATACTGTTGGTAGCTTGATAGGGATTGCATTGAATCTATAGATTGCTCTGGGTAGTATACTCATTTTCACTATATTGATTCTTTGAATCCATGAACATGATATATTTCTCCATCTGTTTGTGTCATCTTGATTTCTTTCATCAGTGTTTTACAGTTTTCTGTGTATAGGCCTTTTGTTTCTTTTGGTAGATTTTTTCCTAAGTATTTTATTGTTTTTGTTGTAATGATCATTGTGATTGTTTCCTTAATTTCTCTTTCTGTTTTCTCATTTTTAGTGTATAGGAATGCAAGGGATTTCTATGTGTTAATTTTATATCCTGCAACTTTACTATATTCATCAATTAGCTCTAGTAATTTTCTGGTGGTGTCTTTAGGGTTTTCTATGTGACGATCATGTCATCTGCAAACAGTGAGACTTTTACTTCTTCTTTTCCAATCTGCATTCTTTTTATTTCTTTTTCTTCTCTGACTGGTGTGGCTAAAAGTTCCAAAACTATGTTGAATAGTAGTGGTGAGAGTGGGCACCCTTGTCTTGTTCCTGACTTTAGGGGAAACACTTTCAATTTTTCACCATTGAAGATAGTGTTTGCTGTGGGTTTATCATATATGGCTTTTATTATGTTGAGGTATGTTCCTTCTATGCCTGCTTTCTGGAGGGTTTTTATCATAAATGGATGTTGAATGTTTTCAAACACTTTCTTTGCATCTATTGATATAATCATATGGTATTTATCATTCAATGTGTTAATGTGGTGTATCACTTTGATTGATTTGTGAATATTGAAGAATCCTTACATCCCTAGAATAAAGCCTACTTGGTCATGATGTGTGATCTTTTTAATATGATGTTGGATTCTGTTTGCTAGAATTTTGTCGAGTATTTTTGCATCTGTGTTCATCACTGACATTGGCCTGCAGTTTTCTTTGTTTGTTGCATCTTTGTCTGGTTTGGTATCAGGGTGATGGTGGCCTCAAAGAATGAGTTTGGCTATTTACCTTCCTGTGCAATTTTATGGAAGAATTTGAGTAGGATAGGTTTTATCTCTTCTCTAAATTTTTTGTGAAATTCATCTCTGAAGCCATCTGGTCTTGTGCTTTTGTTTGTTGGAAGATTTTTTATTACAGTTTCAATTTCCATGCTTGTGATGGGTCTGTTAAGATTTTCTGTTTCTTCCTGGTTCAGGGGACATTATACTTTTCTAAGAACTCATTCATTTCATCCAAGTTGTCCACTTTATTGTCATGTATTTGTCTTACCATTCATGTAACATAATCCACATCTTACAATGTATTGTCCAGTTTGCCAGTTGTTTGGTTCCACTGTTATTACTTTCATCTATGCTAATGTCTTTGTTGACTTATTAACTTTTGCGTGTCTTCATCAAAAGACGTCTATATGTCTTGTTCTTAAAACTTTTACCACCGGTTTCCAATTCATCAGCTTAGTAGCTCATTCTCTCCTGGTATAATATAGCTCAATATGCAGCACAATACATATGAAGATTCAATAGCACATGTGGGGACACTGAAATAATACCTTTCATTAGGAGAGCCCCCATGATATTCGACATTCCCCGAGAGAATGTCATAAACTCTCTTGTCCACTCTTTGGTTTTACCAGAAGGCACAATGCGGGTGGTGCCCTGATAAGAGAAATTGGCAAAAAGGTACTGAAGATTTGGTTGACTGTATCAGGCTTGTCTGTCAAGAAAAGATGCACCAGGCTGAAAAGTGTGTTGCAGGAGAGCTGACCTGGAACATGGGTGAGAGAGGAGGCAGTTTAAAGGATTAAGGATGAGCAAGTGCCCAGGAGAAGGAATGTGAAAGAACATGGCCGTCTCAGGGAAGAATGCATATTCTGGCCTCATGGGAGAAGAGAGTTAATGCTATAAACTGAAAAAGATAAAGGGGAAAAAAGATAAGTGGCCCATAGCAAGGATACATGGGTTGGATGTGGTAAACTCCATTAAGATCCAATTTGTTTTTCAAATCTACCATTTGAGTGTCAGTGTGCAAAACAGATCAAAACAGAGGGTCAGCACAAAAAGGGATACCAAGCACCTATCGTGGCCTCACTCCAACATCATGTGAGTCTTCTGTGTGCATGAGCCCATCTTGTCTGCTGCCACATGGAACAGGGCTGTGGATGTGGGTGCCGAAGGCCAGGATGACGGCATAGCTGGACAGGCAGTGTTTGCAGGCATCAACTGCATGTTGGACCAGGCCAATGCCTGCCTGGACCACCTGGAGGAGAGGAATGATCACCTCCCTGGCTGCCTCCAAGAGTGCTTGGATCCAACTGGCAGAATCATTTTGAGATCCAGCAGCCACTCAGGGAGGCCACAAGCGATTGCCAGCCCCTAGTGGAGCCCTCCAAGGGCCCCCAAGCCAGGCCTCTACCCTGCCTGTCTGTCTGAGCCAGGCTCTAGCCTGAGCCCTCACCACCTGGCTTAGGACTGGCCTCCAGATATCCTGGAGGATCTACCTTCCTAGGCCATCTTTTTGCTACTTCCCTTTTGCATGCTTGGCATCCCCTCCTGGGGTCAGGTGTGGGCCTGTGACCCGCCCAACTTGCCTACTTGCCCAAATCCTGAATGCTCTTCACTCTGCCCAGGCCTTGAATGTCCCCATTGAACTAGTCTCCAACAGCATGCGTGTGCATGTGCACACACACACAAACAATCACACACAAACAGAAAGTCATTCACATTCTCAACTTTATATAATATGTGCAAACCTCCTAAAAAAGATGTCTCCCAAACTTAATCCACCCACGAATGGAATGAAAGTACCTGTTTTCCTGCATTCTGAATGTTAGATTTTCCGACCATCATTGTACATCTTATAGGGGAAAGTCATGTCTTAATTCCTTTGGTTTGAATGTGTTTGAATAATATTTGAGGGCAGACTGAATAACATTTGAATGAAAATGATATTGAATGTTCACTGCACTTCTGTAACTATCCTCTGTATATTGCCTGATTACGACCTTGGCCCATCTGTCAGTCAGTGTGAGAGTGTCCCTGAGCCCTCACCTGGTTTCTGAATTGATGGCATTCTGGTTGAGGACTGTGCCCTTAACCTGTGAAATTCAACCTAAATGTGGATGGTTGGTGTCAGAGTTGCCACCCTCCTTCTTCCCCTCATTGGATGGGCTCCATGCTGCCACAAACATAGCTGGGCCAGGGTATAGAAATTGTGGTGAGTCATCATCTGGGACTCAAGTCAGTCACCTAGAGTAGACCTAACATCTGGAAGAGTGATGGCTGCCCAAAGTTGACCCAGATCACTTCTCGGAATCAGCAGAGAAACATAGACCACACATAGAAGGAACTGCACCTTCATGTCTATGCCACTGTGGCTAGAGACTAGGATGCAATTGCATCCTGTGTCCCTAGCCTGGGTCCCTGGGATAGATAGATTGCTGGAGGGATATAGAAACAGAAAGACAAAGAAGAATGGGGAGGGAGGAGGAAGGATGAGTGGACACCAGCACAGGATGCAAGGCACCGACTAGCCTGCATTTGCTTGTGTCTGGAGGAGACTTGTGCCCTAGGGCCTTCCAGGATACTCACAGCCTCTTCAGTCTGAGTCCACCCTTGCTGCAGGCCTCACCAGAATCCCTCAGTGCCTGGAGTACCATCCCAAATGTTATGAGATGACAACCGGTCACGCCCAAAATCTTGGCAGAAAGGTGCTTCATGCCTTTCTAGTCTTGGCATACCTGGGGGTGGGGAAAAGAACCAGAACAAAAAGCAGAAAAGGAACCCAGAATGGGCAGGCCCATATTCATCCCTTTTTTCTATAGGCTTCCTGTAACCCAGTCATTCATCTCCAAGTTGACACCACATTTAAGGAAAAAGGAGGGTAGAAGGAGGCAGGGACCCCTCATCTCCAAGTTGACACCACATTTAAGGAAAAAGGAGGGTAGAAGGAGGCAGGGACCCCCTGCTCTGAGTCTGTGTGTGGTGGTGGTGGAGGGGGGGAAGGGGACACTGAGTCTTACTGTTTTAAGAGATTCTTGAACTCCACCAAAATAACAGAGCTCTAAAAGTTCACACATGGACCAGGAGTTATGTGGACTGCTACATGCATGTGCCTGTGCAGTGAGACCCTACTGCTGAGTGCCAGGATAGCCAACGATTCGCATAGATGCCCTTTCAGCATCATTTTTATCCCCACAGCAATAATCATGAGGGAGAAACATACAGCCTGGCCCATAAAATGCCCTCGATAAATGGAAAAAATTATGCACACTCCTCTCAGTCTTCCTCAGGTCCAAAATCCCTTGTCCTCCTACAAAACCCCCCACCTCCCCAAATCTCAACCTGTTTCTCTCCTGGCTGCTGACTTGGACTTGCATAGCTAAGTCGGATAGCTCACATCTTCATGGATAAGTCATTCTTTAACACGCGTAGGTAATAATACTGAGATAAATAAGTAAATTCCAGCTGTGATGACAGTACAGAGGACCTTCTTCAACCTCTGCATCCTGAGGAACCCCTTGGATTGGAGTTGACACGTTGCAGCTTTGGGGGACCCCTAGACCGGGGTGAGAAGAGGTGAGTTTGCTGAGATCCGCAGCCTGTAAGATCTTTATGAATAATAGGGGAAAGACCCAAGCCCACCACCCAGTGAGCACATCTTCAATCAGGATAGACTGTGACTGTATTGCTTTGATTTCCCCGGGAGGACAGTTCAATGAGCGCAAGGTTTTAAT
Organism: Antilocapra americana; assembly: GCA_007570785.1. Taxonomy (NCBI): domain Eukaryota; kingdom Metazoa; phylum Chordata; class Mammalia; order Artiodactyla; family Antilocapridae; genus Antilocapra; species Antilocapra americana. The sequence continues at coordinate 2,677 of ML664249.1, read as the reverse complement.
GACTGCCTTACTCACTCCCTGCCTTGGCCATTCCTGCGCCCAATGTGCCGCCTTCTTCTAGGGCTATGTGAGCCTTGCGAGTGCAGGATCCCGCCATGTCTGGAGTCCATGTGGAACAGGGTGTGCCTGTGGATGTCCACACGGAAGGCAAGGACAACGGCTTCGCCTGAGAAACCGTACAGGCAGCCATCAACCCCATGTTGGACCAGGTCAACACCTGCCTGGACCACCTGGAGGAGAGGAATGACCACCTCCTTGGCTGCCTCCAGGAGTGCTTGAATCTAACTGGCAGACACATCTTGAGTTCCAGCAGCCACTCAGGGAGGCCCCAAGCAATTGGCATTCCCTAGTGGAGCCCTCCAAGGGGCCCGGGGCCAGGCCTCATCCCTGCCTGCCTGAGCCAGGCTCTAGCCTGAGGCCTCACCACCTGGCTTAGAACTGGCCTCCAGATATCCTGGGGGATCTGCCTGCCTGGGCCATCCTTCTGGTACTTCCCTTCAAGGGCCTGGCATCACCCCCACCTCCAGGCATCCCCACGTAGGGTCAGGTGTGGGCTTGTGACCCACCCAACTTGCCTGCCTGCCCAACTCCTGGATGTTCCCCCCTCTGTTTAGGTTCATTAGGCAGATTGACAGTTATCTTAACATTCTTTGGAATTACTATTCCTGCACCATATTGCCAATTGAATGGCTATTTCATAAAATGTTGTCTGCAGGCTGCTCTACAAAGGGTTTTTAAATTTACACAATGTGTGTAGAAATTCTGCTCTTCAGTTACCATTTTGATTCTGTCCATCCATACTCTGGTAATGAGTGTTACATAGTGAAAAATCCCTTAATACTCAAGGGACTGGATTCTAATACAAAATGGAACAGGAGCTTATTGTTTACTTCCAGACTTTTGTTCCCATGACTTCTGATGTTCTACAGAGCCATGCTTGTATCCTCACCCTTAGCAGGAACAGGAGATCCCCCACCACCCCTACAATACCCAGGCATGTATCTGTCATCCTCATGAAGTGGCCAGAAGGATCACTTCATCTAGGAAGATGTAAGATTATCTACCATCCTTCTTACCTTAACAAGGGGAGAACTTCAATTCTGGCATGGAGACGCCTTACCCTACCACCCCATCCCCTGTCATCAATGCGGCAGATTACTGAGCCCAGAATCCCACTCGGTACCTGATGTGATGCATACTCAGAGCCACATCTTCATCTATCGTGCTTGGAGTCATCACAAACAATAACATCTACAAGTGGGAGCTTTTTCATCATACACATTTTATTGAAAAACAAAATTTTACTAATTCAAAATATTTTACACAATCTTCTGTTCCACTTTGACAGAGTGGAACAGTATGTCTTCCACTTGTCAAGACTGGTGAGATCAGCATAGCAACTGAAACCATCTGTAAACAAGGCCTCTGGTTATATTCCCTACTGCAAATGACCACAGAGAACACACCATAAGAGCACAGGTGTTGGTAAAATATAAGCAAGCTGGAGGGTGAACAATGGCTAGTGCTTATTCCTTTTCATTGTGGTACCTTTGGCACAAGTTCCACTGAAGGAAGTTCCTTGTGGCCCGAGTTTGGCCAGGGTATGGCAATCACAATTTGTGGAAGACAGACACCTGGGGGACGTGGTATCTCATGTCAGGATATTGGAGGACAAATACAAAGTGACATAAGAAAGATTTAATTATTCCCATTGAAAAGTGAGAGCAGGCTTTCGCCCCTCCCTTTGCTTTAGAGTGCAGCACTTTCACAGCATTATTTTTTAGGAATTGAAATAGCTCAACTGAAATTCCATCACCTCCACTAGCTTTGTTTGTAGTGATGCTTTCTAAGGCCCACTTGACTTCACAATTCCAGGATGTCTGGCTCTAGTTAAGTGATCACACCATCATGATTATCTGAGTCGTGAAGAAACTGAGATCATGGCATCTGGTCCCATCACTTCATGGGAAATAGATGGGGAAACAGTGGAAACAGTGTCAGACTTTATTTTGGGGGGCTCCAAAATCACTGCAGATGGTGATTGCAGCCATGACATCAAAAGACGCCTACTCCTTGGAAGGAAAGTTATGGCCAACCTAGATAGCATATTGAAAAGCAGAGACATACTTTGCCAACAAAGGTCTGTCTACTCAAGGCTATGGTTTTTCCAGTAGTCATGTATGGATGTGAGAGTTGGACAGTGAAAAAGGCTGAGCACCGAAGAATTGATGCTTTTGAACTGTGGTGTTGAAGAAGATTCTTGAGAGTCCCTTGGACTGCAAGGAGATGCAACCAGTCCATCCTAAAGGAGATCAGTCCTGGGTGTTCACTGGAAGGACTAATGTTGAAGCTGAAACTCCAATACTCTGGCCATGTCATGCGAAGAGTTGACTCATTAGAAAAGACCCTGATGCTGGGAAGGATTGGGGGCAGGAGGAGAAGGGGACAACAGAGGATGAGATGGCTGAATGGCATCACCGACTCAATGGACATGGGTTTGGGTAGACTTCGGGAGTTCGTGATGGACAGGGAGGCCTGGCATGCTGCACTTCATGGAGTCACAAAGAGTCAGACATGACGGAGCAACTGAACTTTGCTTTAGAATGTTTACTTTGGAAAACTTGTCAGTTCTTTCTCTGCCTCTTTGCAATATGTGGAAATCATTTTAAAAAGCTCA
>SRVM01044707.1:0-11761 GCA_007570785.1 Antilocapra americana | reverse complement strand
TCCTCATCTAATGTTACATCCAATGTTACATTAGGATGCTACATTGGTCTACCTCTCTGGTCCCTTTCTTTTCAATATTGAATTTCAAAGGGGACCCATGTAGAACATGAAATCATAGACTTCTCAAGAGTGTTTCAACAGAAACAGAAAAGCTAGGTGGTGTAGAAAACTAGCAATATATATTGAGTTTTTTCACCTGTAATGGTCTCCCTCAGTTAATATTTCAGTTTTAGGACTTTAAATTTTGTGCTGCTCAAAAAGTAATGTTCACTTGTTTGGGGGGTTTTCTACCTCGATGAATTGAAAAGAGAAAACAGGGAGAGAGGATGGAGAGCACTGGGCTAATAGGAAGCGGATAGTCAAACGTCAAGGAAGTTTGGGATTGTCTTCATCAGCAGAGGCCAATGGGAACCAAGAGGAAGGAGAAAATGTAAGGATGAGGCGGGAAAGCAAGGAGGAGTTGTCAAGAAACAAGCAGTTTGGGATGGAATGTTGACAAGATTCAAAGATTTTTAAATCAAAGCAGAAAGAGCACAGAATGCAATCTGCTTAGAGCAGGGCGAAATACAGTTGATTTTTGTAAATGCTTCTGTTAATAGACTAGGAAGGAAAGTAAGGACAGAATAAGGTATCACCAGGAAAATCAGCTTATCAGAAAAGTCATATTCAGTGTTTTTCTTTTATTGCCTCTCTCAACACAGATGGCACTTGACAGTTTTGAATAGAAATATTTTAGAAATATGTTTTAGAAATGATACTTCCTATAAACAAGAAACAAAAGTGATTATCTAGGGGCTGATTTTCAATGTTTCATTCATTCCAACTTTGAAACTATTAGACATTTTACTAATTAAAAATAACATTTTTTAATGATATTTTCTAACCTATCAGAAGGACTAATTCTTTTGTGTGATAGTAGGTTCTAAGTCAAGGTTGCTTTTCATCTTTACAACTATTTCCTTCCTAACACAGAGAGCACATTGATCAACAGCCATCATCCATTTTTAGAGCTTGGCTACCTAAGAACAAAGAGAAAAAGGCAAACCCTGCATCTCTAATTCCACCTATAGGGAATTCCCTGGTGGTCCAGTGGTTAGGACTCAGTGCTTTCACTGCAAGACTGCACAGAGCTGCTAGAAAAAAAAATCTGGATTTATCTAAAATATTGTTATGGAGTCCTTTGGGTTTTCCTATATTTAAAGATCTTTTTAAACTGGATTCTAGGGAAGATGGTTCTTTCAAGCTTTGGAATATCATCCTTCTGGAGGTTGAAGATGATTATAATCTAAATTCAAGGATAAATATGAAAACAGTTTTGATACTTTTTAAGTTTTCCTTTCTGCTTGTGATATAGTTATAATCATTGAAATATATATTTTTACTAGACTTAGTACCTGTTACTTGCTACATAAAAATATGAATGAGTTCAAAAATGAAATTCTTTTATACATTATTTTGCTGTCTGCTTTGTATCATTTTTTTTTTACTTAAATAATTGTCTACATAAATTGGGCTACCTATACATTCACATTTATTGTATTCTTTTCCTTGCTATGCATTTTTTACAGATATATCTTCTCTGTCGGTTTGTATTGGCTAGGAATTCATTCAAAGTCACTTTATGTTGTGTTTTTTCATTAATAGTATTTACCAAGATAAAGTGAGCAATATTCACTGATAATATTGCATATATGATACAGAACTTCATTTATGATGAAACTCATTCTGCCTTGACACTTGCCAGATACCGAAGTTCTCATAGCTATATATACATGTATATCTACATTAGTTATGTGATATGTTTTTCATAATATTTCTGTCTTTCTAGAACTTATTAAATCTTCCTCCATATAAATCATATGTAATACATCATTTCTTCATGTATTATTTTTTATTATGTGCTGTATTAATTATTCATGTTTACTTATTACTGCTATTATTATTTTTGTTGTTATAACCATTCTATAGATAAGTAGTCTGAAACTCAGAGAGTAAAATAACTTTTCTCATTTTAAAGGCATTTCAGAAATTCACTTTCAGATAATCATTCTGAGGTGGGATGAGAAGTCAGGCTTGAAGAGGGAAACGATGACCCTTTAAATTATCACTGGACTCTAGGAAACAGTGAGGGAAATGTGCAAGTGTAATCTTTAGTAAAGATTACAACAGGAATAGCCATACTATTTTTCTTTCCTTCTTTCTTTCTTTTTTTTTACAAATCCACGCTTTTATTTATTTTCAGTAAGTTTAAATCCTTGAAGGGTACAGCATCACACAGATTCTGTGTCCAGTGGCCTTAGCGGGAAGGTTGCTTCGGAATTTGGCATGAACCATGCCACTGTTTCCATGAGCTTGAGTTATCTTTCCCCAGATTACTCTGGTTTTGTTAGGTTTTCCACCAGGAGTTACTGTGTTGCTCTTTGCTTTGTACACATAGGCACATCTCTTGCCTAGATAGAATTCAGTTTCATCTCGAGCATATACACCTTCAATTTTCGGGAGAGGGGTGTGTTCCCTTTGGTTCCACAGGCCCCGTTTATAGCCAGCAAAAATGGCCTTGGACCACAGCCTTCCAGACATATTTGTCGTTTTGAAGTCCTGTTCCCAGCAGGCCTCCACAGGGTCCAAGATGGCTGAAAGAACCATACTATTTTCTAATGGACAAAAAAATGCCTACATTATAAGTTGAATTTCTCTTGGTTTCTGTCAGTATCATGCTCGGATTGGCATCCTGGCAAGAAAGTCAGGATACTTAGGTTCTGAAACCTGGTAATGATACTAACATAATGAGAGAACTTGAACAAGTCAATCTGAACTCTCTTAGCCTCAGTTTCCTTACTCATGAAATGTTAACTATGAGAACAGAAGTTCTCCAAGGACCTCCTAGTTCTAAAATGCTGCAATTCTAGGAAACAGCATGCAAGTCAGTACTAGCGCAGGCTTAAGGGAAAGAGGGCAGGAAGAAGGATATTTCCTGCCTGGAGAACAATGTCTGAATCACACCACTTGGGTCTTCTGCACATTGTCTGCCCAAGACGGGAGCAGAGGCAGTTAACATAAGGACGTGTCAAACTACTCCAACTCTTACAGCCAGCATAACTGCCTGATTTTTGGTTTCTCAGGAAGTATTGACATTAGAGGTGTCTGATAGCAAGCACCTTAAGATAATGCTGTTCATCAGACATAATGAGAATTTATCAGTCTCACTCATCTTTTTCTCACCCTCTTGTTCTTACAGAAAATTTCCAAAATCCATCTGTACTTGGAACCCACAATTCTCTGCAGCTCTCTCTTCCTGTGGTGAGCACTGCAGCTTCCCTTACAGGAAGTGTCTGCCACTTCTCCGGGGTCTCTCCTCCAGCCCTCGGTGCAGCATGGCTACTGCCAGCGGGCTCCAGCACCTCTTTCCAGCCACTCATGGGTAGTGCCTACCTTTACCAACATTCCAGCACAACCATGTTATCTGGAGTCCCTGGCCAGAGCCAGCTCTCCACTTCAGCTGCTTCCTATCTGGGTATTTTCGAGTGGGATCTCACAGCAAGCACTGAAACGAAGTCTTCTTCACGTGGAGACTTCACGGTGACAGTCATTGACCAAGACACAGCTGTTTCCTCCATGTCTATGACAGCCCAGTGTAGCAGAAGGTCAGACGTCAGCGTCCCTGTATATCCATCTCTTTCTGCCAGCCTTGTTCAGGGAACACCATCCCAGATCCCAAATCAGGGACACAGCCTGTCACTTCCCCACCAGGAAGCAGGCCAGGTATATTACTATCACCAAGGCACACTGGGGCCTTTACTATCCGGAGAACGTGGCCCCTGCCTGCAGTCCTATGGCTCAGTGTCGTATGCAGAAAGCAGGACCTCTGCCCAGCCAGAAATGGTCATGGTACTAACGGAGATTCAGCCCACAAACATCCTACCACCAGCCTCTACCTCTGGAATCTACTACTCTGTGTCTGGTCAGCCCATCACAGAAACAGGTTTCCAAGGTGAGTGCGAACAGCAAGCAAGTAGAATGAGCTCAGCATTAAAAAAAAAATGGGGTCAAATCTACAGCTGAGAAGTGGTACAAAGACAGACAGAATTTAGATCCTGTAGTACTCTCTGTTTTCAGACTGTATATGAGAACATCCAATGCAGGCAGAAGGTTTCACATTGTAAAGGTCATGTATGCTACATGTAAGAGAACCACAGTTCAGTGCAGTCGCTCAGTCATGTCCGACTCTTTGTGACCCCACAGACTGCAGCACGCCAGGCCTCCCTGTCCATCACCAACTCTCAGAGTCTACCCAAACCCATGTCCGTCGAGTCGGTGATGCCACCCAGCCATCTCATCCTCTGTCGTCCCCTTCTCCTCCTGCCCCCAATCCTTCCCAGCCTCAGGGTCTTTTCAAATGAGTCAGCTCTTCACATCAGGTGGCCAAAGAACTGGAGTTTCAGCTTCAGCATCAGTCCTTCCAATGAACACCCAGAACTGATCTCCTTTAGGATGGACTGGTTGGATCTCCTTGCAGTCCAAGGGACTCTCAGGAGTCTTCTCCAACACCACAAGGGTGTACCACATTTTTCACTGCTCTAGTTGATCAGTCCCCCTGTACTGCCACACTGTATCACTCCCTTCCCTGATCTATTGCTATAGTCTTCTTGGGAGGTGTTTAAGAACTCTTATTATGATACTGCCAGTTTAACTGTCCCTCACTTCCTTACTTTATACCAAGATTTAAGACCTTGTGGTCTGAGACCCTGTCTGGATCAGGCAGGCTAAAGATTCTTTGTCTATATATTTTATCAGGAAGAGCTCTACTCCCTCTCATAGTTCATGGTGTGAAGGGTTTTTAGTCTCTCAGAAAAGTAGGGAGAATTGAAAGGACTCTACAGGAGAATGCTAGGCTCTGCAAGACATGTTATATTTTAAAAATATGACTCAGTTTAATTTGGCTTATAAGACCCCTGTGAAATACAAAGAAAGCCAAAAATCAGTAACATCAGATGATCACCAGTAAGAATTAGAACAGTCACCTCTTAGCTCCTAGCATAAGACAGTGTCCACCATCCTTAAGACTAGGTTGGAGAAATGCCTTGCCCATCATTGAAAGGTACATGATTACTCTGCTGGTGTCTGGGGGTGGAGGGAGCATCTCACTCACCAGGCACTGACTTCTTTCTTGATTCCTTTGTAGTGATGGAGACTTCCCTGGGGATGGAAAAATCCCTGGGATTGCAACCTCCAAGCCAGACTCTTTGTCTGTCAGAAACTTCAGAATTCCCCAAGTCCTGCATTAGCACAAATATCCAGATATTTGAGAGTAATCCACCACCCGAACTTGGGGACATTTCAATGATAGCTCCAGTCCAGAGTGGCAGTAATCTCCTGGCACTGCCTCCAGTTCCAAGCCCGGAACAAACAGAGGATAAGAATTTGGATGATACTAAAACTAAGTCTTCAAAGCCTCCGGATGCTTACCAGATCCCAATAGAAAACCAAGACCTTCCACTAGTCCCTTTAGAAATCTCTGATATTCATGAGCTCCTGGCCAGCATTGAACCCCTAAGCCAAGAGGAGCAACTTGTTTCTGAAAACGTGAATCTGGGAAAGAATAGCCTGAGTTTTGAGGACTTAGGGACACTTGAAAATGGGTTTGAATCTAACAGTGGCTTTGCAGACATTGCTACACTGGTAGAGAATATTCACCTTCCCCAGTTCTCTCATTCTTTGAAAGACCTTGATCAAACCGAAGCTCCAAAGTTGATCAAAGCCAAAGATACCAGCGCTGTTAAGGTGAATCAGGTGCAGGAAAAGCCAAATGTCATAAAGGCGCTTTCTGATCAACCCAGTAAGAACAAACATAAAGCCTCTGAGTCTCTCAGTGATGCGCCCAAGGCCAAAATCCAGCCAAAGAACCCAGAGTGCCTGTTAGGGGGAGAAGTGATTACTTGCAATGCTGCAGTCAGTGACAAGGCTCCTGTGAACACAGCCAAACAGCCAAACAGCAAAACTCAGAAAGGTGCATCAGGCAGGATCAACAAAACTAAGAGCCATGGGCAGGAAAAGACCAAGAGAACGAGAGAAAACAAGAAGGCTGAAGAGAATAAGCCATCAGGGAACAAAGTCAAGGCAGAGGAGAAGCCAAGCATTCCCAAGAGGAAGCGAAGGAAAAATCAACCTGACTTTAGCCAAGAGAACTTCAAAAAGCCTCGAAGCTGCCTCGGCATGCACATGCTGGAGTCTGTGCAGGTTTTTCGTGCACTGGGGAAGAAGATTGATAAGAAAACTGGACTCAATTCCTCTCGGGTCCTGGGAGATTCAAGCAACTTTAAAGACACCCAGCCACGCCCCGCTATCAAGTCATGGCTCAGTACCCCACGTGAGAGTAAAGGTCCTGAGAAAACTCAAGTCAAAGCCCAGAAACCAGATGACAGTGCTGAAAAAGAGGGTCCATCTCCATCGCAGAATGAGCTGCCTCCTCCTGGGAAGGTCAAATTAGTACCTTTGCCTTTTCTTACCTTGGACAAGCCTCAGGCTCGACCTGTTCCTCGGAGGCGTCAGTCTCTGGCCTCATATCAGCCTGCTGTGGCTTATCCTGCCCCGCCTGGTTCTACTAACTCAGCTCAACCTGCTGCAGCCAGTGTATCCCGGCCAGCTTCTGCATCGTTGCCAGGTCCTGCCAAACCAGCTCAGACAGCTGTGACCAACCCAACCCGACTGGCTGTGATCACACCTCCCCAGCCTAACGTCCCTCAGTCTGCTGCTCCTCGGCCTGTACCCTACAAAACTTCATCTGGCACTTCTCTCCAGCGGGAGTCCGTTCCCCCTGCTGTGACCAAGCGCCAGTCCCCACCCAAGACTCAAACCCAATTTCTAATCCAAGACTTCGCCCTCCCGCCAATTCCTTGGAGGAAACCCAGTGTTCCTGAGCCAGTAATCTCAAGCCCCATCACAAAGGAGCAGCGGCCAGAGAGGGAGGCCCTGAAGAGGCAGGCTCAACTAGAGCGTGAGAATGCTGCTAAATATACCTCTTGGGGGAAAGTGCAATATTTCATTGAGAGGCAAAAAGAGATGGAAATTTCTGAATACTATGGGTATGCCATGTAAGAGCTGCTTGGATTGTTGGTGCCACCTGGGGTACCAGTTGTTTTTCCATATATATAGATAGATATAAGTTTCTCTATTTATTGATATATTTTAAAACTTAAAACTAAACAAATATAATAGAGTTAATAGACAATAAAGAAGACTTTTGAATTTGAGATGATGTTAACTGTGCCTTTTTTTTTTTTTTTGGTTGGGGCAAGAATCAAAGTCTGCACAAGAAAGGAAGGACTGAATGTTGGATGAGAGAAGGAGGGAAAGGGTGTAAAACCTGAGGAAAGAGGAAGGAACTTGGCCCAGGGCTAGGAAGGCCAAGAGATTTTATGGATTTATAAAAGGAAGCAGGGGTAGGGGAAATGGTAGAAGTAAAACGTAGGATCTGAGGTTAGGGTTGAAAGAACAAAATTTGAGTAGAGTTGAAGATGACAGAACACGAGTCTAGTTTAATGGGGAGAAACAGAAAGAGTCTCTCCTTGAGATTGGCCTTATGTCTCACCACCACCAAAGAGGTATTTCAAGAGGTTCAGGACACCCCTTGGAAAGGTCTGAGTTACCTAAGTGTGATGACAGAGGGGAACTGGGAAGTCTACCAGATGAATGACAAGTGCTCAGCGCTATCTTGGCAGCTGACGAGAGGGCGAGGGCCAAGTGAACTGCTCCAGCAAGAGGCTCAGCAACAGGGCCTGGGATAGAAGGCACCGTTTACTCAACACCTAGGCACCAGGGTGGCAATAGACCATTGTGTGAACCCTGGCAACAACAGGAAGGGCCAGTATTCCTGTGCCACTGCACCTAGTGAGGTTCAGCAACGGGCTGCGGTGACATCGCATGCAGAGGTGCAAGGCCTCAATCTGAGGCCGAAAGGCCCCCCCCCGAAGTCCTCAATATTTGCAAGTTCTGGTAGCCCGCCAACCTGGCTTTCAGAGGATAGCATCCCGAGGTGGAAGAGATCAAACTTCTGCAGGGGCCGAAACGTTAACTTGAGGGGCTTCCTCCGTTGACCCATGCGCGTTCTGCCTTCTCTAAATGACGCCATCAAAACATCGCCATCAACTGAAGTGCACGAGAAAAATCCTCTGAAAGTGTCCATTTTCATGGGCGAGAGCGGTAGGCGCATGCGCAGTAGGTCGCTGCTCCAGCGGCCACAGGTTACAGGTGTCCTGCGGTCCAGCGGTTCCTTGGGAGGCAGCTCAAGGGAGTGAAGATGAGGAGGTGGGGTGGCAGGGGTCGGGGGTGGGTAGTGGGGGGTGAGGGGTGGAGTTGGGGCTGGGGTTAGGGCAGGCCAGGGATTGGGGGGGAGTGGCAGAGGGTGGGCGTGAAAAGGAGGGAAGGAGAGATGAAAACAGTGGATAGTGACTATAGGAAAATTGGCAATTTTCATTTGTAAATTATTTGGGTGAGATATGATTCACATCTCTTTAAATTCACCTTTGAAACTCCAACTTCAATGCCATTTAGAACATTCACGAGCTTATGCATGCAATCCTCACCAGTATCTAACCCATAACATTTTCATCACCCCAAAAAGAAACCCCCTTAACCATCAGCAGGCCCTCCTTATTCGGCCTCCTCCTTCAGCCCCTGCAACTATCAATTTGTGTCTCTATGGTTTTGCCCTTTTTGGACACTGAGTGTATATGAAATAATATAAAGGTGACTAATGTGTCTGGCTTCTCTCAGTGTAATGTTTTCAAGTTCATCCATGTAGTAACTTGTGTTACTGTGTGTCATTCCTTATTATGACTGTGTAATCCAGTATAAAGATTCTTTCATCCATTGGTGGACATTTGGATGGTTTCCGCTAATAATTTCCATTTATCGAGAGTTTATCTTGTGCCAGGCAGCACCAGGCTAAATTATTGACCCTATTTTACAGATAAAGAGGTTTGGAGAGTGGGAAGAATTTGCCCAAGATTAAGAACTAGCAACTGGGGGAGCTGGGGTTAGAACTCAGGCAAACTTCACACGACCAACGTTCGAAAAGGTACACAAGTGTATTCAATGGAAATTCACCCTATTTCTTAACTTCTGCAGCCACACATTTCCCTCCTCAGAGACATTTCCTTCCAGAGAAATATTTATACCCCAACATGTATATATCACAATTTATTGACTAATCTGTCTCACAGATTTGAGATGTCACCTTTATGGTAAAATAGATTCTTCTACATATTTATATCACTCTTCACAGATTGTTCTCTTTTTGTCTATCTTTTTTTTATATATTTCCCTTTTCTCTAGAATTCTTTGCACCTTATTTTTAAAAATTTTCTCCTTTTTTGGGTTTCCTGGTGACTCAGTGGTAAAGAATCTGCCTGCCAATGCAGGAGACATGGGTTCGATCCCTGGTGCAAGAGGATCCCTCATGCTATGAAGCAGTTAAGCCCATGTGCCATAACTACTGAGCCTGTACTCCACAACAAGAGAAGCCACCGCAGTGAGAAGCCTGCACCCTGCAACAAAAAATTAGACCCTGCTTACGGCAACTAAAGAATAGCTCATGCAGCAACAATAAATAAATAAATTATAAAATTGTCTCCTTGTTTCTATTAAGGCATTATATACTCTTGCATTATTTTAAACAGACTTCATTTATGAACTTATTTCTTTTATTTTGAATTCTGTCCTAAGTTCTGTTATCTTACCTAATTCTGATTTATACTGCTTTTTCATCTTTTCTTATTATGGTAAAACATACATAAAATTGATTATTTCAACCATTTTTAAGTATACAATTCCGTGACATTAAATGCATTCAGGATGTTGTGTAACCATTACCACTATCCAAATTCAAAAGAATTATATGAAAACATTGAGCAGGACCTCAGAAAGATGGGCCCAGCAGAATAGTTTCTGAATCTCCCCAAACCCTTTCATGGAAATAAATCCACCAAATACCCATAGGTGGCACTTATCACCATTTACTATTTCCAGAACTTTTCACCATCCTCAACAGAAACTCTGGAGAAGGAAATGGCAACCCACTCCAGTATTCTTGCCTGGAGAATCCCAGGGACGGAGGAGCCTGGTGGGCTGCCATCTCTGGGGTTGCACAGAGTCGGAAACGACTGAAGTGACTTAGCAGCAGCAGCAACAGAAGCAATGTAACCATTAATAGTAACTTCCCATTCCCTTCAGGATCCATGTTCTTTCGTTTCTTCCTACTGTCTTTTCACCCACTTTGAAACGATAGGCTCCAGTTTTGATCTGTTTTGTGGGCCTGCCTTTTCCAATTTGCTTTTGTTGTCTGAAGAGATGACATTCTGCCCCTTATTCTCTCTTTCCTTACACTGCTTTTGTGTGGGATTTAATCCCAATCCTTTCCTGCTATTTGCTTTTAGGTGAAACCAGTTTTAACACACTTCAAAAGGGAGATGTCTCATGGCGATTCCATCAATATTTCATCTATTCTGTTCTGGAATAACAATAACTTTTGCAGGAGGCATAAATGAGTGGGCTTTATCATTAGACACCATGCAGAGAAAGGACCCCATGAAAACTTAGCAAGAATGGTTTAGTTGAATGATTTTACCCAAGATGATCACACACCAGCCCCAGGAAACTCAATGAACCATAGACAAGGTGCAGTGACATCCTTCCTTCTCTCTGCCTTAGCTCTCAGGGATTGGTCACCTACATGTTATTAGCAATTATTATCTGGTTTCTATTCATAACTGCTATCGGAAGACTTAGTATCTGTGGGCCTATTCACACTGCCCCGATAGCCACTATTCTTCTTCATTTTGGCTTCTTGCCCATCAGCAGGAACCTGGTTTATTTTTGTTCTCCTTTCACCACAGCCTGGTAATTTGTGTGAATGACTCAGTCTCACCAGAGACTGAGGGGATTTCTAGTTTCTCAATAAGTGCTACCCATGGGCATGTGCTTTTGGCTGCTCTATTTCCATGAGAGGGTTTTGTTGTTGTTGCTCAGTTACTAGGTCAGGTCCGACTCTTGGGGACCCCTGAACTGCAGCACTCCAGGCGTCCCTGTCCTTCACAATCTCCTGGAGTTTGCTCAAACTCATGTCCATTAAGTCAGTGATGCCATGCAACCATCTCATCCTCTGTCACCCGCTTCTCTTGCCTTCGATCTTTCCCATCATCAGGGTCTTTTCCAATGAGTCAGCTCTTTGCATAAGGTGGCCAAGGTACTGGAACTTCAGCTTCAGCACCAGTCCTTGCAATGAATATTCAGGGTTGATTTCCTTTAAAATTGATTGGTTTGATCTCCTTGCTGTCTGAAGGACTCTCAAGAGTCTTCTCCACCTTAAATAGGTTTATTCCTAGATATTTTATTATTTTTGTTGTAATGGTGAATGAGATTGACATCTTAATTTCTCTTTCTGATTTTTCATTGTTAGTGTGTAGGAATGGAAGTAATATCTGTGTATTGATTTGTGTCCTGCAACTTTACAAAATTCACTGACTAGCTCTAGTAATTTTCTGATAGTATCTTTAGGACTTTCTATATATAGTGTCATGTCATCTGCAAACAGTAAGAGTTTTAATTCTTTCCAATATGGAGTCCTTCTATTACTTTATCTTCTCTGATGCCATGGCTAAGACTTCCAAAAGTATGCTGGATAATAGTGGTAAAAGCTACAGTCTTCAAGACAGTATGGTGAAAGTGAAGTCGCTCAGTCATGTCCAACTCTTTGGGACCCCAT
>SRVM01044704.1:0-14857 GCA_007570785.1 Antilocapra americana | reverse complement strand
CATGAACAAGTTATTCTACCATCTCTCTCCCTTTCTTCAGGCCTCTCTATTCCTTGAGGAGAACTATATTGAAATTAGATCAATTAACAACCTACAGTGACCTCTAAGGGTTCAAGAGAAAAGAAGAGTCACATGTCTCTCTCTTTAAATCAAAAGCTAGAAATGATTAAGCTTAGTAAGAAAGGGATGTCAAATATCAAGATAAGCCAGAAGCTAGGCCTTTTGCACCAGTTAGCCAACCTGTAAATGCAAAGGAATAGTTCTTGAAGGAAATTAAAAGTGCTCCTCCAGGGAACACATGAATGATGAGAAAGTGAAACAGCCTTATTACTGAGAGGGTTTTGGTGATCTGGAGAGAAGACAAAACCAACCACAACATTCCCTGAAGCCAAAGCCTAATCCAGAGCAAGGCCCTCACTCTTATCAGTTCTATGAAGGCTGAGAGAGATGAGGAAGCTGAAGAAGGAAAGTTTGAAGCCAGCAGAGGTTGGTTCCTGAGGTCTAAGGAAGAAAGTATTTCCGTAAAATAAAAATTCAGGGTGAAGCTGCAAGTGCTGATGTAGAAGCTACAACAAGTTATCCAAAATATCTAGCTAAAATAATTAATGAAGGAGGCTTCACTAAACAACCAATTTTCAGTGTAGACAAAACAGCCTTATTGTGGAAGAAAATACGATCATAGCTAGAGAGGAGAAGTCAATGCCTGGAAACAAAGCTTTAAAGGACAGGCTGATTCTCTTGTTAGGGGCCAGTAGAGCAGCTGAAGCCAATGTACTTTCATCATTCTGAAAATCTTAGGGGTATTAAGAATCTGTCAGTGCTCTATAAATGAAATACTAAAGCCTGAATGACAGCATATCTGTTTACAGATATGGTTTGATGAATAGTTTAAGCCCACTGTTAGGGCATAGTGACCAGAAAGAAAGATTTCTTTCAAGATGTTATTGCTCACTGACAAACTACTTAGTCATCCAAGAGCACTGATAAGGATGGACAAGGAGATCTGTGTTGGTTTCATGCCTGCTAACACTACATCCATTTTGCAGCCCATGAATCAAGGAGTAATTTCAATTTTCAAGTTGTATTCTTTAAGAAACATATTTTGTAAGGTTATAGTTGCTATAGAGAGTGATTTTGCTTTCGAACCTGAGCAAAGTAAGTTAAGAACCTTCTGGAAAAGATCAACTAGCCCATATCATTAAAAACACTTAGGACTCATGATATAAGAGGTAAAAATGTCAACATTAATGAGAATTTGGAAGAAGTTGATTCCAGCTCTCATGGTTGACTTTGAGGGGATCAAGACTTCAGTGGAGGAAGTAATTCAAATGTGGTTAAAATAGCATGAGAATTAGAATGAAAATTGGAGGCTGGGGACTTCCTGTTTGTCCAGCGGTTGCAACTTCTTCCAGCGCAGGGGGTGTGGGCTTGATCTCTGGTCGGGGAGCTAAGATCCTACATGCCTTCAGCCAAAAAACCAAAACATAAAACAAAACATTATTGTAAAAATCTCAAAAAAGATTTTTTAAATGGTTAATATAAAAAAAAATCTTTTTAAAAAAAAAGTGAAAGCTGAAAATGTGACTGAATTGTTGTAATTTTCTGATAAAACTTGAATAAATGAGGAGTTGCTTCTTATGGATGAGCAAAGAAAGTTTCTTGAGATGGAATCTACTTACTTATGGTGAAGACTGTTAAAATGACAACAAAGGATTTATAATATTACATAAAATTAGTTGAAAAAGCAGTGGAAAGGGTTGAAAGGAGTGACTCCAATTTTGGAAGAAGTTCTACTATCAAAAAATACTGCAAAGGAAGAGCCAGTCGAGGAGGCAAACTTCACTGCTCTCTTAAAGAAATTGCCAGGGGCTTCGCCGGTGGCTCAGTGCTAACGGATTCGCCTGCCAGTTCAGGAGACACAGGTTTGATCCTGATCCCTAATCCAGGAAGATCCCACGTACAACAGAGCAACTAAGCCCACGTACCACAACTATGGAGCTTGTGCTCTGGAGTCCAGGCTCGGCGGCAGCAGGGAGCCACCGCGATGAGAAGCCCATACTCCGCGGCTAAAGAGTGGCCTGCACTCCCCTGAGCTAGAGACAAGCTCAGACAGCCGAAATGACCCAGCACAGCCAAAAATAAACAATAAATTCATAAATAAAATATTTTTTAAAAATTGCCAGGAATTCCCTGGCAGTCCAGTGGCTAAGGACCCTGAGTTTTCACTGCCAGCATTCAGGTTTAATCCCTTGTTGGGGACTAAGATCCCACAGGCCTCAGGACAAGGCCCAACACAAGAACTGCCACAGTCACCCCAACCTTCAGCAACCATCAGCATCAAGACAAGACCCTTTACCCACAAAAAGATCTCAACCAGCAGGCTCAAACAATGGCTAATGGTCTTTAGTAAAAGAACGTTTAGAAAATGTAACTAAATACATTGTTTATATAGACACAGTGTTATTGCACACTTAAAGGACTACATAATAGTATAACATAATTTTACACTCAGTTAGAAATCAAGAAATTTGTGTGATCCTCTTCACTGCAATATTTGCTTTACTGCAGTGGTCTAGAACTGAACCAATAATATCTTTGAGATGTGTGTGTGTGTATACATATGTACATACTGCATAATGCATGCGTGCTTAGTCATGTCCGACTCTCTGCAATCCAAGAGACTGTCGCCTACCAGTCTCCTCTGCCTATGGGATTCTGCAGGAAAGAATACTGGAGTTGATTACCATTTCCTTCAGGGGATCTTCCCAGTGCAGAGACGAACTTATGCCTCATGTGTCTCCTACAATGGCAGGCGTTTTCTTTCCCACTGAATCACATGGGAGATACACAGATACACACACACACACACATAGATACACACAAACACACACACAGAGATATCTATCTGTGTGTGTGACACACATGATATACATAGCTTCCACTTCAGCTAACTGGCAAATAGAGTTTTGCATCCACTCAATCAAACAAGAACTGCTGTATTTCAAAGACTGATTTCAACTCGGAGTTCAAATAAACTTGTTAATAAATGACTTAATGCCCAGCATCTATCTTCCAAGTTCTAATTCAAATATAGATTGACAGCTAGAAAAAGCATAAAGCACTGCCAAGGGCTTGTCACCTGGCTACAGCAGGGCCCCACAATTCTTGCTTTGCTTTTCTCAGGATTTCTCTCTGAAGCAAGATCTTTCCCTCTGGCCCCTTGTTTGTGCCTCAGAAGTTTTTACCCCCCAGGGCAATAAAGCAGAGTAAGAATCACTACAGGTAGAAAAATGGAGTTTTCTTTATAAAGTGGAAACAGGGAAATTGTGAATGGGAAAATGGGAAAGAAGGATGATAGTGCAAAGTACTTTCTAGAGCATGAATTTTAGGAAAAAGGATAAAAGAATCTGAAAACTGATTTCCTTCAAGTATACACTCCCACAGAGCTCTGGCCAGTTTTTGCATGTGACCAAGCAAATGCTGATTCCAGATGGAATACCACTTGACATCACCTTTCCCCAGCATGTGGCAAAGCAATCCATATTCCAACAGTTGTTTAAGCTGTTTATTTCATGGAGACTTACAAAGTCCAGAAACATCAATACTGGAAACTAGGAAAACATCTCCACGTTTGAAGTCTCAGTCTTCCATTTGCAGATAAGAAAACTGAGTCCCAGGGAGTTGAAATAGTGACCTTAATTGTCAAAAATGGTTCTTTTAGAACAATTTTAAATAAGGTTCAAAGTGTAAGTAAAGGTCTAAAGATACCCACGAATGAAACTCCCTATCTATCCATTCCAGACACAACTAAGCCTCTTTTTGCTCCAAGAAATATATACAAGAGAGATACAGTAATAATTTAGAAATATATTCTATCCTTAAGGAACTATGAAAAGACAGAACCTGTACACAAGGAGTATAATTCAAGAAAGTACATAAAAACAGAAATGTGAATACAGAAACAGTGTCTGCTGGCTTCAGAGAAGCTTACTGGGGTCTGGCTTTAAACTTCGTAGAACACCCAGCTGTGAATTGATCTCCAGGACCAAAACACTGCTGCTTAAACACAGAATAGGAGAGGAATCTCTTTCCAGTATTATCAAATCTCTCGTGTGTGTGTGAGTCACTTCAGTTGTGCCTGACTTTTTGTGACTCGATGGACTGTAACTTGCCAGGCTCCTCTGCCTATGGGGTTCTCCAAGCAATAATACTGGAGTGGGTTGGCATTTCCTTCTCCAAGGGATCTTCCTGACCCATGGATCGAACCCCCATCTCTATGTCTCCTACATTGCCAGGTAGGATCTTTACCACTAGTGCCACAAAACCGAAGTCTTTGGAGAGCAAAGACCAACTGGACCAGTTCTGCATTACCAGTCACTGACTGGGGACTGGGGAAACCAAAAGCCAGACCCAACCTTTCTCCATCTCAGGAAGTGTGGGGGCTATACATTTTCTTACACACAATGCTCCAAGATCAGCAAAGGAAGGTGAGGAGGGTGCTCTAATAGCAGAAAGAGGAGAAGGAAGTGCCTTTGAAGATGCTAGAAAAATAGGATATGTGTAGTTTAGTAAAAAGAAAAAAAATTAAATCCTTCAAAAACAACTTTCCAAAAGTCTGTAGTTTAATACCTACAGAGTATAAGGTACAAACAATGCTATTGAAGAGTCTGACCTTTTTGAGCAACAAAAATCAACATCTCACTCTCCCAAATCCTCATAGCATTTATCATTGCCTCTCTTTCAACACTGACCTTGGTCTGGCTAAAGTGGGGTTTATCTGATATTGGGCTCTTTCCCTACTTCTAGATTGTGAGCTTCTTGAATGAAAGACCTGGGTCCATCTCAAATTTTTTAGATAAGTGCTCATTTGACCTACAATATAAGACCAAGAAATCAGTTGGTACCATACAGGGAACACAAAGATCTTCTGCCAAAACCCCAAATAGGCCTCCAAACAGGCTAAAGTATCCTATAAACATTTGTTTTTTCCCTAAGTGGGATGCCATGCTCTCCTCCTGGGGCTATTCCTGACCTGGGGATCAAACCTGCATCTCTTGCATCGCCTTCATTGGCAGCTGGATTCTTTATGACTAGTGCCACCTGGGAAGCCCTTAATCTATGCTAGTAAGAACACAATGTAAACCATGTCTACAGAGATGTGGCAACTAAGTGAAAAATAAAAGCAAAAGTCATTCAATCGTGTCCTACTTTTCACGATCCCATGGACTATACAGTCCATGGAATTCTTTAGACTAGAATACTGGAAGTGGGTAGCCTTTCTCATTTCCAGGGCATCTTCCCAACTCAGGGATCAGACCCAGGTCTCCCACATTACAGGTAGATTCCTTACCTGCTGAACCACAAGGGAAGTTCAAGAATACTGGAGTGGGTAGCCTATCCCTTCTCTAGAGGATGTTCCCGACCCAGGAATTGAACCAGGGTCTCCTGCATTGCAGGCAGATTCTTTACCAACTGAGCTATGAGGGAAGCCCAAAGGAAAAAATTGTCTTATTATGTTTGTGTGTGTGTGTGTTGTGTAGCTGGGGAGAATGTTTACTTGGATTTAACCCAAAGCAAAGTTTTAAGGCAGGCTGGACACTCTGAGGAATTCTAGTTTGCAACAGAAGAGCTAGCAATCCCTTCTCTACAACCTCACAACCAGGTTTCACTCCACTGCCAACCCCTAACTTAATTTTTTTATCTGTAATTTAATGAGAGGTTTTGCTTCCAAATCACTTTCAAATCTTCCAGCTGTGCTTTCTCCTGGTGCACGATAGGTACATTGCCTTCCTATTAAATTATCACCCTATTTATCTATTTTTCTATATTAAAGTCTGGTTAGCTGCTCTCTCCCAATGCCCTGGGGCTGGGGCCCTTCCTTGGCAGATGCTACCATTACTCTCTCAGTAATAGCACTAGGTGGACTCATTAAGTTTCAATATTAAACAAGCTGTAGGAAACTTTGGAGTTTCTTCCACAAAAGAGAAATGAAATCTTGATATACCTATAAATATGTGTTGTTTTCAACCCTATCCCAAACTGTATGCTGCATTTGAATGCATATTAATATATGCAAAAGCTTGCAAAAGTAAAACTGTTGCTTAGTGAGTGTTAAGAATGACAAAATCCAAGACTAATTGAACCCCATAAGAGACTTGCAGGTAACTTTAAAGGATAAATTCTCTGCCTCCTCACCTTATTACTTGAAGGAAAGCTAGTGCACATGGGGAAAGAAAAAAAAAATGAGCTAGAGATAAAATGTTTCCCCAAAGTCTTCTGATTGGAAGTTCCAGTACAACAGCATAGAATGCCTTTGCTCTTCATTGGACCAGCAGAAGTTCCCCCTGGCTACGCACATCAGGTGGACGTCTGAGCATCAGAGAGTCACTCCAGACCTCCCCTCAAGAAAGAACAAATCCCTTTGGCTTAAAAAGTGATGTGTAAGGGCTGCCCCACCTTTGGATCCAATACCAACTCGATGTCTGAGGAGCAGGGTGATATTAAGAGTCTGTGACTGGTAAATTACCTGAAACTAACACAACATTGTTAATCAACTGTGCTCCAATATAAAATTAAAAAAAGAGTCTCTGGCTTCATCGGACATTGGAGAGCTTCATGCCTAGCCCTTCAGCCTCCAGCACAGTTTGTATTGCCAGCTCAGTCTCTGAATGGTCCAGAATTCACAGAAGAAGAGAAGTAAGGAGATAGCCAAGTAATTACAACAGAAGATGTTGAAAGGGAATTATTTTATACTAAATTACTATATCCTTACAAATGAATGGGATTATTTCTGGGGGGAAAAAAAGAGAAAATTATGTTTACTCAAGTGGAAAGTTTTATTTTCAGTTATAAGCTGAGGCTTCATATCCCATTAAGTGGCAAAGGGAAATAACTCTTTTAATCTATTATTCTTCCTGTCAATTTTGATTTAAAGGAAACAGAAGAAAAAAAAATAAAAACTAACCAGGGCCACAGGTCAAAGGATTCTAGCCTTCAAAATCAGAATTCTACTATGGATGCTTCAAGGAAATAGTGATAGGTTCTATAGGAACCTGTTGACACCAGAGGAGCTTAAATGGGTCTCCATGTTCTCCATCATCCCAGCTGCTCATCCCTGCCTGGGATGCACACAGCCTCTCCTCATTCTCTCCTTGTAAAGCAGGTGAGATGATTCAATTTCCGTCAGGAGCTGCCATGTAGGAAGGACCGCCTTCACACACAGGAAGGCAGGCTAAGTGGTAAGGAGGGAAGTGCTACAGAGAGTGATGGAGACACACATCTGCCCCAGCGGAAGAGCTGCTCTCCCTACAACCACATGGCTACATCCATTAGGGAGAACACTGGCAGGCATAGTGAGGGGCGGGAGCCTCACTGACTAGGAAATTTGGAAGCAGCAGCAGCAGCAGCAACAGGAGCAGGCAGAACTCACACATCCACTGAAATAAAAGGCTTCAGGCAGCCTGTTGCAATAGGGTCTCCCTATAAATGAGAGTCACTTTAGAATTTACCAGCTTCTTCCCACCTGGTTCAGAAGGACCACCACCAGCATCTATGCTGGTAACATTTTCTTTCCCCCTGAGTCCTTAAGAATTGAAATCTACAGAAAAATATTTCAACAGCTATGGTCCAGAGAATATGCACTTCCCAAATGATTATTACATTGTTGGCCTTAGTTCAATTCCTTAGGGGTGTCTGATCAATATCCTGGTTAAAAAAAAAAAGTTATGACTCAGAAAAAAAGCTAAGTAATTCCACCAACCCTCCTCTGATGGTAGCATTTGTTCATAATGACAGTGTATATTCAGATAAATCCTGGGATCTTTTCCCTTAAGGGTGTTACTGAGCTGAGTATATTAAACTCCTTCCCAGATGCACAGTAACTCCTTTCATCCATCTTGTCTTTTCTCAAGGGCTGTTCCTTCCAGTCTTTGATATGTTGTTCACCTTGTTACTACCTATCTTGTCAGGCATTTCCTCTGTGGTTTCCGACATTTCATACATCATTGCTCGTATGTCTTTTTCTCACATCTTTTGCATCCTAGGCCTTGAATCACCTTTGGTGCAATATTTCATGATACTCATTTTTCATGCAAATTTGCAATTTATTTCCATTTCCTTTCCAATAACACCACATTTCACACTCCTTAAGACACTGACTGGAGATCCATTTCCAGAAGAATCTCCCATGAAAAGAAGGAGAGGAAGAAAAATGATGTGCCATCCTCATAAAGCCAGTTTATACACCTAACTGACTCTAGAAGATACTGACCAAAAGTAAAGGTGAAGATTTTGGTCAGTGATGAAGATGAACAGGAGTGCATATGTACAGGTAATCTGCAAAGGAGAGAAGGTTTGTCTTTCTCTAGCATGATCAGTATTTTCATCCTTGGACTCAACCTCAAAGTTTTTGCTACCAACCAAGAGTTAAACCCTCTTTAAAAGATGGTCTTCCAGGTTAGCAGACTTTGAGATAAAGATAAGTTATAACTCAAAGGTGAAAAATCAAGAGGTCCTTAGCAGAGAAGAAGGAGATGTGTTTTAACTGAGTTTCAAAGCCATATGGAGAGCTGATGAGGTGAAGAAATGTAAGCAGGATGTTTTTTTTCCAGATGGTGTGCACTTGAGTTGAGACGATGAATTTTGTAGAGGCCAAGGACTCAGCGAAAAAGGAGTTCAAAGCCTTACAGAATTGAATCTCAAGGTCGAAGGAAATGAAGTATTCAATTGTACATGAGAGTCTAGGTGAAGGAGGTGAGATGAGGAACCAGCTTGTGGTATCAAAAAAAGTCTCCGTATTTGTAAAATTAAAAGGATATAAGGGAAACTCACTGTTATAACAACAAAAATTCCATGTGTTCTTCTGGAATAAAGAATGGGTGATCTACCTATAGAAAGCCTACTTAAATAGCAGAAAGGACACTCAGGTATTTTTTAAAATGTGGCCCCTAAACTACCTGCATTAGAATTGCCTAAAGTTGTTCTTCAAGAAACAGAATCCCAGGTCTCAATCCATGTACTGCTGGGGGAAAAAAAAAGCCTTTTGTTGGGGAGAATTTCTCAGAGTTCATCAGACAATATTTATGGTCATGAAAAACAAAAATATTGCTGATAACAAATATACTACAGATAGATTCAAATACATAAGGGAATGTTCCTGGTGCCTCACCTCCCAATTCATGGCTGATTTTGAAGGATGCTAAAATATACTAAACAATAGGAGCAAAATTCAAATGCCACGGAGAATTACTTGAATGGATACTATCATATAAAAGGGTTACAAAATGCACTAATCAGATGGATCATTTGATGGGGATTTGTGAATAATTTTATTTTCTATTTATTTGATAGTTAACCAGAAAACACTTTCTGATATTAAGGCTTTGTTTGTTTAAATTTTATATCCCTCTAAGAGCAGAGTAATCATGGTATACTTATGCTTGGGTCACTAGGGACCTTGCATATTTTCACGCTGATCACTGGGAATAAAATGGTTTACCATCTTATTATGTGGATAGAGACAGAGTAAAAATTAGGACAGCTATATACCTACTTTAGGTCAAACCTAAAAACTTCCTTTTAAAGCTATGCTGTTGTGCATGTATTTATTTTTATAATTTTATTTATTTTTTTATTTTTATTTTTCACTTTTCTTGTCTCTTAGAAGGTAAACAAAAAGGGATATGTAACACTCTAAAATATTACTATAAAAGGGTCTTGATGAGTCTGGTGGATTATAGATATTGCTTTTCCAGAAAGCATTTTTTGGTCAACATTTCCCCTAAAGCACGTCTATTACTGCACTGATATGCTGCTCATAAAGGCCACTCTAAGTCAGAGGGTAATGGTTGAAAAATTCTTTTCACTGATTCATTGTAAAATGGAAAATGTAAAAATACTTCCTTTTCATGAAGACAAATTGCATTTTTAAATTCTCCTAATGAAGCAGCATTCATCAATGCTTGCTCATTTGTCTTTGCAGGGGGAGTTCTGGGGCACAGATAAGAAGATTAATGTCTCTGAACTTTTCAACACATTGAGTTTAGTCATGGTCCTCCCCTAGCAAGAAAAATTAAGTCAATATCATTACTAACATTCTCAGTAACATTTTAAGATTTACATTATGTTTCTATCTTTAACTTTTTCTGACTTGGAGAGTCCATTCTGATACCACAGTTTATGTTTCTAATTCTCCAAGAATATAGTTTCAATTTCTTTTCATCTTGGTGAAAATAAAACTGTGGGCAACAGGTATGAGACGGTGGTATGAAAGTTAATGGTGCTTGGGGGCTTTAAGGAATGAGGAAGAAGGCAGCCCTCTGTTCCCTTTGAGATAATTCATTTATCAAATATTTATTAAGCATCTACTCTAAGGTAGGCACTGAAGAGACTCTAGAGATACAAAGATAAATAAATCCAGTCTTCTTCCAAAGACTCAAAATTGTTGGGAGAGGCAGCCAAGAAAAGAAACGCATGCACATTGTAACATAGCACTTCTCAATGGAGAGAAAAATTTTATGAAAGAATAATAAAGCACTCAAAGAGGAGAATCATTTGATTGGGAAATGATAGGATTTTGATAATCTACTGGGTTGAATAACCCACCCCCCCAAAAAAAATCTCTATGAACAACTTATAAATGTGACTTCATTTGGAAATAATGTCTTTTCAGAAGTGATGAAATTAAGATGAGGTCATTCAGGATTAGGGTTGCTCCTAATTTTTAAAAATATGATGTCCTTAAAAAATTTGGAGAGAGACATGCAGGGAGAATGTCATCCCTTGATGGAGGCAAACTCTGGATTGATGCATCTAGAAACCAAGGACCACCCAGGATCTCTGGAAACCACCAAAACCTAGGTAGTGTCGAGAAGGTTTCCTCCCTTGGAGTCTTCAAAAAGAACTTGCCCCTGTGGACATTTTGATTTTGAATTTCTAGTCTCAATAACTGAGTGACAATAGCTTTCAATTTTTTTTTTTTTTTTTTTGGCTCCCAGTTTGTTTTGGCAACCCTTGGAAACCAGTGTAGGTATGTATAATAATGAGAAAAAAATTGATTTCAAACCTTGCCAAATTTGAAGAAAATGACTTTTTCAGGAAGCCAGAAATAGATTTAAGTGGAGGCAATGTTGGCAAATTTGACTGGAAATGTCAACTTGATATAGAAGATTTTAAAAAGTCAGAAGTATATATCAGAGATGATATTCACCCAGTACACCCAGTCTGGAGCCCTTATAAATTACTATTTTAAGTATTATTTTTGTGCATGTACCCTAGTAAGTGGTGTGAACTTCAAATTGGAGGCAAATGAAGCCTTAAAATAGTTTACATTGGGCAAAGAAGCAGAATTGATTTTGCTTTTTTTGTGGGAAGCCTACTTTGAATGTCCCATATGCTAAGGTATGTGGGGAGAAATGGGTTGAAAGTCTATAAGCTGGGACACGAACTAGGAGGATGTTACCATGAATGAGATGAAAGACTAAAGTAGGTGGTTAAGGAGTACTGCTTTCCATAATGATGGCCTAGCTTGTATCAAATAAAAGAAAATCTTACTGAAGTCATTAGAGACCAATCAAAAGCAGGTAGAAATAAGAGGGGATATGACCCTGAAACCAAAGAAACAAACCACGTAAGATCCACACTAAAACAGTTCTTTCCCTGAGAACATTCTCATGTTCTCATTATATGGTGGATAGAGCTCAAGCCAAAATAGAAAAATAAGAGCTTTTCAGATGAGGATTAAGAGAAAAGTTCTGAGCTGCCAAGGAGGTGAGAAATTGAAGAAAGGAATCCTCCAGAAAGGAAACAAAAACAGAGATCAGCAAAATCTGCATACATCCAGTGGTCATGTATGGATGTGGGACTTGGATGGTGAAGAAAGTTGGCCACTGAAGAATTGATGCTTTTGAACTGTGGTGTTGGAGAAGACTCCTGAGAGTCCCTTGGACTGCAAGGAGATCCAACCAGTCCATCCTAAAGGAGATCGGTCCTAGGTGTTCACTGGAAGGACTGATGTTGAAGCTGAAATTCCAATACTTTGGCCACCTGATGCGAAGAACTGACTCATTGGAAAAGACCCTGATTCTGGGAAAGATTGAGGGCAGGAGGAGAAGGGGATGACAGGATGAGATGGTTGGATGGCATCATTGACTCAATGGACATTGGTTTGGGTGGACTCCGGGGGTTGGTGATGGACAGGGAGGCCTGGCCTGCTGCAGTTCATGTTGTCGCAAAGAGTCGGACACGACTGAGCTACTGAACTGAACTGAAACCATTTAAATCTTGATTCATTTCTAATCTGGATACACACAGAGCAAGAATAGAAACCAGGTTTCGAATGGAAAGAATTAGAAGAGTAGGAAAGCTAAAAGACTTGAGCAATAGCAGCTCAGTGCTGGGTGGGAGAATTTCAGCCTTCAATTCCCACCATGTTATGAGGAACTGATAAACTCAGAGTTACTGAGTTACTTTTAAAATCTCTGAAGGACAATTCCACTAAAGGAAGAATGTGTCCAGACAAGGACCTTACCTGCTGATTAAACACAGGTCATTAGGTCATTCCAGAGCACTGAATACACATCCCTGCATTGTACAGTAGATTATTAGTTATCAGTTTTACATAGAGTAATCTGTATTTATCTATCCCAATCTTCCAATTTGTCCCTCCCTACCTTTGTCTAAAGGAATATGGTCATTAGCACTTGATATTGGGGTTCAAATTATATGTAGATGTAAAAGTGTATGACTAAATTAACACCAGAGAAGGAAAGATACATTGACTTACATTTTTAGAAAATTTTTATATTAGAGGTGAAGTACTAAAAAGATCAGGATTCATGTTACAATTCCTCAAGCAACTGCTAAAAAGTTAATACAAAATAAAAGCAAAAATTTCATTTGGGAAAAATATAATAAAGTACTAGAAAACATTTTCTGATTAAACTCCAAGCAGGCAAAATGGAGAAAAAAATGAGTGGGGACAAGCAAAAAACAAAAAACATCAAGGTGCTAGATTTAAAACCAATCATATAAATATATTCCCTCAATTAAGAAAATATCTTATTCAGTTAAACTGGACGTAAATGCCAGTAAATATAAAAGTAAATACGGCCAGAAGTTAAACGATGGAAAAAAGTTTCAACTATCAAGCTTAAGAAAGTAGAGTAGCTCTAATAAGATCAGCCTTTTAAGACAAAACATATCACTTGAAGTAGAGAGGCATTTCATAAGCATAGAAGGCTAATTTTGTCAAGACACATTAGAATAATGAATAAAAATAAATATATATCTAATGACAGATCTTTAAAATACATAAAGGGAAAAATCCTAAAGCGAGAAATAAACATAGCTAGAGATTTCAACACTCCTTTTGTTAGTAACTGATGGACAAGTAGACAAAAAATTCAATGACAAAAAGAATATTTGAATAGCAATAGAAGTTATCTTGATTTAATTAACATTTATGCAATATTGCATCTGACAATCTTAAACACATTCTGTTAAAGTGGATGTGGATAGTACACCACAAAAAGATCGTGTGCCAGACTAGAAAACAAGCCTCATTACTTTTAAAAGATTGAAATAACTCAGAGTTTACTTTCTGACAACAGAATTAAACTACGATCTATGATAATAATCAGTTCTGATCTTACAAATTTATCAAAAAATGAAAAAAATGAATATCATGAATAGCTTCATACCAATGAAATCAACCACCTACAATGGAGAAACAAGACTTAATGAAACTGGCCACAGATAGTAATAGGAAGTACATGGGGTTGCAAAGAGTCAGACATGACTGACGGCAGCATGTTTCACATTTCAGAAACAGAAAATATGAGTACCCTACATCTTTTGAAAGGAATTGCATTTGTAACCTAAAACTTTCCCAAAAAGAAAACTCCAGGCCCAGATGGCTTTACTAGGAAAATCTATCAGGCATTTAAATTAAAAATGACACCAAGCTTATGCAAACTCTTTTATAAAATAGAAGTTGAGAGAACACTTCAGAACTCAACTTCATGAGGCCAACCTGACCCTGCTATCAAAACTTGACTAGGACCAGACAAGAAAGGAAAATTACAGATAAAACAATCAGAAAAGATAGAAATTCAAGGTAATTTGAACACCAATTAAGTATTTGATTTTATTTAAGAAACTGCTGTATGTTTTGATGCAACAATGGTATTTCAACCATATTATAAAATAACTATCTTTTTGAAAGATATATTGAAATATTCCTAGGTAAAGTGGTATAAAATTGAATCATATAAAATGGATCTCTTTATTGGTCAAGAAACTATCAAATATTAGCAATTTCACAATTTAACCTAATGTAATATCTGGAATTTTTCTCATTATAGTTCAGTAGTATGGAAGGTGAAATGTATACATAGGGGAAAAGAAAACAAAAATGCTGAGATGATTGCTGTATTTGAATATACCATTTGCCTCATGAACATGTTCATGATATAAAAGCTGTGCTGTTTGCTCTGCCTGTCACATCACCCCTGTTGCCTGTGCAAAAGGACACATTTCAGATCCCAGGAAGAGGATGCTGTGCAAGAACCTAACATGCTTCACACAGCCTGGACATTGTCACCTTGAAAGATCAGTGTGTGTCAACTCCGAATGCCCTGGTCACAGCGTTTTTCATAAGATAGCCCATCTGTTTCATAAGCTGTAGGAGCAATTTCTATTCAGCTATTCTCTCTCATGCATTCCATTTGGAAATTCTTGAGCAAAACGAAGCCTCTTTATAAATCACAGCACATTAGTAAATTGTTCTGAATTATACTTGAATTAGTCAATTTTTGAAGACTGTTACACACATTATCTTTCTTGTAAATTTCAAAAGGCA
>SRVM01044699.1:0-23223 GCA_007570785.1 Antilocapra americana | reverse complement strand
CTAAGGTGAAATTTACATAAAATTAACCATTTTAAAGTAAAAAATTCAGTGGAAAATAATACATTCACAATGTTGTACAAACATCACATCAGTCTAGTTCCATAACATTTTATCA
The DNA here is from genome assembly GCA_007570785.1 of Antilocapra americana. Lineage (NCBI taxonomy): Eukaryota > Metazoa > Chordata > Mammalia > Artiodactyla > Antilocapridae > Antilocapra > Antilocapra americana. The sequence goes on along the minus strand of SRVM01044699.1, from coordinate 23,108 downwards.
CCTCAAAGTAAAACCCGTTATATACATTAAACAGTTATTTTCATTCTCTCCTTGTCCTTGTCACTGGTAAGTACCCATCTGCTTTTTTCTCTTGAAATTCACCAAAGCATGTTCATTCTATATTTTCCTGAAAACTCTAATGGTATCTAATGCTATCATGTAGATCTTTACACTATTAGGAGTTTATTTTGGTGTATGGTGTTCAGTTCAGTTCAGTCATTCAGTCGTGTCCGACTCTTTGCCACCCCATGGACTGCAGCACACCAGGCCTCCCTGTCCATCACCAACTCCCGGAGCTTACTCACACTCATGTCCATTGAGTTGGTGATTCGATCCAACCATCTTATCCTCTGTCTCCCCCTTCTCCTCCCACCTTCAATCTTTCCCAGCGTCAGGATCTTTTCCAATGAGTCAGTTCTTCGCATCAGGTGGCCAAAGTATTGGAATTTCAGCTTCATCATCAGTCCTTGCAATGAATATTCGGGACTGATTTCCTTTCGGATGGACTGGTTGGATCTCCTTGCAGTCCAAGGGACTCCCAAGAGTCTTCTCCAACACCACAGTTCAAAAGCACCAATTCTTTGGCGCTCAGCTTTCTTTATGGTCCAACTCTCACATCCATACATGACTCCTGGAAACACCATAGCTTTGACTAGACGGACCTTTGTTGGCAAAGTAATGTTTCTGCTTTTTAATATGCCTTCTAGGTTGGTCATAACTTTTCTTCCAAGGAGCAAGTGTTTTTTAATTTCATGGCTTAGGGAGTCTTCTAATTTCATGCTGGTTGTCATTATTTAAGGAGCTTCCATACTGTCCTCCGTAGTGGCTGCATCCAGTTTACATTCCCAGCATCAGCTCCCTTTACTCCACACCCTCTCCAGCATTTATTGTTTCCAGAGTTTTGACAATGGCCATCCCGACCAGAGTGAGGTGGTACCTTGCTGTGGTTTTCATTTGCGTTCCTAAGTATTATTTAGGGCTGTTGGCATCTTTACATGTGATTTTTTTTAAGGATGTGAGTTAACCTTACTTCTTGAAATTAGCCTCTCAAACGACTGCCCAGTTTTGAATTCTTTTCAATGACCACACCTAAGATATTTCTTGAGGGCAGGTGTTTTTTACTTACAGCGCCACAGGACTTAGTAGTGCCCCTCAGCACAGCTTTTAAAGTTGTTGTTACAGGAAATGGCCACAGGTGGGAGCATTTCTTCATGCGCCACACTTTGGAATTTCATTTTTATTTTATATTAGAGTTGATTTCTGATGTTGTGGGGTGTTTTTTATGTGTGTGTATAGAGGAACTTAATTCAGTATACTTCTATCTATTTATCTATTCTTTTCAGGGTTCTTTTCCCCATAAAGTTTTTTTTTACAGTGTGTTCAGTAGACTTCCCTGTGCTTTTTAGTAGGTTTTTTTCTATCTATAGGCTATATATCAATGTGTATATGTTAATTGCAAATTCTTCATGTGTCCCTCTGCTCTGACACTTTTTTTGGATAATCCTAAGTAGGTTTTCTAAGTGTGAGTGTATTTTTCTTCTGTAAATGAGTTCGTTTGTATAAATTTATAGATTCCACTTGTCAGTGATATATCATGACATTTGTCTTTCTCTCTCTGGTTTCCTTTACTTAGTGTGATAATAACTCTCTTTATGCATGCTGCTGCCAATGGCATTATTTTGTTCTGTTTTATGGATGAGTAGTATTCCTGTGTAGAGGTGTACCATTTAGTCTTATTTTTCTGTGTTTGGACATTTTGGTGAATCCTTTGTATTGGCTATTGTAAACTGTGCTCCCCTGAAAATGGGTTGTCAACTTAAAAAAATAGTCAGCCTAGAAGTTGAGGGTCTGTTCTCCAGGGTTACTCGACATGCTGTCTCCCAGGTGTGAGGTCCAAAGAATTCCCACCAATAAAACATAAACACAAATTCTAGGTTGTAACTATTTTTTAAGTCAAGAGGTGCATGCTTCATTTTGAATTATGATTATTTCCAGATCTAAGCCCAGAAGTGGGGTTGCTGGATCCTATGTTTCCTCTCCTTTTTGTTTTGTAGGGAACCTCCATGCAGTTTTCCATAGTTCCTGCAGCTATTTACACCCCCACCAAGAGTGTAGGAGGAGTCCCTTTTCCCCATGCCCTCTTCAGCACATATTCTTGGTAGATCTTTTGGTGATTGCCATTCTGACCAGTAGGAGTTGACGCCTCATTGTAGTTTTGATTTCCATTGATTTACTAGTTAGTGAGTTGGAGTATTTTTCCAGTTGTTTTTGGATCTTATACTGTATAAGTGCAATTTATTTCTGGAAATCGGCTTCTTGAAAGTCTGCCCTATTTGGAATTCCATTCCAATGATTTACCCCAGGATGTTACTTGAGAGCAGGCATCATTTAGACCCCAAAAGGCCTTGGGAATGTCAAAAGCCCATCAGCACTGATTTTAAAGTTAAGGGAAGCAGTAACTAGGAGACAGCATTTCTTCCTGCCCTGTGCCTTGGGCAACCAGAGCCTTAGGCAAATCCTGTTCCTGCATGGTCAGTTAAGAGTGGAATGTGCCAGAAGAAACACCTAAGGCTGGTGTTAAGGAACCCTTTATCCACAGGACACATCCCAATTTCTGCAAGACTACTGTGTGGAGGGTGCAGTCATCTGTAGTTGGGGTGACCCTGAGGCTGGAGGCTGGAAGTGGGAACTTGGAGACTTGGAGCCAGCAGGAGACTTGGAGCCCAGGGAACTTTTCAAAGCTCTTCCAGCCCAGAGGCTCTGCTGTACTTTGGGTGCAGCAGGCTTGGTTTCTCTGCAGTAAGGCCCACAGCTACCCAAAGAATGCAGGCTCAGGAAGAGGGCAACAGTAGCGCCAGGTACATCGGAGGCAAGTGCCTGGCACAAAACTCTCCCAGGTTTTTAAAAAATTCTTTAAAAATTTATTTTTTAATTGAAGGATAATTGCTTTACATAATTTTATTGTTTCCTGTCAAACATCAACATGAATCAGACATACATGTACTTATGTCCCCTTCTTCTTGAACTTCCCACCCTTCTCCCTCCCCACCCCACCCCTTTAGGTTGAGACAGAGCCCCTGTTCGAGTTCCCTGAGGGTTTCCATGTTACTCTCTCCATACATCTCACTCTCTCCTCCCCTCTCCCTGTGTCCATAAGTCTGTTCTCTATGTCTGTTTCTCCATTGCTGCCTTGCAAATAAATTCATTGGTGCTATCTTTCCAGATTCCGTATATGTGCATGAGTATACAACATTTACCTTTCTTTTTCAGACTCAGTTCAGGTTCTGTGTTCACCCACCTCGTTGGAGCTGAGTCCCAGCTTTTTCAGGGAGACGACAACCTAGCCTCAGGACGCAAGCCTGCTTAGATCCCAGGGACGTGACAACAGCCCGGGTCATCATGGAAAGAGAGGGACAGAGTTGGCATTTTTTCTCTTTTCATTTTCTCCTTGTTACATAACTCGCATCGCCCTATATGGACGAAGTTTAGTGTTTTGGGGTTGTTTTTCCCTTTTCAATATACAACAATATGATTCAATAACACATAGGTATATATGTTCTTTTTTGGGTTCTTTTCCAATATAGGTTATTTTTTTTTTCAGTTATACATCAAGTTTAATATATGAAGCCCATTCACTTTTATTAATTAACATATAGTAAGTTCACACATAATCTAAATAAAACTTTCCAAAGTTTACCCTATAATATTTGATCAAAATACAGATTACAAGCATTTGGAAACATTCTTGTTCTTCTGGTACAATTCCAATATAGGTTATTACAGAGTATCAGATAAGGTTCCTTGTGATCCCTGTGGACTGATTTTATAAATAGTAGTGTGCATATGTCAGTTTGAACAGGCTCCTTTCTCCCTGCCACCCTTTGTCTTTACTGTTAACATTATGTTTATTTTCTAAGCCAGGTGAGGCTATTTACCCTGGATAAGAAGTTCATTTGTTACATTTTTAGATTTCACCTAGCAATAGTAATCTCTCCTTGACTCCCTTAGTACACTTAGTATGATCACCTCTACTTTCATCCACGTCCCTGTGGCTGGACACAGCATTATTTCCTCCTTCCTAATGGCTCAGTCACATTGCATTGTGTCTGTTTCCCTTTCTCATTTGCCTTTCACTTCTCTTCTTTACTCAGCTATTTGTAAGGCCTCCAGAGACAACCATTTTGCCTTCTTGCATTTCTGTTTCTTTGGGATGGTTTTTGAATTGTGGTGTTGGAGAACACTCTTGGGAGTCCCTTGGACGGCAAGGAGATCAAATAAGTCAATCCTAAAGGAAATAAACCCTGAATATTCATTGGAAGTTCCAGTATTTTGGCCCCTGATTCAAAGAGCCAACTCATTGGAAAAGACCCTGATGCTAAGAAAGACTGAGGGCAGAAGTGGGCAACAGAGGATGAGATGGTTGGATGGCATCAGTGACTCAATGGACATGAGCTTGAGCAAACTCTGGGAGATAGTGAAGGACAGGGAAGCCTGGTGTGCTGCAGTCCACGGGGTCACAAAGAGCCAGAGAGGACTTAGCAGCTGAACAGCAGCAACATACACCCCCTACCTTCTCTACCCTTTGGTCTGTCCTTGTTGACTTAGGTTGTTTCCGTGTCTTGGCTTTGGTCCCTGGTGCAGCTGGGATCCCAGAGGTGCCAGTGTCTTTTAAAATGTTGGTTTTCTTTGGATTTATGCCCAGGCATGGAAATCCTGGACACTATTGTAGTTCTAAGGTTTTTTTGTTTGTTTGTTTCATTTTTAAAACCTCCATACTGTTCTTTCCAGCCAATTACCAATTTACAGTCCCAAGAACTGTAGGAGGATTCCCTTCTCCCCACATCATCTCCAACTTCACTGTTGGATAATTTTGAGATGACCATTCTAGCGGGGGTGACACCTCGTTGGACACCGAGTTTGCGATCTTGTAATAAGCCGTGATGATGAGTATCTTTTCATGTGCTTCAGGGCCATATGTCTGTTTTCTACATGAAAATGTCCATTTTGAACTGTGGCTCATTTTGTGTGTGTGTGGTTGGATTTTTTTTTTTTGCTTGTTTAATATTTAGCTGCATATGTTTGTATGTTTTGGAGATCGATTCTTTGTGGGTATCTTCGTTTTCAAAGAGTGTAATTTCCCATTCTGAGTCTTGCCTTTTTCCTTCAGGGTTTCCTAAGTGTTCAAATGCTTTTCAGGTTAATTCAATCTCAGTTTAAGTTAGGTTTAGTTTGCAGTATTCTAAGATGTGGGTCCAAAACAATTTGCTGTGATTTATATCAAAGCATGTTCTTCTTGTATTTCCCTCAAGCATTTCATAGTATCCATCCTGATGTTTAGATCTTTATACTATTTGGAGTTTATTTTAGGTATGGTGGTAGGAGTATTCTAATTTCACGCTGGTTTTCATTGTTTAAGGAACCTCCACCTTATCCTCCATAGTGTTGCAACCAGCTGACATCCCCTGTATCCATGGAGGAGGGTTCCCTTTTCTCAACACCCTCGGTAACACTTACTGCTTGCAGCTCTTTGTAGCTTTGATTTGCATTTCTCTAATATTTAGTGCCATTGGCTTTTATTCATGTGATTTTTTCTTCAAAGGGTGTAAGTTAAACGTACCTTTTGCCTTTGGCTTCTTGAAGGATTGCCCGATTTTCAATTCTTTCTTAGTGACTCCGCCTATGACATTGAGGGCAGATACGTTTTCCTTCAAGCCCCACAGGCCTTGTGAATCTTCAGGGCCCGTCAGCACAGCCTTTAAAGTTGTTATGAGCAATGGCCACAAGGTGGCAGCATTTCTTCATAGTGAAAGTGGCCGTACCCCAAGTTTCGAGGTAGGTTTGTTTTTGGTAATTTCGTTGTCATTTTATATTAGACTTGATTTCCTTGTGGTTTTTGGAGGCGGGTGTACAGGGACTCGCTTCACTTATCCGTAGACATCTATCTGTTCTTTTCCAGTTTCCTTTTCCCACAGAGGCTTTCACAGTGTATTCAGTGGACTTCCCTGTGCTACTCAGTAGCATTATCTTTTGGATATATATTAATGTGTGTATATTAATTCCAAAGTCCTCATGTATCCCTCCTCCTTAATATTCAGACGGTAAAGAGTCTGCCTGCGGGAGACCTGGGTCTAATCCCTGGGAAGATCACCTGGAGACAGAAATGGCAATCACTCCAGTATTCTTGCCTGGAAAGTTCCATGGACAGAGGAGCCTGGCGGGCTCCAGTTTATGATGTTGCAAAGAGTAGGACAGGAGTGAGGGAGTAACACACACACACAATTCTTTTTGAATAAACCTAAGTTGGTTTTCTAAGTTTGTGAGTCTGTTTCTACTGTATAAATGGGTTCATTTGTATGAATTTATAAATCCCAGTTTTCAGCGATATGTCATGGTATTTGTCTTTCTCTCTCTGACTGACTTCATTTACTATGCCGAGGAGATGAGGATGACTTTCGTCTCCATGAGGGGCTCCAGCAGAGCCAGACTGTGGGTCATCCTCGATGTAACTATGGTGTTTCCCCAAACACAGAAAGTTCTATGAGACCCCTCCTGACAGCTAGCCCTCAGGGAAACCAGGTCCTCTACTGTGGAGTAGATTCTACTGGAAAATTGATATAATACCCCAAATGCCCCAAATCATATGTTTGGGTTTTTCTTATTGTAGAATGAGAGCTAGCCCAGGGTGCAGGCAGTGGGAGGGTGACCAGTTGTGGGGGGCCCAGCAGGGAGGGGAGCAGGGCTGGGGCAGGTCAGGAAGCATGGGGGTTGGGGTCAGGGTGGGAGCATCCGTCTGCTGGAACCATGAAGGTGTTCATGCAGAGCTGGACGCTCCCTGCAGGTCCTGGGTGGCGTCTTCCCTCCCTTCCAGCTCAGTATCATCTCACAGGCTCCACAGGAGCTGCATCATCCAGGAAACCACACACTGACTGGCCTGTGCAGGCTGAGGGCAGTCCCCAGAAGGGCAGGCGAGGGTTGCTCCGCCCCAGGCACCAGGCTGTTTCTGTTAAACTCCCAAGCCGCCCTTTGGCACTCTGGCCGTGTGGACAGCCTGCCACCTGGGTTTCCCGATTGAGCCCACACATGTCAGGTCCCCTCCGGGGTGGGCTCTCTCCCGGGCTCCTAGCCTCTCCCCTCAGGGCCCTCCCTGGACCCCAGTCCTCTCCTGAGAACCCCCTCCTCCTCCCACAGCCAGGCCCTGCCCCTCGCGGGTGTCCCCTGCTCGTCACCCCTCAGAGACCGGCCCCTCTCCTGCGACACCCCGTTGGCCATGCCTCCCAGGGGGTGTTTGAGTTCTCACTGGCAAGCGTGCCTTTCTGGGTGGTGGCGTCCTCATTCCATCCCCTGAGTGTCCAGACTGGGGGTAGGGAGCTGAGGAGAAAAGAGAGGAGGAGGTGTAACGGAGCACAGTGAGCTCCGCCCATAGCAGAGCAGCCACTGCGGCGCGTCTTCGCTCTGCACGGTTCGGGCAGGTCCTGCTCAGCCATTGGTTGGTGCCTGGGGGGCGGCGCCCACTGGCAACCAACTGTCAGTGAGCCTCCGTTAGTAGTCCTGCTCAGTCATTGGACAGGGCAGCAGTGAGCCCCGCCCACAAGCAACTCGGTTGAGGAGTGACAGTTACTGAGAGGAGTCGGACAACAGTGGCGTGGTCCTGAGGCGGTGGAGAGTGAGGTAAGAGGTGGGTCCCGGCCTTCGCCCCGGAGCCCCCCAGCCCACCTGGCCTTGCCGGCCCCAGAGAACAGGCTGGGGACTGTCCTGCAGGACTCCAAAGCCCTCGCCAAGACCACCCCCCAGCCAGGCCCACGCCTTGAGGAGTGCTAAACCTCGCCGCCATGCTGGTCTCCGAGACCTAGAGGTAGGGGCCGTCTGCCTGGGTCGCAGCCTGAGAGGCCTGGTCTCTCCCGCTTTGGGTGGCTGAGAGCCAGCTGGGTTGGGCGCCTGGCTTCCTCGGCGATGGCAGCTGGGCAGGCTGTGGGGACCTGGCTCTGAGGGAGCTGTGAGCTAAGCTCTGCCTCCTCTTAGCCAGAGTTGGGACCCTGGAGGGTGACAGCTGTGCCCTGAGACCTTGCCCTTTCTTTTCGGGACGGAGAATAACATTATTTAGTAGCAATTTACAGGAACATTATTACCAGACCATTATCTGATCTCAGGAACAAAGGATCTGACAGCAAGAAATCTGCAACAACTAACCACTCCCCTCCCTCACCTTTTGTTTTTAAAGAGGCTTGCTGAAAACTTGTAATAACTTTGGGGTTATGAGCATGAGCTACCCATCTCCTCGCATGGCCCTGTAACAAACTTTCTCTGCTCCAGACTCCAATGTTTTAGTATTGTTTGGCTTTACTGTGCTTTACAGTAAAATGATGCTGTGGAAGTGCTGCACTCAATATGCCAGCAAATCTGGAAAACTCAGCAGTAGCCACAGGACTGGAAAAGGTCAGTTTTCATTCCAATCGCAAAGAAAGGCAATGCCAAAGGATGCTCAAACTACTGCACAATTGTACTCATCTCACACGCTAGCAAAGTTATGTTAAAAATCCTCCAAGCCAGGCTTCAACAGTACGTGAACCATGAACTTCCAGATGTTCAAGCTGGATGTAGAAAAGGCAGAGGAACCAGAGATCAAGTTGCCAACATCCGCTGGATCATAGAAAAAGCAAGAGAGTTCCAGAAAAACATCTATTTCTATTTTATTGACTATGCCAAAGCCTTTGGCTGTGTGGATCACAACAAATCATGGAAAATTCTTAAAGAGATGGATTCCCAGACCACCTCACCTGCCTCCTGAGAAATCTGTATGCAGGTCAAGGAGAAACAGAACTGGGCATGGAACAACACACTGGTTCCAAATTGGGAAAGGAGTATGACAAGGCTAGATATTGTCACCCTGCTATTTAACGTATATGCAGCGTACATCATGAGAAATGCTGGGCTGGGTGAAGATTGCCGGGAGAAATATCAATAACCTCAGATATGCAGATGATACCACTCTTATGGCAGAAAGTGAAGAACTAAAGATCTTTTTGAGGAAAGTGAAAGAGGAGAGTGAAAAAGCTGGCTTAAGGGTCACCATTCAGAAAACTAAGATCATGGCTTCTGGTCCCATCACTTCATGGCAAATAGATGGAGAAACAGTGGAAATGGTGGCAGACTTTATTTTGGAGGGCTCCAAAATCACTGCAGATGGTGACTGCAGCCATGAAATTAAAAGACGCTTGCTCCTTGAAAGAAAAGCTGTGATCAACCTAGACAGCTTATCAAAAGGCAGAGACATTACTTTGCTGACAAAGGTCCGTCTCGTAAAGGCTATGGTTTTCCCAGTAGTCATGTATGGGTGTGAGAACTAGACTAGAAAGAAAGCTGAAAAGAACTGATGCTTTTGAACTGTGGTGTTGGAGAAGACTCTTGAGAGTCCCTTGAACAGCAAGGAGATCCAACCAGTCCATCCGAAAGGAAATCAGTCCTGAATATTCATTGCAAGGATTGATGTTGAAGCTGAAACTCCAATACTTTGCCCTGATGTGAAGAACTAACTCATTGGAAAAGACCCTGAAGCTGGGAAAGATTGAAGGTGGGAGGAGAAGGGGACGATAGAGGAAGAGATGGTTGGATGGCATCACCGACTCAGTGGACATGAGTTTGGGTAAACTCCAGGAGTTGGTGGTGGCCAGGGAAGCCTGGCGTGCTGCAGTCCATGGGGCTGCAGAGTCAGACACGACTGAGCGGCCGAACTGAACTGAACTGTGCTTTAGGCACAGGGACTTGCATTATTCAGTAACAGAAGGAGGGAGATGGAGGAGAGTGGGGTGGTTGCTGGTGTCAGGGAAAGGCCCAGGAAGAAAGGAAAATGGACCAAAAGGGGCTCCACAGAGGGAGGAAGGAGGGCAGAGTAGAGGGGGCTGGACCAACAGGGCAGTGTGGGCAGCAGGGAGTGGACCCGAACTGCAGAGTTCAGTGCTGAGATGGTTACTTGACTGGGCTAAGCGTTGCCCAGAAGGCTGGTAAAACTGTCTTAGGTCTGTGGAGTTGTTTCCATAACATAGCATAACATAGCATAACATCTGTCTGGGGGGTCATTTCCATAAGAGATTAGCATTTGAGTTCAGAGACTCTGGAAAGGGTCTTGGTCATCAGTGAGGGTTTTGCCCAGTCCTCTGAGGGCCTGGAGACAGCAAAAAGGCAGATGGGGAGAAGGAGTGTTGGAGGATTAGGGGGGGTGACAGGGTGGAGGATGGAGCTTGTTTTCTGAGCCTGGACTTCTGTCTCCTCAAATTGCCTTTGGTTTTGATTCTCAGGCCTTCAGGCTCAGAATGGGGCTTATGCTGCTGCTGCCGTTGTTCTCCTGCATCCAGGTTTGGAGAGGAAGCACACCGCTGGCTTTCCCAGGCCTCCAGCTTGCAGATGGCACGGCAGCTTCTGGGACTTCTCAGCTTCCATCACCATGTGAGCCAATCCCACCTGAAAAATCTCTTTCTAGCCATCTATATGTAACCTACTGTTTCATTTCCTCTGGAGTGTCTGACTCTTTGTGACCCCATGAACCCAGGCTCCTCTGTCTATGAATTCTCCAGGCCAGAATACTGGAGTGAGTTGCCATTTCCTTCTCCAGTGGATCTTCCTGACCCAGGGATTGAACATGGGTCCCTTGTATTGCAGGCAAATTCTTTGCTGTCTGAGCCACCAGGGAAGCCTTTTTTTCTGGAGGACACTGACTTAATAGAGATGCTTTTTATTTCAATTTATTTATAACTGGAGATAATCAGTTTACAATACCGTGATGGTTTCTGCCATACGTCAACACTAATCAGCCCTAGGTATGCACATGTCCCCTCCCTTTAACCTCCCTCCCACCTCCAATCCCATCCCATCCTGGGGTTGTCTCAGAGCACCAAGTTAGAGCTCCCTGTGTCTCACAGCAAATTCCCATTGGCTTTCTATTTTACATATGGTGATGTGTATGTTTCAGTGTTATTTTCTGAATTATCCCTCCTTGTCCTTCCCTCATGGTGTCCACAAGTTTGTTCTCTGTGTGTGCATCTCCATTGTTGCCCTGCAAATAGGTTCATCAGTACCATCTTTCTAGATTCCATATATATGCATTAATTTGAGATATTTGTTTTTTCTGACTTCATTCTGTGTAATAGGCTCTAGGCTCATCCACCTCATTAGAACTGACTCCCATGTGTTCTTTTTTATGGCTGAGTAATATTCCATTGTGTATAGTACCACAACATCTTTATCCATTCATCTGTTGATGAATATCTAGGTGGCTTCCATGTCTTGGCTATTGTAAATAATGCTGCAATGAACATTGGGATACATGTGTCTTTTTCAATTATGGTTTTCTCAGGGTACATGTCCAGTAGTGGGATTATTGGATCATATGATAATTTATGGGGCTTCCCAGGTGGTGCTAGTGGTAAAGAACTCCCCTGCCAATGAAGGAGACATAAGAGGTGCAGGTTCGATCCCTAAGTTGGAAAGATCCCCTGGAGAAGAGTATGGCAACCCACTCCAGAATTCTTACCTGGAGAATCCCATGGACAGAGGAGCCTGGTGGGCCATGGTCCATGGGGGTCACAAAGAGTTGGACACAACTGAAGTGACTTAGCATGCACATATCATTATTTTATCAGAGGCTCAGTTACGTATCTGGTAATATCAGAAACAATTTTCTGAAGCAAGTGACAGAAAATATAGCTATCAGTTATTAGTAAGGTCATAAGTAAGAATTTAAGTCAAGAACTTCCATTAGCCATGGCCCAGTATATCCCCAGGTCATCTGACTTCTTTGTAACCTCATGGAAGGTAGCCTTCCAGACTCCTCTGTCCATGGATTTCCCAGGCAAGGATACTGGAGTGATTTTTTACTGAGAAGTGCCATTCCCTTCTCCAGGGGGTCTTCCCGGATCAGGGATTGAATCCATGTCTCCCGCTTTGACAGGCAGGTTCTTTACCACTGAGCCACCAGGCTTACATAAATCATCTTACAGATATGTCTATTTCATGCTGATAACTTAATTTTGATTGTATATTAAAACTCTACCTCCCCCCTCATGTTTTGGATGTTACAATTTACCTCTTTTTATATCATGTATTCATTAACAAATTTTATAGCTATACTTTTACTACCTTTGTCCTTTAATATTTATATTAGAGTTAAATGATTAACACACAACCACATTCAGCATTAGAATATGCTGAATTTGGCTACATGCTTATCTTTATCTACTTGCATCCTCTGTTTTCATATGAGTATCATGCCCTTTCAAGCAACTTGAAGAACTCCTTTCAGCTTTTAGTGGTAATGAACTCCCTCTGCTTTTGCTTGTTTGGAAAAGCCTCGACCTCATTTCTGAGAGAACACTTTACTGGTAAAGTATTCATTGTTGGCAATTTCTTCTTTTAGAATGTTTATTAATATTATATCATCCCACTCTCTTGACTTGAAAGCTTCTTGTTGAGAACTCTGCTAATAGCCTTCTAGGGGTTCCCTTGTATGAGATAGACTTCTTTCTGTGTTGTTGCTTTAAAAGTCTATCTTTATCTTTTATTTTAGACAGTATTGTCAAAAAATAGGGACAAGATTGTTGTGTATTAAATTTTCAGATGACTTATTAGCTCCATAAACTCAGATATCTAAATTTCTCCCAGATTTGGGAAGTTTTCAGCCATTATTTCTTTAAATATACTTTCTGACCTCTTGTCTCTCTCTTCTTCTGAGACTCTAATACTTCTTAGATTGTTCACAGAATTTTTTTTTTCACTCTTCATTCTTTTATGTTTCTTCTCCTTTGGTTGAATAATTTCAAGTTCCTATCTACTACTACACAAGTTCTTTCTCTTGATCCATTCTGCTGTTGATGTTGTCCATTGCATTTTTAATTCCATCCATTGTATTCTTCAGTCTAAGAATGTCTACATAATTCTTTTTTTAAATGATTTCTTTTTTCCTGCAGTACTTCTCATTTGTTCACATATTGTTTTCTGACTTTTGGTGAATTGTCCTTCTCTGGTTTTTAGCTCACCGAGATTCCTTAAAAGTTATTTTGAATTATTTATTGGGTAAATTGCAGGTTTCCGTTTCTTTGCAGTCAGCTATTGGTTACTGTGTTCCACTGAGGGTGTCATGTTTCCTTAAATTTTATTTCTTTAAAGACTTTTTCCTGAAGTATAGCTGACACGCAGTATTATGTTAGTTTGGGGTGTGCAGCATAAGCGTGTCGGGCTCCGTGCGACCCCACGGACGGCAGCCCACCGGGCGCCCCGCCCCTGGGAGTCTCCAGCAAGAGCACTGGCGTGGGCTGCCATTGCCTTCTCCAACAGCATAGTGAGTCAGCATTTTTATATATTATGAATCGATCACAATGATAAGTCCAGGAGCCTTCTGTCATCATAAAAAGTTACTGCAATTTTAGGGACCGCATTCCCTATGCTGTACACTGCCTCCCTGTGACACATTTATGTTATCCCTGGATCTCGATTTCTCGTATTCCTTGAAGCCCTGTGCTGCTGTCTTCACATCTGAAGAGAAGTGACTCTTCTGGTCCTTACTGGCTGACTTCAGGAGGGAAACTCCCTCTGTGGGCGGCGCTAGGAATTCTCGCATCCTTACTTTGGGGACGCCTGCTCCACACGTCTTGTGGCAAACCCTGAAGCTCAGGTGCCCTCTCTGGATCCTGCAGAGCCTGGCTGACAGTATCCCTTTGCTTTCCCCAGGGGCCTGCTCAGTGGTCCAGTCTGTGGTTTCTCCTAGGCCTACTGTCTCAGGCAGTTTTCTGCTGAGGCTCCCTGACTGCCTGAGTGCATGCTCACAGGGGTCAGTGCATCCACAGGGAAGGGTGTGGGGGGAGGCGACAGCTGGGTGCTTACCATGCAGGCTCTTCAGACCAGGAAGGTCTAGTTTAGTCCTGAATTGTCACCTTGGGGGAGGGGCAACATGAGAAAAATCAGGCCGTTTCTCTCACCCTCCTAAATGCACCCAATATCTGATTTTTTTTTTCCGCCCAGCATTGTGCTGGCATCCACTCCTGGACTCTGGGCCTCCCACAAAGGCTGTCTGGTCTGTGGGTGGTCATCCAGATTAGTTTTATTTGGGGGAAGGTAGTAGAAACCTCCTGTTCCACCATTTTGATGTTGCTCCTCTTCCTTGTGATATTCTTTGTTGAAAACTAGACATTTGAGGGCAATAATGTGGTAACTCTGGAAATAAGGTTCCCCCTCTTCCCCAGGGTTTGCCGTTTGTGAAAGTTACTGATACTGTTTTTGTTCTTCTAATTGTTGTGGGCAGTCTCTGAACTAAGGACCAGCCTGAGATGTAAACTTAAGATCTCACATCTTTTCTGAATCTTTCTTTTGGCTTATGTGGTTACTTCCTATTTTCCCCTTATATACATTTGTTTTTGAGTTACTGTCCAGTGTCCTTTATGCAAAGCAGGCCTAGTGCTAAAGATCTCTCTTGTTTTGCCAGCCACAGGATTCTTGGTTGACATATTTTTTCCTTGAGTGCTTTGAATAAGTCAACCCGCTGTCTCCTGGTCTCCCAAGCTTTCTAATGATGAACTTGCTGATGACCTTATTGAGGTAGATATGATGAGGGTGGTCTTCTTCTCAGGAAGGCCACTAACAAGAATCAACAGAACTCCTTCAGCCTCCAGAGACTTTTCTTGCAAAGTCCAGAGCATCAGGGTCTTGAAAGCTCCTCCAGGTGACTGACACTGAATAAACGTTATTCTTTGTCACCGAGTATGTGAGTGGACGAGACGTGATTGACTGTGGTGGCTGCTTGGCAGATGAGGCGGCCAACGCCCATTCCAGCAGCTGGTGCCTGCTGGGCAGTGCTGCCCCAGAAGGTGTTGCCTGCAGAAGAGACCTGACGCCAGAGACCCTACTTCTTGATGCTGAGCTGAGTATAAGAATCACAGACTTTCCCACTCAGTCACCACCTTCGTCCACCACCTGGATGCGTGGAGCCTGGGAGTGGTTCTGTCCTCGTGGGGCCTCTGTCCCCGCCCTTCATGGGACCGGACTTCTGGGAGCTGCAGCAGTGGATCCTGAGTGGGCAACACCACATTCCCACTTTATCCCTCTCTTGAGACAGAAAAAACTCTCTGAAACAATGATAACTGTTGACCCCAACAACGGTGGGGTCACTTGAAGTGACCCATGAGGCGTTCGTGAGTGGACGTGGGCCAGGAGGAGCCGCTCGGGGACTCCCCGGGTGACAGGAGCTGACCCTGGGGTGGGGTGGGGCCTATGAAGGACTCTGCGCATGTCCTGCGTGCAGGGCGTACAGGGGGTAGGAGCCCAGGTGGGCTCGTCCTGTCACTCGAGGCCTCCCCTTCTGCTGACCTCAGCACACGAGTTGAGCCTCCTCGGGCCCTGAGGTGGGCGCCCAGGACGAACCTCATCCCGCACAGTTCTGTGAGGGGGAGAGGCAGCAACCTGGAGGGTCAAACGGCCACACCCCCCCAGCCCCTGATTTGGCCCTGGGGCTCCGCCTCCACCAGCAGGACTGGGGCCCCAGAGGCTCTGGCTGCCCTGGGTGTGTCACCCTCCAGAAGCTCCCCCCATGCTGGGCAGCCCGAGAGTGTCCCAGCCCCCTCCAGCCACAGCCAGAGACAGTAGGGGTGGCTGGGAGATTCTAGAACTTTAAAGCACGTATGTTGCAGACTGCCCAGCTGGAAGCCTCACCACAAAGTGAGCCCAGGGTAATTCCCCATGACCAGCGAGGCAGGAAGATCAGGCCGCACCCCCTGCATTGAAGTGGAGGGCAGGAAGATGACGAACCCCAGGCCCCTGGAGGCCAGGGCTAGGTGCACCTTGGGGCGGTGCAGGCAGCGTACGCACAGGGTCCGTCAGTGTGTACCCTGATGCCTGGGGAGAGAGAACACGGTCCAGGAGAACACGGGGGTGTTCTCTGCCCCAGGTTCAAATCAGGAGGATGTCCCACACCACAGTGGCCTTCAGAAGCATCGTATCCAAAATACTTGGTCAGCTCAGAGGAGAGCCTGGCACTGCCTGGGGACAAGAGGAGAGGCTGCCCTGATGCGAGCCCACCTCTTGGCCCCATCTGGGGGGACTGGACTGTCAGAAGCTGGATGGCCTTTCCTGCAGCACTTCTCCCCTCCCCTGCTCGACCCTGTCCTTTCTTCCAAGTGAGTGGGGGAGGGAACGGTCCTTCTAAAGCACCGGGAATAAACATGATGCCCCAGGAAGCTGTATCACAGAGACTCTGTTTTGGGTCCCGTGTACCTGGAACGGGGGCCATGCATGCTTCAGTTAGAGATGCGTGTAGGCATGTGGTCCTTGGAGTTAATCAGAGCAACTAGAAGGAAAAACGATCAAAGAAAACTGTCACAGTGACTCCCGACACTGCCAGTGCGGTCGTGAGGGGAAAGGTTGAGCTGCGTTGCAGGACCGGAATACGGAAAGTGTGTGCCAGCTTCCTGCACTCGCGTTCCCGAACACTTCCAGAAGGACCAAGGGGATCTCCAAGGCCCTTACTAGGAGAGCAGAGTCCGTGAACCCGCCGGCGTGGGCGGACAGAGAAGGCGGCGTGGGCGTGGCCGTCCCTGCGCAGCTGTCTCCTGACGGTCTCATGCAGGGGCCTTTCCACTGTGAGTTCCCCTGTTTCTAACCGGCGGTGGAGCAGCCCCTCTGAGAGGCTGGACGACAGCGGGAGCTGCTGAGCAGCTCAGGTCCTGGGGATGCTCCTGTGAGCCAACCGTCCCAGGGGGAGGACTCAGGAGGAGAAAGAGCAGCCCACAAGGGCGTGGGCCAAGGAAAGGGCCTTTAAAAAGGTAAGTTCCAGGAGGCTGCAGCTCCCAGAACAACAGCCACACCATCGGAGCAGGAGTGGTGGCAGCGGGCGGCAGCAGCTCCCCCACCCCTATCCCCGCAGTCACCTTGCTGTCCCCGGGGCCGGGGGGTGGGGGAGGCGTCAGCGATGGCGGCGGCGGCTGGACTAAGCAGGTCACCTGCAGACGTAGAGATGGGTTGGCAAGGAGGGATATCACTGTGAAGACTGAGAGACAGAAGGCACGAAAAACAAACCAGAAACCCAGACGGTATTTCATGCACGGGGTTTGTAAGGAAGGAGATAGCTGTCGCCACTCACATGACCTCTCTGACAGGCCATATGGTGTAGTGTGCAAGTATTTTCAGCGAGGGTGCTGTATTTATGGAGACCGCTGCAGATATGAACATAGTGAGCCACTAAAACAGGAAGAAGCAACTGCTACAGATCTAACTGCCAAGTCATCCCTTGCTGCTTCCTCGAGTCTCTCATCAGTTGGACTGACTGTTGATGTGAATTTGGGCGAAGCTGAGTCAAGAAATTCAAACTTTGCAACTGTAGGAGCCAGTTCAGAAGACTGGGTGAATGCCTGCCCAGAATGCCGGATCACATCTAACTTTGTCATTCCAAGTGAGTACTTGTTGGAGGAGAAAGAAGAGATGCAGAAACTCATTCAGAAATACAAGGAGGCAATGAGCAACAAGGCGTGCAGGTATTTTGATGAAGGCCGTGGGAGCTGCCCATTTGGAGGGAACTGTTTTTACAAGCATGCTTACCCTGATGGCCGTAGAGAGGAGCCACAGAGACAGAAAGTGGGAACATCAAGCGTAATTGTTTTTACCCAGGGCCTGTCTTCTCAACCCTTCACCTTTTCTCAAGGAGTATGTTGTTTTCTCTGTTTGAAAAAGTTACAAAAATAAATCTGAAAGTTAGTTTTTTTGTAACATGAAAAAAAAAAAAAGGTAAGTTCCAGATTCCCAGGAACCAGGTGTTTCCACTTTCGGTGCTGAGTCTGTGTGTCAGATGTCTGTCCCGGCGCTTGCACGTGGGAAGATGGGACAGAGCCAGTGACAGTGCAGCCACCGGTCCAGGGATCGACCAGGACACGCAGCGCAGCACACGCTCCCCTGCAGGGCGGGGTCAGCGTCGGGTCAGGGCCGGGTCAGCAAGGCTGCTTCAAGGAAGCGAGTCCCCATGCATGGGTCTGACCACAGGGACTGGAGCACAGGCATCTGGGTAGGAGGAAGCTGGAGTGTCGCGTGCACACAGGACTGAGCCTGGGGAGTGGGCACTGGGCTGGTCCCCCTCTCTTCCAGGACCACCCCGGTTGGCGCTTTATGCTCCATGTCTCCAAAATGAAATACTCTTCAGCTCAGGGCTGGAAGGCAGTCAGCTCCAATGATGGACACTGCACTCAGGAGGCTGGCTGCTTCTCTTAGGCCGGGCTGGCTGGGCTACAGCTGCCTCGGGTCACCCTCATTGTCCCCAGCTCCGTCCCACAGGGACTGAAGGAGCAGAGAAGCCACAAGCAGGGAATGAACACGGGCGCCTTCCATCGGACAGGATGCCTCTGGCTGCAGACACCTGTGGGCTCTGCCGGGGCTGAAGTCTCCAGGTTCCAGCGTCAGTAACGCAGCCCTGCCAGTAATCTGCAAGCAAAATGCATGGAAGGTACCTGCCAGCCCATGATTTTCAACTGATTCCTGAATTATGAATCACTTCATGCAATTTTATCTCATGAAACACAACCTCTAGGTAGAAAGTGGACCGGTTGTGAAGGAACATTGGAAGAGGTGGGGCCAAGGCGTCCTGGTGGCTCCAGTAGCCTTGTGCACTTCCCAGAGCTCGGCCTGACCTTTGGCAGGTCATGTGCCCACCCAGGACTACAGAGCTCCCACCACTCTAGCGAGGCTGCCTGGGGCCACCAAGCTCTACTTCCAGATGGGAAGGGAGTGGTTTGCACAAGCGCTAGAATCCGCCCTAGGAGATAGAAGCAGACCTTCCTTCTCCCTCTGTCCTGCATGTGGAGATGAGGCACCTCCTCTGGGAGGAAAGGGCATCAGGGACAGGAGCCTCCTGGACCTGCCCTGGATTGTCTGCCTCTGGACTCAGCGTGAGGGGTGCCAACTTCCATCTGCCTCTCAGCTTTGGGGCCTGGGTTCCAGCCACAGAGCCTTGTCCTAAGCAGGATGGCAGTGCCGGGGGATATTTCTCCTGGCTCCCTTGGGTCCGGCCGCTCCTAGGAGGCAGCTGTCTGACATTCCCGGTCCCCAGTCGCGTGGGTGACAGCAGAGTTCAGCTCCAGCCACTACCCCTCCAGGAGGCAGTTTCCAGGCAGGCAGCTGGCAGTCCAGGCCTGAGGCCTCTTGGCTCCACCCAGAGCCACCTGGGGGTGACGTGGGCCCGAATCTGCAGCCTGGGCTCCCTACATCCTCTGCTTGCTCGGCAGTTATTTACCCTTGTCATCCTCACCGGGAGTGCCAGTGCTCCCTACACCAGTGCTTCCCTCTCCACATGCCTGGAGCTGCTCTGCGGAGTGGAGGGCATTCCCTAAGCAGGACAGGCAGGAGCCAAGCGGGCCACTGAGCCTTCACACCTGGACCCACCGTACAAACTGTGTGTGCACTCAACTCCCAGGAAGGGCAAGACTTCGGGTGCCACCCTCGTTTCATCCTTGTTTGGATCAAAAGAGAAGGGCCTGAATCAGCCTGGCAGGTGCCCGAAGGGAGAGCAGGCAAACAGCAACCCCCGCCCCCCGCCCCCAGGAGGCCCTCCCACCCCGAACCCCGCTCCCGGGCGCCCTCTGGTGCGCGCATGGAGTAAGGCCCTCCCCTGAGGCGGCCCCCTCCCCTGTGGCACAGCGCTCCCGCTCCTGAGGAGGAGCTGGGCGCAGGAAGCCTCGCTGCTCGCCCCGGGTTCTCCCTCCGCCTGGCGTGTGTGGCCCTGGGGAGGGTGTGCGTGTGGGGGGGGCGGGTGTGTGTGTGGGGGGCGGGGGTGGGGTGCACCTGTGCCGCCTGGAGGCGCGGGTCTCTTGGCCTCCTAACCCCCCTCTCTAGCCTACCTCCCAGCGTCAGCTTGGCTTCTGATGTTTTCGTCTCCCTCGCAGAGCTGCTTGCTTCAGGGTTAACTTCATTTTATTGCCTGTCCATTTGTTAAGACTGACAAGGCCCCTCTTACAGATCAGAGGGCTGCGCTCAGAGATCAGAGGGGCTCATATGTTGGGAAGGGGATCAAAACAGAAGGAGGGCTGCTGAGCACAGCCAGGGCTCCATGTTTGCTGCGCAGGCTCACTAACTGCCAGTTTCCTAACCCGTCTCTGGTGGGTGGCTCTGCTGGTTTCACTGTATCCAATTCAACAGGAGTCAGCAAGACGATTTCCCCTGAACTTCCACAGAAGGAAGTATCCGTCCTTGGTCTGAGTGGCTGTTGAATCCTGGGCAGTTTTGAACGGCCCCATGAGAAGAGCATGCCTAGAAGGGAATCCTTCTCAAGCTACCAACAGTATTTTTCACAGAACTAGATGCTACCAGGTAAGCCCATCTCTGTCTTATAGAATCACCATATTCTTCTGGGTATTTCAAAACATCAAGGACTTCCATATTACATTTTCCACCTTGAGATTTTATACACATCCTCTGCATGTTAAATAAGCCTAAGTTTAGTGTTCAAAAATAGTCTCTCTAGAACAACTAATTTCACAATTTGTATGGAGACACTAAAGACCCCAAATAGCCAAAGCAATTTTAAGAAAGAAGAATGAAACTGGAGGACTCGATCTTCCTGACTTCAGACTATGCTACAAAGCTACAGTCATCAAGACAGTGTGGTGCTGGCACAAAGACAGAACAGATCACTGGGACAAACTAGAAAGTCCAGAGGTAAGTCTATGCACTTACGGACACCTTATCTTAGACAAAGGAGGCAAAAATCTACAATGGAGAAAAGAAAAAGGTCTATACAGTCAAAGCCATGGTTTTTCCAGTGGTCATGTGTGGATGTGAGAGTTGAAACATAATGAAAGCTGAGCACCAAAGAATTGGTGCTTCTGAAGTGTGGTGCGGGACAAGACTCTTGAGAGTCCTTTGGAGTGCAAGAGGATCCAACCAGTCTATCCTAGAGGAAATCAATCCTGAATATTCCTTGGAAGGACTGATGCTGAAACTGAAGCTCCAAAGCTTTGGCCACCTGATGTGAAGAGCTGACTCATTAGAAAAGACTCTGATGCTGGGAAGGACTGAAGGCGGGAGGAGATGGGGACAACAGAGGACCAGATGGTTGGATGGCATCACTGACTAAATGGACATGGGTTTTTGAAAACTCCAGGAGATGGTGAAGGACAGGGAAGCCTGGAATGCTGCAGTCCCTAGGGTCACAGAGAGTTGGACACAACTGAGAGACTGAAAAAAAAAATGTAGAAGAAGGAAACTGGAACATTCTAACACCCTACACAAAAATAAGCTCAAACAAATTGAAGACTTAGTGTAAGGCCAGAAACTGTGAAACTCTTAGAGGAAAGCACTGGAAGAACCCTCTGCAACACAAACCCTCTGCTAGATCCTGTGTGACCCACCCCTCAGAGTAATGGAAATGAATAGAAAAATAAACAAATGGGGCCTAATTAAACTTAAGAGCTTTTGCAAAATGAAGGAAACTGTAAGTAAGGTGAAAAGACAGCTCTCAGAATGGGAGAAAATTATAGCAAACAAAACAACTGACCAAGAATTAATCCCCAAAATATACAAGCAGCTCAGGCAGCTCAATACTGTAAAAGTGGACAACCCAATCAAAAGGTGAGCAAAAGGCCTAGACAGACATTTCTCCAAAGAAGACATATAGATGGATAATAAACACATGAAAAGGTGCTCAGCTTCACTCATTATGAGAAATGCAAATCAAAACCACAATGTGGTAACATCTCACACCAGTCAGAATGGCCATCGTCAAAAAGTCAACAAACAATAAATGTTGGACAGAGTGTGGAGAAAAGGGAACCCTTTTACCCTGTTGGTGGGAATGCAAACTGGTACAGCCACTATGGAGAACAGTGTGCAGCTTCCTTAAAAACCTGGGAAAAGAAGTGCCATATGACCCAGCAATCCCACTGCTGGACACAAACCCCGAGGAAACCAGAAATGAAAGAGACACATGTCCTCGAGGTTCACTGCAGTACTGTTTGCAATAACTAGGACACGGAGGCAACCTAGGTGTCCATCGACAAATGAGTGGATAAAGAAGTTGTGGTACACAGACACAATGGAATATTACTCAGCTCTAATGAGGTGGATGAACCTAGCACCTATTACACAGAGTGAAGTGAGGCAGAAAGAGAAGGGCAAGTACTGTACATCCATGCACATTGTGGGACTTGGAAAGATGGTACCACCGACCCACATGCTGGGCCGCAAAGGAGACACGGGCATACAGAGCAGACTTCGGACTCTGTGGGAGAAGGCGAGGGTGGGTGATGTGAGAAGACAGCATTGAAACATGCATGTTTCCATATGTAAGACAGATGACCAGTGCAAATTCAGTGCATGAAGCAGGGCACCCAAATCGCATGCTCTGGAACAACCTAGAGGGAAGGGGTGGGGACAGAGGTGGGAGGGGGATTCAGGATTGGGGGGGACACATGTATACCTGTGGGCTGATTCATGTTGATATATGGCAAAGTCCATCATGATATGGTAAAGTATCCTCTAATTAAAATACATTAACTGGGAAAAAAGAAGAATACTGGAGTGGGTAGCCATACCCTTCTCCAAGGGTTCTTCCTGACCCAGAGGTGGAACTCAGGTTTTCCACATTGCAGGCAGATCCTTTGCCACTGGAGCCACCAGAGATGCCCTAAAGGCACTTCCATAGTCGTCCTGATGACAGCTGTCACCAGTTGGAGTCCACCAGCACATAAGAGGATCCCCCTTCCTTAACCCCACTCTAGCATTTCTTGTCTGCACGTTTTTTGGTGATGGCCTCTGTTGACATTCCTGAGGCGATACCTCACTGTCGATTTGATTTCTTTATCTCTAATAATTCACCATATTGTGCAATTTTTCATGAGTTTTTTTTCTTTAAACATTGTGAATTGCATTTACCTATTGATATTTTCTCCTGATAGTTTGCACTTTTTTTCATCTTTGTGTGATTAGTTCCTCCTGTGCATTTTTGAGGGTACCTATCATTACAGTCCACAGTTGTGATTATTGTGTGTTAGTTGCTCAGTCGTGTCCGACTCTTTGCGACCCCATGTATGGGGGTCCTCCAGGCTCCTCTTTCTATGGGATTTTCCAGGCAAGTTCGAGGATCGCCAGGGGAG